>VZQC01006461.1:0-11922 GCA_009823505.1 Rhizomys pruinosus
ATGTGTTCTCGTAGGTAGTAGGGTTTATCCTGATGTTGATACTGAGCTTTACTGCACTGTGGTCTGATAGAATGCATGAGAAGTTATTTCAGTCTTTTTGTATTTGTTGAGGTTTATTCTGTGTCCCAGTATATGGTTGATTTTGGAGAAGGTTCCATGGGGTGCTGATTAGAAATTATATTCTCTGATGTTTGAGTGAAATATTTGGTAGATGTCTGTGAAGTCCATTTGGTGTATTGTATTGCTCAGTTCAGATGTCTCTCTGTTTATTCTTTGTCCAGTTGACCTATCCAAATGGCTCAATGGGGTATTGGAGTCCCCCACTCTTAGTGTGCTAAGATTAGTTTGTGCCTTAAGGCCTTGCAGGATTGTGTTTATAAAGTTTGGTGGACTGGCATTTGTTGCATATATATTTATGATTGTGAAATCTTCATGGCTAATTGTTCCTTTGATAAGGATGTAATTGCCCTGTTTCTCTTTTGTGATTAGTTTTACTTTGAGATTTATTTTGTCTGATATTAGAATAGAAACTCCCGACTGGTTTTTGGTCCATTTTCTTGGAATATTTTTTTCCATTCTTTTACTTTAAGTTGTTGCCTATCCTTGAGGGTGAGATGTGTTTCCTGTAGCCAGAACATAGATGAATTCTGTTTTCTAATCCATTCTCCCTGTCTATATCTTTTGATTGGGGAGTATAGACCATCAATATTTAAGGTTATTATTGAGAGATGTGTTTTACTTCTTTTCACCTTATTTTCTGTTTTCATTCTTGGTCTAGGTTTGTATTTTCATGGTTGTACTTTAAATATTTTTTTAAATTTATTTTCTATGTGTATGAATGTACTGTCTGCATGTAGGTTTGTGTACCCGAGTCGTGCAATGCTGTGGAGGTCAGAAGAGGATGTCAGATTCCCCTGGAACTGGAGTTCTCCTGGAATTGGAGTTACGGACGGTTCTCAGCTGCCATGTGGGTGCTGGGAATCAAACCCGGGTCCTCTGCAAGAGTAGTTGGCGCTCTTAACTGCTAGGCTATCTCTCCAGCCCCTCATAGTTGTACTTTTATTAATTTCTCTTTTTCACAGTTTTCCTTTCCTTTCCTCCGTCCTTTAAATTGCTTTGAGTATTTTCTGTAGAGTTGTTTTTTTGGACATGTATTCTTTCATCTTGTTTATGTCATGAAATATTTTTCTTTCTCATTCAACTATAATTGGCTCCCCTCTGGCCAGTTCCTCTAGGTTGGCTGTGCAGCCTAATGTGCTGGGACTAGGGTTGTGGTAGATTCCTGTCTCTTCTACTTCCTTTCTCTTGGACTCACTACCTCTATTTTCACTGGGACACTCCCATGACCGCTCCAGAGGGGAGAGGCTTGCTTCCTTTACCGTGGGCTGGCCCCATGTGCATCCTGCTGGCAGCTGGGTAACTCCACCAGTGCAGAATAAGCAGGAAGGGTGTGATGTTTTGCCTGGCCACTGAGACCCAGGCCACTGGTGCTGGATTCCTGCATGGCTCACCTGTATGTGCATTGGCCCCCTGTGCATGCCCAATAATTGAGTATTCTAAATTACCTCATAGCACCCCCGGTTTAACTGCCTTAGAATCCTGGGATGGAGAAGGGGTAGCAAAGTTTCTTTAAGGATCAGGAAGCTAACAGAAAAGTGACTTGGGAGCTGAATCTTGAAGTCTTGCCATATAAGCAAGAGGGCTACATTTTATTAAGAACCCCTGTCTTGAAGTCTTATAATTCATTCCATTTTCTATATCTTCATCATTATTTTGATGAATTTAAATTTAAAATTCCGATAAGAAGGAAGCGTTTGTCCATAGGTGGAGTCTGAAACTTGGGGCAGGTGGGAGTTACCCCAGAAAACTATTAGCAAACTATTAGCTAGGATGCCCAGATAGAGAACGAGACACTGAAATTCCTGGAGTTCCTGTTTTCATCAAGAAAATGAATCTGAGAAACAAAGAAAGGTCCCGTCTCAAGTCTCAAACTTGCTCTAGAAACTCTCCTTAGAGAGACTCCTCCCAACTCAGTATAAATTAAAACTCTAACTGCAGAAACAGGCAAGTACAGCCAAAACTGTCAGACTGGAAACACAAATCAAAAAGCAGTATCAGAAAATGGTGCCATCTCAAGAAAGGAAGGGAGCAAGACAGTGGAAGGAGGCCAAGGGACCCCAGTGTTTTTCTTTTTTGTTCACACTGAAGCTGGAGTATGTGTGCTTCAAAAACTTCTCAAGAGATCAAATAAGAAATTAAAGCGTGCATGGGGCTGGAGAGCTGGCCTAGCGGTTAAGAGCACCGACTGCTCTTGCGGAAGACCTGGGTTCGATCCCTAGCACCCACATGGAGGCTGAGAACCTTCCGTAACTCCAATTCCAGGAGAACTCCAGGTCCAGGGGAATCCGACGCTCTCTTCTGACCTCCGCGGCATTGCACGACACAGGTGCACAAACCTACATGCAGGCAGTACATTCATACACATAAAATAAATAAATAAAATAAAAAAAGAAATTAAAGCGTGCAAATCAATTGTTTGGGAAGGAGAAGGGAGGGTTGTAATGACCAGCAGAGGCTCTTGAGGCTGAGACTTAGTTTTAACCCTGCTCAGCTTGCATCTGTCAGCATCATTTCTCATCAGGACCACCAATGTAGTTGTTCCACAAGTCTATGGAGGATGCTGCCCTGCCTAGTGATGTGAGAACCCAGGAAACCAGCTCTACACTCAGTGAAGATACTTTTTTGTCTCTTTCAGCGTGTGCGCACGTGCACGCACGCGCACACACACACACACACTTATACATATATATATAATGTTTTATTTCTTATTTTCATTTTTTGTATAGAGTCTATTTCCTGCATGAATATAAGTGCACCCACGTTGGGCAGCACCCAATGAGGTAAGAAGGAGGCAGCAGGTCCTTTGGAATTGGAGTTACAGATGGTTGTTAGCCACTATGTGGGTGGTGGGAAGCAAACTTGGGTCCTCTGAAAGAACAAACAGAGCATTTTGCACTGTGTATTCACACAGTTGCCAAGTACCAACTCCCCTCAGCTGATCTGGGAAGAGTTGGAGATCAGCAGTGTGAAGAGCTGCAGTAGATCACTCTGTGCAGGAGCAACACATTCAAGCAAGAAGATACAAAGGAGTGCTATTACTGTGCCCCAAAGTGTCCATTTCCATGTTCACTAGTAAAATCTCCACCTACCAGGTCATGTTATGAACATATAATTGTAAAATTAACACATGTCATGTGTTATGGCTTGATTTCCTCCAATATTCTTGGATACTTGATAATAGTGAAATAGAATAGAATAAAGACCCATTTTCCTGCTTATAGTGAGTTGTTAAATAAAATAAAGGAAGCTTTTAAAATTCAAATAATTTCAAATAGTTGTTATGGTAAATGTGTCCCTCATGTTTCATGGGATATGTTTGTACTAAAGCCTGTGTATCTGTAATTCAAACAGTATTCCATAGATGCACTTATTAAGTATGGCAACCCTAATTTAGAATCCTGATTTGTTCAGCTAAGGTATTTAAAGCTTGTGACCTGCTGAGGACAAATAAAATACCTCCTCTAGAAATCAAAGTTCACACACTTCATATTTGTTTATTCCTTTATCTGTATGTGATGCTCCGTATTGGCTGTCATTTTGACAGAAGGTATAATATCCCAGAAGATAGATTTCCATCCATCCTATGGAGAATTACTTTCTTTAGGTTGAGGTAGAAGGATTGTCTAAATGTGGGGGCACTATACACTGGCTTCTGTCCTAGACTGAGTCAAAGGGAGAAAAGAGCTGAGTGCATGTGCTCATTGTTCTCTGTCCCCTGATGTAGATGTTGAATGACCAGCTGCCTCAAGTTCCTGTTGCCTTGACTTCCCCACTGTGATGGATTGTACTCTTGATCTGTGAACTAAAATAAACTGTTTCTCCTTTAAGTTGAGGCTATCAGTGGTATTTTATCTTAGCAACAGGAAAAGAATCTGAGAAAGCTCATCTTATACTGTATGTAAAATGTTACAGATAAGTCATAACCTATATGAAGGTAAGATTGGAATGGGGGAATAATATCACAAAGATAAATATTATTTACCATGTCCTTAGTTCACAGTCAAAAGGACTTTTTTTGTCTTTGGGAGAATACAAATATCCTTAAATTATTATGTGGCAAATTGCCCATTCCATAGACATGTTAGTTTCCTAATATATAAAATTATAGAGTTGTCCCCAAGAAGATGTTGATTTTCATCTACAGGAAAAGTAAGAATAGAAAAACTGAAGATGTATATTTCACTGAATGTAGGTGGAGAATGAGTTTAACATGGTGAACTGACTATAGATGAAATAGAAAATAGAATTCCCTAATAGGTCAAATCTCTGGATCTATCCATATTTGAACTGTGTCTCAGGTCCTGATAAATTCATTTTCCCTTAAACTAATTTAAGATGTATTTAAAAATCTCTTGCAACCTAAAGAATTTTCCACATTACAGGTATTTTGTATCATTTTACATTTGAGAACCTGAGGTTCTGTAAGTTTAAGGAAGAAATACAAATGTAGAGTGGGAGGCTTCAGTAAAACCTGCTCTCATTTCAGCTAGCCACACTGCTTGTTAGTTGTTTTGCTGCTCAGGGATAAATATCTGTAGCTCCTTGTTTTAAGGAGAATGAAAGAAAGTATTGTATGCCCTGTGATGGTTAATCCTGTTAATCCTGTGTGCAGCTTGACTGGATTTGGGATGAACAAATATGAGAGATATTCAGATTGGATTATCTGAAGCCAGATGACCCACTCTAAATGTAGGCATTACCTTCTGCTGGCAGCCGGTATAAAAGGCCATGCTAGAAGGCAGCTGGTCCCTTTTTTGCTGCTTGCCTTCTCTCTCACTGGTTTGTCTTGCTGCTGTGATCAACTCTTTGGATCCCAGCATAGACTGAGATGGGCAGATCTCTTGGAATCCATTGGGCCTTCAGCACCAGATTGGGACATCCAGCATTGTGGACTGAGCAACGGGCTGGATTCTCAGCTTCCCCCATGAGTCACAGCTATTGTTGGACTACTAGAACTCTAGTCTGTGAACAAATCAATGAATATCTATCTATCTATCTATCTATCTATCTATCAATCATCTATCTATCTTTTCTTTTATTTCTTTTTTTTCTTTTCTTTTTTTTTTTTTTGGTCTTTTCAAGACAGGGTCTCTCTGTAGCCCCAGCTCTCCTGGAACTTACTCTGTAGACCAGGCTGGCCTTGAACTCACAAAGATCCATCTGCCTCTGCCTCCGGAGTGCTAGGATCAAAGGTGTGCACCACCACGCCTGGCCTATCTATCTATCCGTTCTATCGATTCTGTTTCTTTAGAGAACCCTGACTAATACATACCTGATTTGGGATATAACCAGCCTCCCAAAGTCTTAGCAATTATTAGACAGTAACTGGAGAAGAAGCAGAGCAAGGAAAGATTGTGTGTGTGAGTGTGTGTGTGTGTGTGTGTGTGTGTGAGTGTGTGTGTGTGTGTGTGTGTGTGATGAGAGACACAGAGAGAAAGGAGAATACTGAAATGAGAAGGACAAAATTGAAAGACAATGGAGATCAGAGACAAAAATCATTTCCACAAGCTGAGGGAAGCAGATGCTGAGAGGATGCAGCAGGGAAGCTATGAGCGAGAGGCTCTGGAGGATCATACAGAAGAGATATAGCTGCTTGATTGAAAAGGCCAATATGAAATGTACAGCCATCTCTTCATATCCTCATGGATTTGGTCTAGGAATATCTTATAGACACTAAAATCAGAGGATGTTCCAGTCTCTTCTATAGGTAGTGTAACGTTTTCATGTAGCCCACAAACATCTTCTATGCTTTAAATAGTCTCTGTATTAATTAAAATACCTAATTCAAAGCAAACAGCTGTTATACTCTTATATAAGGAGGAGTGAGAAGAAAAAACACATTTAGTATGAACACAATATTTTCTAAATATTTTTGATTCATGCTTGCTTAAGTTCACCCATAGGGAGGGCTGAATGTACTTGGCAACAATTCTGTGAAAAATGTAAGTTCTAAAATTAGTATCTTTATGTGTCCAGTGAGATAGGTCAGTGGTAATGCTGGTTGCTGCATAAGCCTGGTGGTCTGAGTTCCATCTCCTGAAGTCATATAAAGGTAGAAGAATAGAACCAACCCCAACAGAGTTGTTCTCTGACTTCCACATATGCGCCATGACATACACACTCACACACATGCAATGCATGATAATAATAATAATTATAATAACAATAATCAGTAACTTTACTTCCCCTGGAGAAGACAGATTTTTTTTTTCCTGATTGTTGGGATTAAACTGGATTACACCTATGTTTTTTTTTTTTTTTTTTTTTGGTGCTTCCTGTATCCCCAGCTGGCCTGGAACTCGCTCTGTAGACCAGGCTGGCCTTGAAGTCACAAAGATCCGCCTGCCTCTGCCTCCCAAATGCTAGGATTAAAGGCGTGTGCCACCACGCCCGGCTACACCTATGGTTTAACCTTGGTCACAGAGTAGGTGATAAACAAACATTTTTCTTCCTCATCCACAAATTTCCCTCAAAGAGGATAGCTTTTCACAAGAAAGGAATGGAAAGCAACCATGCCCTAAAGAAGATGGTTTGGATGATGCCCATTTAAGTTGAAACAGACGTTAAAAAACACACCTATTCTCTCTGTGTGGAATGTTGGGGACTGAAACTGGTAGTGTAGATTGAAGTCGCAGACTGAGAGAAACAGCTTCAGAGAAGCAAGTGAGGCTGTGGATCTCTTGCCCTCACTTTCAAGTAAAGTGGCCCAGGGGTACAGATGGTATCTTCGGCTCCATCTCCAGCAAGCTCATTTTGAATGAGGGTCATTAAGGAATAGTCTTTAATTTCAGTGTACCTTCGTGGGTTTTGCCATTGGCCACGTATTTTTTTTTTTACCCACAATTCCTTCTTTTTGAGGGTGGCAGCTCATCCACTTACCAGTATTATGGCAATTTTCCCTTCACTGAAAATCATCCCTAAGTGTCTACTTAGGCAGCTCTTTACTTGATGTGGCTGACATGTTAATGGGGACTGCTCTAGGTTCTTTCCAGTAGTGAGAACTGAAAGCTGAGAAAATATGAGAGAAGCTGGCACAGGAGCTTCCCATCTTCCAAGGCCCTCTATACAGTGCCGAGTAGAAAGCAAAAAGGATTCAGAGCAAAAACTGAAAATGTTTGGATTAGAGACTCATACAAGTTAGAAGTAGAGACTGGACTGGAATATTCAACTGTTTCAAATAAGTGCAATCGGTAGACATATGGAACATGAGCTGGCTCTGATTTGTGTGTGTGTGTGTGTGTGTGTGTGTGTGTGCTCGTGCACATGTGCTTGCAGGTATGTGTGCACATGCATGTGGAAGCCAGAGGTTATCATCCAGTATCTGCCATGGTCACTCTCTAACTTACTATTTAATGTAGGGGCTCTCACTGAACCTGAATCTGGCATAACTAGCCTACTTGGGAGGCCAGTGGTCTCCAAATATCTGCCTGTCTACCCTCCCAGTTTTAGAGTTGCAAACATGTGCATCCATGGCCAACCTTCCCCTGGTGCTGAGGATCCAAACATAAGTCTTCAACATACATAGCAAGCATTTACTGATTGACCCATCTCTCCAGCCTCAGCTTTGAGTCTTCTTAGGGCTTTTTGTATAGTCTATAATTAGGGGTTTTCTCATTTCTATATTTATACTAAGATTAAAGCCCATTCATTAATTTGATTAATGATAAATCATTTCTCCTTAGGCAAAGGACTGGGAGGGTAAATAATGGTTAAGAGTTTACAGTCAAGTACAGCAGATCAATCTTAGACACAATTGATGGAAGATAGAATATGCTCAGAATAACAGTTGGAATTGATGAAGGGATATTTGGATTCTTTTTTTTTAAATCTTTTCAAGGCAGGGTCTCCCTGTAGCCCTAGCTGTTCTGCTGTTCTGGAACTCTCTCTGTAGACCAGGCTGGCCTTGAACTCACAAAGATCTGCCTGCCTCTGCCTCCTGGGTGCTAGGATTAAAGGCGTGTGCCACTACACCTGGCTGGCTATTTGGATTCTTACAAGTTTCAAGCCAATTGCACTTGGGCTGGTCAAGAGGAAAGAGAAAAGAAAATAATGGATGGATTGTATTTATTTAGGTTTTACAATAATCTTGACCCATTTCCCCCTCCATGTCTATGTAGTTTAGGAACTAAAGCAGACTATTTTCTTTTTCATTCTGCTCCAAGGGAACTGACATTTCCCCTATGAACTGTTTTCCTAGAGTGTGTGCTTACAGTGAAGTTTTAAGTATTCATAGTTAACAGCTATGTTCTCATATAGACTCAGGTGTGATTTTTTTTTTTTTTTGGTTAGATCACATTTCACAATATTGAAGCATATTGAAAGATATTTTTGTGTTTTATTTACTTTTTTTAATGTAATTCATAACGAACAAAATTAAACAGATGATATTTTCCAAAGACCCAACACCTCTCAGGTTCCAAGCCACCTAGAGTGCTATCTATCATAAAGGCAATACATTCAATGTGGTTTTGCACTTAAGAAGTCCATTGAGCTTCAAAGGTAAAGCTACAGATATGGACAACGGAGAGCAATAAATCATTAAGATGCAGATTTCCTATGCGAACTCAATGTGAGATATGAAGCACCTGGGATGGATATTTGTAAATCTGACAGAATCTACATTCTCCATGGAAACAAATCTCCAGCTATGTCGATGAGGGAGTTTCTAGACTTGGTTAATTGAGGTAGGAAGAGCCACTGTGACTGTGAGTGGCACCATCCTATGGCCTGGATCCTGTGCCAAACAGAAAGGAAAGGGAGAGGTGAGCCCCTACATTCATCTCTCTACTTGCTGGTTGTGGATATCATGCAACCAGCTACTTCACGCTCGTGCCACTGTGAGTTTCCCCGTCATAATGGACTGTACTTTTGAACTATGGGCCCAAATAAATGCCTCATTCCTTATGGGGTTTTTGTCAAGATATTTTATCATGGCAATGACAGTACACCACCAGAGGAACAGTAACAAGATGGGACGTGGTCTCTGTCTTCACTTATGTGAAGGGCTTCCAATTTGAGGAACTCCCAAAGAATATCCTGTATGTTTGAATGTTTTCATGCCCCATGTCTTCCCTCCACAGTCCTGGCTGCCAGCAGGTCTTCTGCTCCATCTTTCCTGAACTACATGCCGCAGGTCCTGGCAGATTGCTGTTGGAATCCAGGATTCAGGTTTCTCTTTCTGTTTCTTACATATGCATTTTACCAAATTCCATGTGTATGGGGAAAAATTCTCTTCCCTTATTGGGACTTTATCTTGGTGATTATTTTCATAAATTTATAAAATTGTATGGCCAAATGTCCTTTATCAATTTCTTCTTTCTTTGCCATATAATCCCTTACAGTATTTCTCTGGTTAGGTCTGCCTGCTGACCTAGGCCCACAAACTCACTTCTTATTGGTCAAATATTTTACAAAAAGAGTCTCAATTTTTCCTTCAAGTATGGGGTATTATGCTGTGATTGTTAGCATGTTTGAGATTTCAGAATTTGGTGCAAGTGTAGAGCTTAGACTATCCCTAAGTACTCAATATATCAGGAGGACCTTGCTTTTTTTTAACTTTCCATAAATGAGCACATTTTGGTGAGAAACAATGGGGGTTTACATAAATGTATAGGTTTGAAATAAAAAAAAGTATCAGCCAACAATTCTGAACTATTGAAGGAATAATGAGAAGCCTCAGACTCTTTTGGTCCATTTACAAGGGCGTTTAAAGACCCTATAGGAATTCTACCATTAAATGACAGAGCCAAGACAGGAAAAACTAACATTTAGCATTGTATCATTTAAGGCATTTAATTATTAACCTCTGTATGCATATGTGCAGGCATGCTAGGGTTTGTCTATGTGGTGATCAGAGGACAACTTGGGGGCTTTTGTTCTCTCCTCCCACCATACAGATGATAGGGATTGAACTCATGTTTGAATGCTTGGTGGCAAGCACATTTATCTGGTTAGTTATCACACCAGTCCTCTTCACCTTTTAGGATCACTGAAGTGATAGCCGAAGGTTTAAAAAAATTATTTACCATTTTTATATGTATGAGTTTGCATGTATTAAGTAGAGCTGTGCCCTGCAATGTCCATGGAGGTCAGAAGAAAACATTGAATTCCTCTGGACCTGGAGTTACAGACAGCTGTTAGCCACCATATTGGTACTGAGAATCATNCCATTTTTATATGTATGAGTTTGCATGTATTAAGTAGAGCTGTGCCCTGCAATGTCCATGGAGGTCAGAAGAAAACATTGAATTCCTCTGGACCTGGAGTTACAGACAGCTGTTAGCCACCATATTGGTACTGAGAATCATACCTGGGTCCTGCAAGAACAGTCTCTCTAGCCCAATACCCCAAGATTTTAAGATCAGCAAATAATTTTAACATATGAAGTCATAAAATGAAATCCAATGAGGGAAAATTAGAGAAATGTATTTTGAACTATAGCAGTTTAAAACCCTATACTGATCCTCTCCAATCCAAGACCATCTGTGAGGCTGGTTCTGTAGATTCCAGAAACCATGTCAATAAATGTGAAGCCAGAACAAAGAGTATATTTGACAAAGAATGGACCTAGTGATTTATTTATTTGGACCTCCTATTTATGAAAGAACACAAGTCAGCAAGCTCAGATTATTACAGGGCAATTACAGGAATAAATAAAGGACTTGAAGGACTGGCAAGATGGCTCAGTGGGTAAAGGCATTTTCTACCAACCTTGATGGGCTAAGCTCAATCCATGGAAATCATATGGAAAAAGGAAGAACTAACTTCCATAAGTGTCCTCTAACCTCCACACACATGTACATACACACACACACATACATGTACATACACACACACCACTAAATAAGATAATAATAATGATAATAATAATAATAATAATAATAATAATAATAATGTCTTTTATGGTATGGACATGAATTGTTCCTTCAAAAGACTTATGTATTGAAGGCTTTGTCCCCAGCTGGTACATTCAAACATTAAGGATTGATTGCATTTTGATGGCTCTGACATAATCAAGAGCTTCATCTCTTGTCAGATTCATATATAATATGGAGACATTTTTTTAATTTGATTTTTTAATAATAAGTAATGAATATAAGCATCCTTCATGTAAAAGCAATTTGCAAGCAGCTATGCCAAAACTTATACACCCCAAGGCCCCCATTGTCCAGCTGGAGGGGCTTGTATGTAAATCATGTTGATCAATTAAGAGTCCAGTCTATATTGCTGTTGTTTCACAATTCACCCCAACCACAGCCTTTACATTCTACTATGCCACCTCTTCCACAGATTGTTCCCTAGGGTTTAGAAAAGGGGCACAAGTGGGTGAGAAACAAAACAGTCTACTTTCTCTGGAGATGTTGTTTTGGACTCTGATGAGGTCAGGGTGTTTCCTTTCATGGGTTGGCAGTTTATCCAGGAATAACCTTTCAATCCTAATGAAGCAAAAGCAATTAGATATACAGGCATTTAAACAGTACTAATTATTATGGTAGGTTACTTTGGTATAGACACAGATGTTTGGATGGTATACTAATCCAGGAACTCTAGCTTTTCTGTAAAAGATGACAAGGTCTTACTGTGGCTTATAATATCTCCTAACCACTAGAGGACATTTGCTTGTGGCGTCAGCCGTGATTTATTCCTCCTAGGAGAGAGCTACTAGCCAATGAGATTTGAAATATACAGACAAGTGGCTGACACTGCTGCATAGTATTTCCAGGCAGGTGAGGTGTAGCTGATGCTGATGGAGGAGTCTTGCTTGACTCAAGGAGACCAATATTTGCCTTATTGATTTAATGG
>VZQC01006464.1:0-10621 GCA_009823505.1 Rhizomys pruinosus
CTGAACTGAATTGGAAAATGATGTATGAAATGCACAAAGCATCAATAGAAACAAAACAAAAAAAATGGAGGTGGAAAGCAATTGAGGAAAAAAATTCATTTATTTTTTATGTGTATGAATTTACTGTGTGCATGTAGGTTTGTGCACCTGTGTCATGCAATGCCGCAGAGGTAGAAGAGTGTGTTGGATTCCTCTGAAACTGGAGTTAAAGACGGTTCTCAGCCACCATGTGGGTGCTGGGAATCTAACAGAATGTGGTGATTTTGTTGGCAGAGTCTACTGATATTCCTGTAGGATTTGGCAGGTTTGTGAGTTTAAGTTGAACATTTCAGAGCAGGCTCAGTTCAAAGTCACAGATCAGAGGTTCAAAAAGGAAAGATGGCAAGTATCAGTATTGTCAGGCATGTTCAGTTCAGTATCTTACTGAGCCAAGGTTACTCTAGGTTACTGGAAAGATGAGTCAAAATAGTTTGCTAGCCTCGGTTGGTTCCTTCTGGGTTTCTCCAAATAATTGAAGTTGAAACAAATAGAAAATCTTTGAAATATGTTAGTTATCTTTTACAAAGTTCTTTTTATTGGATGAAAGTTTCATAGATGCATATACTGTGTTGATCAAATCCACCCCAGTTCCTCCCCTATTCCCCTCACCACTTTTCCCTCTCATCTTCATGCACTCTTTTTTAAACCCACTGAGTCCACTTAGCGAGGCCAGTATGTCTAAGGGTGTAGGGTCAACATCCCTAAAGAAAATTGACCTTCCTTCCCTCCAGCAGCTCTTCAGCTAGGGGTGGGCTTCATGAGCTCTTCCTTCATCCTTTTTGAGATTTTAGCTTATTTGATCTTGCTTAGGTCTGGAGTGTGTGGTCATAGCACTACATGTTCATGTGTGCATCAGCCTTGTCAGGCCTGGCAAATACTATTTCACTACAGCTGTCTGCTACCCCTAGATCTGTCTTACACTCTATCTAACCCCTCTTACATGATGATTCTTGAGCCTTGAGAGGGAAGGGCTTTGATATAAATGTCCCATTTAGAGCTGAGCACTACACAGTGTCTTATTCTCTGTATGTTCTTGACCAGTTGTGGGTCTCTGCATTAACTGTTATCTACTGCAGAAATAAACTTCTCTGGTGAGGGTTGAGAGATGCCCTAATCCATGGGTATAAGGGCAAGAACTTAGCGGGGGGGAAGTTTATTACTATGCCCATTTAGCAGAATCATAGTATTAGGTTCTCACCCATGACGTAACCAGCCATGCTTTTTTTGTTTTGACCCAGTTAACAGTACCAAGCATGAATTCCATTTTATTGAACAGACCTTAATCCAAGCAGAGAGTGGTTGGTTACTTCTATAACATTTGTGCCATTATGGCACCAGTGGCGTATCTTGCCAAATGAGTCATTATAATTCTCAGGGTTCACAACTTAGTAAGACTGTAAGACTGTTGATTACTTTTATCCCCTGGTAATGTTCATAGAAACTTCCAGCACTATGATCTAGCCAATAGGGGTAAAGCTTCCAGGTCAATACCAGACTGATTTCTTCATGCCTTATGACTCAAGTATATGGTGTCTTCAGCAATAGAGTCTTACTGTCAAGTTCTGGAGGGTGACCGAGAGCAATGGCAATAGCATACAATTTTGTTGATGAGGGTCTGTGGGACCCCTACTGACCAATAACTCTAAAATAAGTATCCCATAACTGACACTAGACTTTTTTAGTTGTTAGGCTACAGTATCTGGGTGAAGTATTGTTCTTCTGTTACAGGGAAACTCTATTCGAGCTTCTTTTATATATGTATACATCTTAGGGTGTTTGTTTCTATGGTGGTAGTTTTCCATAGGGACTTTTCTTTTTTTAATATAAATTTTTATTTTTATTAAACTTTTTCATGCATCATTTCTCAGTCCAAGTTAGACTCATTTCCCTTTCCATGCTCCCCACCCCACCCAAGTTCATGCATTTTGCCATACATGTCCTACATCTTTTTCTGAGTCTTTCCAGAGTTTTTTTCAAAGCAGAGGATTATTGTTTTGTGGAAAATGTCACTGTTTCAGTTGGTCAATATGGACTTTTCAAAGGTCTTTACTGTTAGATCTTCCCTGTACTCCATCCACTCCCCTGCCTTCCCATCCCTCACCCCATTTAACTCTTCCTGTTCCATTATTCTCCATTCCCCTTTTATTCTCTTTCCCTTGAAATCTAACCCCCCATGATGTCTTACTAGTTTCCTGACTTCTACTGGAAGTTTACTTTAAACCTATACATCTAAAGAGTCAAAGCTAGCATCTGCATATGCAAGAGAACATCTAATGTTTGTCTTTTTGGGTCAAGGTTACCTCACTCAGGATGATTGTTTACAGTTCTGTCCATTTACCTATAAATTGCATTTTTGTTATTAGCTAAATAATATTCCATTGTGTAAATATACCATATTTTCATTTTCCATTCATCGGTCGATGGACATCTAGTTTGTTTCCATTCCCTGGAGATCGTGAATAGAGCAACAATGAACATGGATGAGCAGGTATCTGTGTAGTAGGATACAGAGACTTTTGGGTATATACCAAAGAGTGGCATAGCTGGATGGTGTGGCAGGTCTATTTTCCAGCTTTTTGAGAAACTTCCACACTAATTTCCATAGTGGCTACACCACTTTGCACTCCTACCACCAATGAGTAAGAGTCTCACTGTATCTGCTAGACTAGCATGAAATGTGCTCTGTTGCCCAGGTTGGGCTTGTACTATCAACAATCTTTCTGCTTTAGCCTACCAAATGCTGAGATTCTAGGCATGAGTCATCACATTCAGTTGTGTGAATCATATTTTTTTAATTTTATTTATTTCTGTATGTGTATGAATGTACTGTCTGCATGCAAGTTTGTGCACCCGTGTCATGCAATGCCACGGAGGTCAGAAGAGGGTCTCGGATTCCCCTGGAACTGGAGTTCTCCTGGAATTGGAGTTTCGGACAGTTCTCGGCCGCCATGTGGGTGCTGGGGATCGAACCCGGGTCCTCTGCAAGAGCGGTCAGCACTCTTAACCGCTAGGCCATCTCTCCAGCCCCGTGAATCATATTTTTAAAAGACGGCATCTTTCTCCCCTATAAGTATAGGAGTTCGCCCCTTAAGATGACTTTGGTGTGTACTATCTCACACCATCAGCCCTGATGTCTTTCAGAGGGGGAATGGCGGTACCTCCCCAGTATAGAATATGATTTGGCAATAAAAAAATAGTGTCTGGTGGTACATAAGACAGCTGGGTTAAATCTTCAGAAAATCATGATGACTGGAAAAAGCCAGTCCTCAAAGGAGCAGCATTGATGGTTATAGAATTGTGCTGTCTTGATCAACATAAGGTTAGAGGAGTCTATGAACATGGTAGGATGTCACAGAAGTACACACAAAGACTTACCTATTTCATGAGTGCATGAAAAACATGGCATTGAGCTGTGCATGGTGGTACAGGCCTTTAGTTCTAGCATCAGGAGACAGGCAAGTGGATCTCTGTGAGATCAAACCCAGCCTGGTCTCCATAGTGAGTTCCAGGGCAGCTGGGGCTACAGGGAGACCCTGTCTCATAAAAATAAATAAATAGATAGATAGATAGATAGATAGATCAAAAAATGACACTGCATAAGGTCTGCAATTCTAAGGCACTAATTCCTCTGGGGCTGGAGAGATGGCCTAGCAGTTAAGACCACCTAAGTGCCAACCGCTCTTGCAGAGGACCCGGGTTCAATCCCCAGCACCCACATAGCGGCCGAGAACTGTCTGAAACTCCAATTCCAGGAGAACTCCAGTTCCACGGGAATCCGTCACCCTCTTCTGACCTCCACGTCATTGCATGACACAGGTGCACAAAATTGCATGCAGACAGTACATTCATACACATACAGAAATAAAATTAATAAAAAAAAGAAAAAATTAAAAAAAAAAGAAAGTGCTTCTGGCTTCTATGTGTCCTCTAGTTATGTAAGTCACTATTCCCTAGAGGCTGGGAGATGGATTGAAAGAGTTTTCTTCATTATTTCTGTGATTTCCTATTGGTCAGACAATTAACAAATGACATTAAACAAATGAAAATAGTAACAAAAACAAACAAAACCCAGGGAGCTGGAAAAATGGCTCAGCTGCTAAGAACCCTTACTTGGTGCTCTTACAGAGGACCCAGGTTTTGCTCCCAGAATGCACATGGCAGTTCACAGCAATCTATTTGGTTTTGGTTTGCTTTTATTTTTTTGGTTTTGTGGGGTATTTTTGTAAGTGTTGTTGTTTTCTTTTTTGAGATAGAGTCTCCCTGTAGAGCCAGCTGACCTGGAACTTGCTATGTAGACCAGATTGGCCTTGATCTCAAGACATCCATCTACTTCTCCCTCAAGAGTAGTGGGATTAAAGGTGTGTGCCACCACACCCAGTTTGTTCACAACAATCTGTAACTCCATTTTCAGGGGGATACAATGCCCTCTTCTGGCTTCTAAGGGCACTGCATGCATGTGGTGCACATACAAGTGCACACGTATAATAAAAATGTTTAAATCTTAAAACATTAAAACTAAAAGAATAAAACACAAAAATCAGTGGGAACATGTTGGCTTCTGAAGAAATTATGAAAGCAATAAAATGAATGAGTGGAAACAACCAGGCCACCCATCTGAAAAGGCTGGACCTCTCTCTCTTAGTCCACTCATTCAAAGAGCAATGCTTTCATAAAACTGATGGATTTTCCTCCTACCTACTTTGTGTCTTTAGCTTGATTTTATTTTATTTTGCATTTTCAAGACAAGATTGCATGTAGCTCAAGCTGTCCTTGAACTCACAGTGTATCAAAGACAACCTTGAAATTCTGATCCATGGGCTGGAGAGTTGGCTCAGTGCTTAAGAGCACTGGCTGTCCTTGCAGAGGACCCAAATTTAGTTCCCAGCACCTACATGGTGGCTAGCAACTGTTTGTAATTTCAGTTCCAGGGGATCTGATGCCCTGTTCTGACCTCTGCAGGCATTGCACCACACGAGTGCACTTATACACATGCAGACAGTACACTCATAGATGTTAGGTTTCCCAATGCCGAGAAGAAGGCCGAGTCAGTCCCAGGGGAGTAAAAGGCTGAGGGAGATGCACCTCCAGCGTAAGCTAGGGGGTCTCTTATAGGGCAAGGGAAGGGAGATGGTGAAGTGCTAGAATCTGGGCAATTAAGCCAGGTGAAAGTCCTGAAGGTGAATCGGATATGGTGATCTCCCTGGAATCAGGTGTTATCGCTCTTCTCCTTGCACTTTCTCGAGAACTGCAGGGTCCTAGCCAGAAAAGAAGGGTGGGGACCTCACAGTCTGTGCCATCTCAATTCCTGTCTCAAGGCCTCTAGCCTAACAATATACATAAAATTAAAAGAAATTCTGGGGCTGGAAAGATGGCTCCATGGTTAAGAACAGTGACTGCTCTTGCAGAGGACCCCGGTTCGAGTCCTAGCATCCACATGGCGACTAAGAACTGTCCTAACTACAGTTCCAGGGGATCCAATACGTTCTTCTGACCTCTGCATTGCATGACACGGGTACATTTACATACATGCAAGCAATATACTCATACATATAAAAATAGCAGGGCATGGTGGTGCACAACTTTAATTCCAGCACTTGGGAGGCAGAGGCAGGCAGATCTCTGTGACTTCAAAGCCAGCCTAGTCTACTTCAAAGCCAGCCTTGTCTACAGAATGAGCTCCAAGACAGCTGGGACTAAAGGGAGACTCTATCTCAAAAAGACAAAAAAAATTCTGATCCCAGTCCATCTGCCTCACAAAGATGAAGTCATAAGTGTGCACAACCATCCCTGGTTTATTTGATGCTAAGGACTTAAGGATTGAACTTAGAGTTTCATAAAATATATGCAAGCACTACATGAACTGAGCTACATATATCTCTATCTATCTATCTATCTATCTATCTATCTATCATCTATCTATCTTCTATCTATCTATCTATCTATCTATCTATCTATCTATCTATCTATCTTTCTTTCTTTCTTTCTATCTATCTAATCTATCATCTATCTATCTATCCATCTATCTATTCTATCTATCTATCTATCTATCTATCTATCTATCTATCATCTATCATTTACTTTAGTTAGTCCCGGATAACTTTGAGGTGTCTGTTCTCTCCTGCTACAGGGGTCCCAGGAATCAAACTCATGTTTTTAGGCTTGGCAGCAAGCACCTTTACCTGTCGAACCACCTCACCTGTGTTGTTGTTGTTTCCTGTTTGTTTGTTTGTTTTGTTTTGTTTTGTTTTTCAACAGTGTCTGATATACCCCAGGCTGGCCTGGAACTTTTCTTGTAGCCAAGGATGTCTGAACTTCTGAGCCTTCTGCCTCTGTGTCCAGAGTGCAGGGTTTACAGGTGTGTATTACCACACCTAGTTTATGTGATGCGTGGGCTAGATCCCACAAAGGCCTTGACACATGCTAGGCAAGCACTCTACTGAGTAGGCTATATCCCCAGCTTCCACGTTTTCTTTGGGAGCAGTCTTCAGGAATTGGACCAGGCCCCACCCTCCCAGCCCATAGTCTCCAGACACTGGCTTCTTTGCATCTCAGTTCAGAGCCAGCAGCTGGCCTGCCCTTCTCTGGGCCTACAGAACTAGGAATGCTTCTTCTGAATGCTCACTGGATAATTAAATTTCTGTTTTAAATAATTAACTAGGCTTGGCCTCTATAATTGCTAAGGAGCAAAGAATTAATTTGGTTAGATGTTTTTTCTTTCTTCTCCTTTGCTTGGAGAGAGGATCAGGCATCGTGGAGATACCTAACTGACCTGCCTCTAACCCGGAAGTCGCCCCAGTGACATCGTGATTCTGCTCCTGGTCCCATCTCCATGAGTTCTTCCCCAGCAGCTGCTCATTGCTGTGGTATCCTTTTTGGTGGTAAGATCCAGGCAGTCTGCACATAAACAAAATCAAGGGCTGGAGATATACAGTGGTAGATCACATGGCCTGACTTCTGTCCCTAGCATTGCAAAAACAGGATTCCTCAATCCTCAAGTTAGAACACAGGAATGTGGGTTGAAAGCAGTCCACTCTCTTGCTTTTGTAATTAAAACTTTATTGACATCTACTCATGCCCATTTTTTTCTTTGTAATTTCCATCTTCACTGCTATTTTTTTATTGATGTTTTGTGTATTTCAGACATCATTTTTCAATTCAGTTCAGGCATATTCCCCTTTCCCTTCACCCCACCCCACCCCATTCTTCCATAACTGCCCTGCATCTTTCTTTCAGTCTTTTTTTTAATGCTTAGAAATTCATATTTTCCTCCATTAAATTTATATTACTCTAAAATATGGATACCTACTCTTCACCCATATACATTTTTATGACACATTGCCTATGGCAGCTTTAGGCTACAAGAGTAGTGTTGGGTAGCTGAGACAGAGGCTGCATGACGAACAAACATAGGAATAAATTTACAATAGCCTCGTCCCACCTTTTCTGTGTGATGCTCCTGTGGGTGAATGTAGGCATGTATTTGCCATTGTGTATGTGTGGCAGAGGACAACCTTGGATGTTGGTATTTGCTTTCCGCCTTGAGACAGGGTCTCTTATTCACCACTGTGTAAGCCAGTGGCTGCTCTGTGACCTTCCAGGATACTCCTGTGTCTATCTCCTGTCTTGTCATCAGATTGGCAGGATTAGAGCCAGTTTTGCTATGACACCCCTCTTTTTGAAAAAAAAAATTTAATTTTATGTATATAAGAGTGTGTTGCCTGCATGTATGTAAGTTCACCTGTTTTTCCAATGCCTGAGAAGGCCAGAAGAGGGCACCAGATCCCCTGGAATTGGAGTTAGCAGATGGTGGTAGTCACCATGTGGGTTCTGGGATTCAAACCCCAGTCCTTTGCAAGAGCAGCCAGTATTCTTAACTGCTGAGCCATCTCTCTAGCCCTCGAAATCCCTCTTTTATGTACTTACTGGTGATTCAAACTCAGTCCCTCATAATTGAGTGGCAGGTGGTTTACCTACTGGGCCATCTTTCCAACCTTAACCCTGCCCCTTTCCAGAGATAGTTTGCACAGCCCTTGTGGGGGTTTGAATGAGACTGTCCCCCATGGGCTTCAAGTATTCAGACATTTTGTCCCCAGTTGGTGGCCTGTCTTGGGAGGTCTTAGAAGGTGTGGCCATGCTGGAGGAAGTATGTCACTGGTGGCAGGCTTAGAGAATTTAACAAGCCTTAGTAGTCTACAGTGGCTCTCTCTCTCAGCTTCCTGTGTTCATTGGAAGATGTGAACCTCGGCTTTCTGCTCCAGCTCCTGCCACCATGCCTCCCTGCGACTATGGACTCTAATTCCCTGGAACTGTCAATTGTAAGCTCAAATAAACACTTCCTTTTATAAGTTCCCTTGGTCATGGTGGTTTTATCGCAGCAACAGAGAGGTGACTAATACAGCCCTATTTTAAGTTGCTAAGGAAGGTATTTTCCTAAGTTTAAGTCTCAGTGGAACATGGCATGAAGCATGATGGCTGCTTAATCTTGGGGCAAAGAGTGGGGGCAGAAAAATAAAGACAATTGGTAAAGCTCGGTGATCCCATCTAGGCTTTGAACCTTTGAGTATTTTTTGTTTTATTTTGTTTTGTTTTGTTTGTTTTTGGTCTTTTTGAGACAGGGTCTCCCTGTAGCTCCAGCTCTCCTGGAACTCACTATGTAGACCAGGCTGGCCTTGAACTCACAAAGATCCGCCTGCCTCTGCCTCCCAAGTGCTAGGATTAAAGGCGTGCACCACCACGCCTGGCCCCTTTGAGTATTCGTAATAAGGATCCAATCATACAAAAATCAGCTTTTCCAATTCAGTCATGTCTAAACTGTCTCCTAGTCAGGAGAGTGAGGAGGTGAGAAGTCTAAGCTTTGAAATTAGGAGCCCGTTCAAGCCTACACTCCCTGATCCCTATTGGCTGTGGTATATTTGGAAACCTACTGTCTCCTTGTATGATAAAAGGCAGTAATTCTCCTTCCCCTGCTGGGTTCTTGGAGATCCACATGTGCTAAATGACATTTAATTATTTTACTTATTTTTTGCAGTGCTAGAGATGAAGCCCAGGGCCTCAAATATGTTAGGCAAGAGCTTGACCATGGTGCTACTTCCAAGCTGTGCTAACTGACATCACATACTTATCATGGTGAGTCAGATCTAGTGAACTGATTTTGCAAGAGACATTGTATTTGGAGGAGTTTGTGGCTAGAATGTGAAACCGGGGCATAGGTTCATGTGTTTGAACACTTGATCCCCAGCTAGTGGTGCAGTTTGGGAAGGCTGTGGAACTTTTAGAAGGTGGAGCCTCACTAGAGGAAGTAGATCACTGGGGGTGGGCCTTGGGATATCATAACCTTGCCACACTTCCTGTTCTCTCTCTTCTTCCTGACTGCAGAAGCAATTGGAACAGCTGCCTGGTACTCCACCACCATGATGGACTGAATCCCCCAAAACTATAGCTCAACATGCCTTATGTTGTTTCTTGTTAGGTATTTGGTGATAGCAACAACAACAACAACAACAAAAATCTAATACTTTTCCTAATCAATGTTATAAGTATAGCAGGGGCTTGGTGTACACCAGTGTGGCCTCCGGGGCTTCCAAAGGTGAGCCCAACTTCATGTAGCAGTTGACACCAGCTTCCCCATGTCAACCTAGCCCATCTCCACCAGCAGCAAGCCAGAATGCTTCAGAATGAGCAGGTTTACAGTCAAATGGAGATGTGTCAAGTAGTAAGAATGGCCCTTGTATGTCTGGATAAGCCTGGAGAAGAGAATGACACAGAGAGTAAAATCATTTCTGAAACATTATTATCTCTTGATGACCTCGAAGATGAACCCAGAAATTAGTGCTCCATCTCTCAAGCTCCTTCCTCTTCTGCATCATCATGGGCACCTGAGTACCATTGCCTGTCCTAGCCTTCAGATGTTATTTCATTCTAAGAAATTCCTCTTGTCACTTGCCAACATTGATCTGTTGCCTTCTTCCTTGATTCTAGTTTTGCCACCTGTCTTAGTCAGTTTTTAAAAATATTTATTTTTATTTTATCTATATGAGTGTTTGCCTACATGTATATATGTGCAGTGTGCATCATGTGTGTGCCTATTGCCCACAGATGCTGAAGGAGGGCATCGGATCCCCTGGAACTCGTGTTATGGGCAGCTGTGAGTCACTGTGTGGGTGCTGGAAACCAAACCGGCTTCCTCTGCAAGAACAGTACATGCTCATAACCACTGAGCCATCTCTCCAGCCCCTTAGTCAATTTTTGTTGCTGTGACAAAATATCTGAGCAAACAACTTACAGAAGGAAGGATTTATTATGGCTCACGGTTCCACTCCTTAGTCATTGGGTCCACAGTCAAAGAAGTTAGGAATTACAAAGTGTTTATGTCTGGCTTCTTTTACTTAGCATAATGCCTTTGAGGTTTCTCCACATCTTTTTATGGGCCGGGCGTGGTTCATCACGCCTTTAAGCCTAGCACTTGGGAGGCAGAGGCAAGAAGATCTTTGTGAGTTCAAGGCCAGCCTGGTCTACAGAATGAGTTCCAGGACAGCTGGAGCTACAGGGAGACCCTGTCTCGAAAAGACAAAAAAAAAAAAAA
>VZQC01006464.1:11238-40427 GCA_009823505.1 Rhizomys pruinosus
ATATATAATTTTTATTTTATGTGTATGAGTGTATTGCCTGCATGTGTGTAAGTGCACCTGTGTCATGCAATGCCCACAAGGGTCAGAAGAAGGAGTCAGATCCCATGAAACTGGAGTTATGGATGATTGTTAGATGCCATGTGGGTTCTGGGAGTCAAACCCTGGTCTTCTGCAAAGGCATTCAGTGCTCTCAACTGCTGAGCCATCTCTCCAGCCCCACCAATTGGTAATTTTATGTATCACTAAATGAGAAAGGAACTGTGGAAGCGTTTTCAAAAGTGGCTGGACCATTTTATTATTGTATTACACTTCATTTATTTAGAGATAGGATCTCATGTAGCCCAAGGTGGCTTCCAATTCAGTATGTAGGCAAGGAATTATCCTACTGACCTTTCTGCCTCTGTTTCCTGAGTGCTATGATTATAGGCATGTGCCACCACATCCCTTTTAATGAGGTATTGGGATTGAGTGCAGAGCTTACTGTATGCTAGGCAACAACAACAACAACAACAAAAAAAAACTGAGCTGCATCCATAGCATCCCTAGCTCCGTAAATGACTAGTGTCTTATGTTTAATTCTGTACAATGGCGTGACCATATTTTCCATTGATGACCTCTCTCTCTCTCTCTCTCTCTCTCTCTCTCTCTCTCTCTCTCTCTCATTTGAGTCAGGGTCTCACTATGTAGCCCAGGCTAACCTTGAATTTGCCATCATCTTGCCTTAGCCTCTTTTGTGCCGGAATTACAGGCATGGGTCACCACAACCAGTGTTTTTTTCCCCTGCTCTATGATCATTTACTTAAAAAAATCTGCTGGGGCTGGTGAGATGGCTCAGTGGTTAAGAGTGCCAACTGCTCTTGCAGAAGCCCCGGGTTCGATTCCCAGACCCCACATGGCGGCTAAGAATAGTCTTTAAGCTGGGCATGGTGGTGCACACCTTTAATCCTAGCACTTGAGAGGCAGAGGCAGGTGAATCTCTGTGAGTTCAAGGCCAGCCTGATCTACAGAGTGAGTTCCAGGCCAGCTGAGGCTAAAGGGAGATACTGTCTCAAAAAAAAAAATCTGCTTTTAAGAATTAGTATTTGTGCCAGGCATGGTGGCACATGCCTTTAATCCTAGCACTCAAGAGGCAGAGGTAAGCATATCTCTGTCAGTTCAAAGCCAGTCTGGTCTACAGAGTGAGCTCCAGGCTAGCTAGGACTAAAGGGAGACCCTGTCTCAAAAAGACAAAAAAAAAAAAGAATATTCAGGAAGCTGGAGAGTTAAGAGCACTGACTTCTATTGCAGAAGACATGGGTTTGAGTCCCAGCACCCATATGGCAGCTAACAACTATCTGTAACTCCAGTTCTAGGGGATCTGACAGCTTCTTCTTACCTCCAAGAGCATTGCACGGCGTGGGTGCACCTACTTACTTGTAAGCATTACACTCATACACATATAATAATAATAATAATAATAATAATAATAATAATAAAAAAGAATGAGTATTTGGGCTTTGGAGATGACTCAGTGTGTAGCTGTGCTTGCTGTGCAAACATGAGGACCTGAGTACAAATCCTTAGCTCACAGCAGGCAGATCCCAAGAACTCAATGACCTGCTAGTTTTCAGTGTAGTGAGAGACCCTGTCTCAAGACAATAAGGCAGCATGCTACAAAAGTAGACACCTGAGTCCTCTTCTGCCCTCCAGATTTGTCCACAGAGCAGCCATGTGTACCACATGAATTCACCACACACACACACACACACACACACACACACACACAAATAAGTACATTTTAAAGGATGAAAAAGGAGGCTGGACAGATGATAGAATGGTTAAAGGCATATACTGCTCTTACAGAGGGCCGAGTTTGGTTCTCATCACCCAGGTCAGGTAGCTCACAGACGTCTCTAACTCCAGCTCCAGGGAATCTGTCACCTTCATCTGGACTCCATGGGCACAGGCACTCATAAGTACACATAGTACACAGTGCCCTTCCCTCCAGATATATACACATAAGGGTATGTCCCCGATGACCCAACTTCCTCCCAATAGGCTCTGCATCCTGAGGTTTCCATCACTTATCAGGAGCACTAGGGGTGGGGGTCCAAGTTGTCAACATATGAGTCTTTGGGGGACATCAAGAGCGTTTCTACTCTGCTTCTGTGAAATGTGATTGGAAGCTCTCATGATGTTAACTGCTTTGTCCTGCTTGGGACTTGTGGTAGGCAAAGAAGCAGGCTTGGTATATTTCTGAAAATAAGTGAAAACCTCTTTGTGGAAATTCTTTCAAGGAGGTGACACTATTGCAGGAGGCTTGGATGCTGGGGCTAACATCTCTGTGAGCTTAAAGCAATGCACTGTGTGTGTTCATTGTGAACTTGGGTTAGGGTTTGACAGTCACTGAACAAAAAAAAAAAAAAGGAGGAGATGGCCTAAAATGGGCCAAGTGAACCTCAGTTCCTATTTTAAGAAATAACAGTAAGATAGCCAGGCATGGTGGCACAGGGCTTTAATCCCAGCACTTGGAGGCAGAGACAAGCAAATCTCTGTTAATTCAAGAGCAGCCTGGTTTACATAGTGAGTTCTATACCTGCCAGAGCTACAAAGTAAGACTCTGTAAAAATAGAAGGAGAAGAAGAAGAAGAAGAAGAAGAAGAAGAAGAAGAAGAGGAGGAGGAGGAGGAGGAGGAGGAGGAGGAGAAATTACAGCAAGAAACTGGTGTGTGCATTCTTGTTAGAAATGGAGATTATTTGCCTGAATTCTCAGCAGAAAAGCAGTATGAAAAGCAGGCTTCCAAAGTACCTTTTAAAATCAAGCTGGCTTTGTTTTTATTGTTTTTATCATTTATCTATTATATATGATACTGACTTACCCGTCTGTTAGAATAGAAGCAAATCACATTTAGGAAGAAAAAAAGTCCACCCAAGACGATGAGAGATCGTGAAAGAGTCATTTCAACTCTAAGCATGTACATTAAGTTTTAATGCCAACAGCTAATAATTCTGACATTCAAATTTCATTTGCACTCCTAGAAAGATATATCTTCCCTGCAGGGGGGACATAATCTTTTTTTCCCCAGTGACAATTCTGACAAATGATATCCGTAAGATTTTCTTCCAAAGCTCATTTATTCTTTAAGAGGGGGAGGTGCGATCATGAATATGCAGGGGAAGTTAAAAGAGCTTCCCTCCACGGAAGGGATAAAGATGTAGATGCTTGGAAAAGGGAAGGAGAAGGGCTGGGGAGATGGCTTTTTAGTGTGTAAGAGCACTTGCTTTGCAAGCATGAAGACCTGAGCAAATTCTCAGCACCTACATAAAAAGCTGGATGTGGCCACATGAATGCCTGTAACCCCAGTGTTGTGGGGGATAGAGGCAGGAGGATCACAGGGCTTTACTGGCTGCTAGCCAGGCTTGAGGTTCAGTGAAAGACCCTGGGAATAAATTGGAAAAAGACAGAGCAGGACACTCAGCCTCCTCTCCTGGCCATACAAGCATGCATAGTCACCCCCAACACACACACACACACACACACACACACACACACACACACACACACACCCCTCACCAACATCACCACCACCACCACTAACAACAACCTGAAAGACAGAAACAAAGAAAAAGTAAGGAGAAACAGCCTTTTCTCCATGCTCCACAAAGGATCAATATTTAATCTTTTCTATTTGAGAACTCTGGTCCAGCTGGTCAAAGTAATTGTGACTGTGATGTGCTAGCCTGTGGTTACGCTGCCCCCCCCCCCCGACCCGATGAAACTATTTCAGAAGGGTCAGATTTCTGGTTTGTAAGGCATGTAATTTCACAGTCACATGTTTCCTTTATGAACCAGGAAGAAATAAATATATCTTTTTTTTAATGTCTCTTGGTTTCTCTCTGTGTGCATTTGAGAGCAGAGGTGCTGCATATGGAAGTCAGAGAACAACTTATGGCAGTCAGTTCTGCCCTTCCACTGTGAGATCTAAGGATCAGACTCAGATTGTCAGGCTTGGTGGCAAGCACCTTCACCCTCTTAACCATCTCACCACCCTCTCCCCTTCCTTTCAATACCTCTTAATTGTGCTCCACTTGGTGCCTGGAACTTGCCATCTCCTATTCCTCTGGACAAATTTCTGCAGAAAGGAGATGGCACTAAGTGGAATACAATTAAGAGGTATTAAAAAGGAGGAGGAGAGGAGTAGTGAGACGGTTCAGAGGGTAACAGTGCTTGCTGCCAAGGCTGACAATCTGAGTCTGATCCTCAGATCTCACAATGGAAGAACAATGCAAATAGTTCTCCTGTGATCTAACCCCAAGAAAACCCTGTAGAGTAGTGTGAAAAGGAGATAGGGAAGAGGGGGGTAGTAGTGAAGGGAGGTTGCAAATCCTGTGATCACTGTGGTTAGGTGGAGGCTAGCTTCCCTGGGAACATTTTAGAGAAGTCATAAGATAGATCTAGGAACTATTTCTCCTGCCAGAGAGGACCTGATACTCTACTCCCAGCAGCCACTTGCTGAGTGCTGCTTGCAGGAGCCTCAGATCCTCAGCTTGTTGGGCACAAAGCTTAACACACTCCTTTGATGTGAAGGATGAGTACAAAGCAAATACCGACAGAAGTCAAAAGCCTCAGCTACAGGGTAGACTGCAGAGGATCACTGAGTAAGGAATACTTTCTTTTTTTGTGTGTGTGTCTTTTCCAGACAGGGTCTCCTTGTAGCCCCAGCTGTCCTGGAATTCGCTCTGTAGACCAGGCTGGCCTTGAACTCACAAAGATCCGCCTGCCTCTGCCTCCCAAGTGCAGGATTAAAGGCGAGCACCCTGCTCAGGAATACTTCCTTATGGCTCTTTCAGGGCACAGATAATCATCTCTGAGAGGGGTAAAGCTAAAACTGGAGACTCTTTCTTAGAAACAAGTAGATGCGTTGGCACACACCTATAATTCCAGCATTCAGGAGGCAGGGGCAGGAAGATCATGACTTCAAGGGCAGCTTATGCTACAAAGTATAGACCTGGTCTCAAACAACAAGACTGGGGGTTTGGGCATGGTGGTGCATGCTTTTAATCCTAGTATGTAGACAACAGGCAGGCAGATTGCTTTGAGATTGAAGCTAGCTGGGACTGGTCTACATAGTGACTTCCAAGCCAGACAGGGAGACTCAAAAACAAGCAGACAAAATAATAATAATAAAAAAAAAGGGCTGGGATGCAGTTTAGTGATCCAGTACTTGAGTAGCATATGTGAGGCCCTGAATTCAAACAAAAAGGAAAAGTCAGAATAGCAAACAAATATTTATTGACAATACTGGTTATAGGATTGCAGCAGTCAATCCCAAATGCAAATACAGTTTCTTGTTCAAAGAGCAGGAAACAAACAGTGCTACAGTGTACAGGCCAGGTGAATGAAAGCCTCAAATCTACCACAGGTAACAAGTTGAACCTGTAATGTGCCCATGGTGTGCACCAGCATTGGACCCTGAGCCTGGCTCTATTTAGTAGAAAGCTTATCAATATTTGTGCTAAGGTTTCTCAAGATGGTAAACTGAACTCTGAGATATTAGTTCATTCATCATAGGACTTGTCACACTCTGACATTGGAAGGTTCTGGTGGTATAGAATTAGGATGGGCAAATATTCTTTCAAGAGCTAGGCAGGTGGTTAGAAAGGCTAGAAAGGTGGCCCAGAAGTTAAGAACGCTGGCTGCTCTTGCAGTATTCAGTTCCTAGCACCCACATGGCAGCTAACAACGATCCATAACTCCAGTTCCAGGGAATCCAATGCCTTTTTCTGGCCTCTGAGGGCATTGTATGACCCAGGTGCTCTTACGGACATGCAGGCAATACACTCACATTGAAAAAGAAAAAAAAAAGAGCTAGGAAGGGAGTGTATTCAATTTTGTATCTCAGAAAACTTCTGTACCAACTATATCACTTGGCCTTTATAGAAAAGACACAGTCTGGGGTTGGAGAGATGGCCTAGCAGTTAAGAACGCCGACTGCTCTTGAAGAGGACCTGGGTTCGATCCCCAGCACCCACATGGTGGCTGAGAACCGTCTTTAGCTCCAGTTCCAGGGGAATCCGACACCATCTTTTGACCTCCGCGGCATTGCATGACACGGGTGCACAAACCTGAATGCAGACAGTACATTCATACACATAAAAAATAAATAAAATTAAAAAAAGAAAAAAGACAGTATATAAATAGTGAGGCCTGGTTGTGTTCCAATACAACTTAAGGGTACAGACACTGGAATGTACTTTAATATTCCTGTGTCATGAAATGAGTCCTCCCCCTATTTTTCTTTTTGTATTTTTGACACAGGGTCTCCTTTTAATCTCAGCTGGCCTAGAACTCGCTATGTAGACCAGGCTGGCCTTGAATTCCCAGAGATCCACCTGCCTCTACTTCCTCTACTTGCTGGGATTAAAGGTGTGTACCACCACACTCAGGTTTGAGTCTTCCCTTTCCTTTTTAATTTTTTATAATTTTTTTAAATTTTCTTAATTTTTTTTGGAGACAAGGTCTCCCTACAGTCTCAGCTGTCATGGAACACACTCCGTAGACCAGGCTAGCCTTGAATTCACAGAGATTCACCTGCCTCTGCCTCCTGAGTGCTAGGGATTAAAGGCCTGCACCACCACGCCCAGCTTGAGTCTTCCCCTTCCTTTCTTTTTTTTTTTTTTTTTCACTCTGTAGACCAGGCTGGCTTGAACTCACAAAGATCCGACTGCCTCTGCCTTCCGAGTGCTAGGATTAAAGGTGTGCACCACCACGCCCGGCGAGTCTTCCCTTTCTAAGACAGGGTCTTACTTATAGCTAAGGCAAGCCTTGAATTCACTATGTTGCTCAGGCTGGCCTTGAAATCTTGATTCTCCTGCCTCAGCCTGCCAGGACTGGAATCAGATGTCTGTATCATCATGCTCAGCTTCCTCTGAATTTTTGTCCACTTTTGTTTAATTTTTCTAATTAATTAATTTTAAAATTTCTTTTTCTTTCTTTTTTTGGTATTTTTTGAGACAGGGTCTCCGTTTAGTCCCAGCTGGCCTGGAGCTCACTCTGTAGACAAGGTTGGCAACTCACAGAGATCCACCTGTCTCTGCCTCTCAAGTGCTGGGATTAAAGGTGTGTGCCACCATGCCTGGCTTTTTCTTTCGTTTTTAGCAAATATAATATCTGATGTTACTATAAAAAAAAGTACATTAAAAACACATCAACTTCCGGGGCTGGAGAGATGGCCTAGTGGTTACTTCACTGCAGATACATCTGACAAAGCATTAATTTCAGAGTATACAAGCTACTCAAAAAACAAAGAAGAAAGAATACAAATGAATCAGTCAAAAGATGGAGCAAAGAACGGAATAGAGACTTCACAGAGGAGGAATTAGAGATGGCTAAGAAACATCTTAAAAACTGTTCAACATCACTAATAATTAGGGAAATGCAAATTAAGACCACTTTAAGATATCATCTCA
Source organism: Rhizomys pruinosus (assembly GCA_009823505.1). Taxonomy (NCBI): domain Eukaryota; kingdom Metazoa; phylum Chordata; class Mammalia; order Rodentia; family Spalacidae; genus Rhizomys; species Rhizomys pruinosus. The sequence continues at coordinate 18,688 of VZQC01006464.1, forward strand.
CCCTGATAAAACTGGCCAGGATCAAGAAAACAAACGATATCAAGTGCTGGAGAGGCTGTGGGGAAAGGGGGACACTCATCCATTGCTGGTGGGAATGTAAACTTGTACAGCCACTATGGAAAGCAGTGTGGAGAACCCTTAGAAGACTCAAAATGACCTTGCCATTTGACCCAGTCATACCACTCCTGGGCATATACCCACAAGACTCATCTAACTGCAGACATACATGCACAGCTATAGTTATTGCACCTCTGTTCACAACAGCAAAAAGCTGGAACCAACCCAAATGCCCCTCAACTGACAAGTGGATAGAGAAAATGTGGTACATGTACACGATGGAATTCTATGCAGCAGTAAAGAAAGACAACATCATGAACTTTACAGGTAAATGGATGGAGCTAGAAGACATTATATTAAGTGAAGTAACACAGTCTCAGAAAAACAAACGATGAATGGTATCCCTCATATGTGGATGCTAGTGCCAGTAACCCAGTTATAAATATTTCTTATGGAGAGGGATGCATATTAAAAGAACAACAACAGAAAGACTGCATTAGAAAACTGACTGAAATGGTGAATTGGGAAGGATGGGAGGGGTGGGAGAGGGACATGGGTGTATATTCCATTAATAAATATTTAAATGACGTGAGTTCAACAAGTATCAAAAAAAAAAAGAGCACCAACTGCTCTTGCAGAGGACCCAGTTTCGATCCCCAGCACACCCATGGCGGCTGAGAACCATCTTTAACTCCAGTTCCAGGGGAATCCGACGCCCTCTTCTGACCTCCACAGCACTGCACGACATGAGTGCACAAACCTACATGCAGACAGTACATTCATACACATAAAAATAAATAAATAAAAATTAAAACAATATTTTAAAAAATACATCAACTTGCTATGTAACATAGGAATGTTAAGTAATATTTCTTTTTACTTGCATACAGCTCTACTGTTAAAAAGTGAATCCCTAAACATGTTGGAACTAACCTTAGTTTATTTCAGATGCCATAATTTTGGTATATTGGTGGCATATATATATATATCTATATAATATATATATATATACATAATTGGAGCAATACAAATTGGAGGGGACAACAACAACAAAAAAGACTGGTTCAAAGACTGAAACAGTAAACTTCAGCCCCAAACAGTAAACTTCTACATCAAAAAACTTAAGACTGAGAAAAAGAATGCATGAGCTCTGGAGGGGTAGGGGGCATGGAAGGGGAAATGGGTTTAAATTTGACTAAGAAATGTATGAAATGCACAAAACTTCAATAAAAAATTATGTATTTATTTATGTTTTGCCTGAATGTAAGAGCACCATGTGTGTGCAGTGCCCCAAGGAGCCAGAAGAGGGCCTCAGATCCCCTAGAACTAGAGTTACAGATGGTTGCGAGCTGCTGTGTAGGTGCTGGGAACCAAACCCAGGTCCTCTGCAAGAGCAGCCAGTGCTTTTAACTGCTGAGCTATCTCTCGGGCCTTTCTTTTGTTTTTGAGATAAGGCCTCATGTATTCCAGACTGGCTTCCAACTTGTTTTCTAGTCAGGGATGATCTTGAACTTCTGATCCTCCTGCCTCATCTCCCAAGTGCTAAGATTGTAGGCATGTGTCAGTACACTCAGTTCCCTTCTCATATATTTACATACTTGACCTCAGCAAAAATAACTCATAGCTCATAAGTTCTGTAGAAAGGGGTAGTGGGCTAGAGCTAGCTTATAGGCTGCAGCTTGCTGACTCAGCACATTGGAGACTCTTAGTCTTCATAGTTTTATTACTTTATTGTGATGCCCATGGCTGAATCCGGGGTCTTCTACAAGCTAAGCAAGCATTGCAGCACTGATCTACATCTCCAAGGGCACCATTTATGGTTTTAGTAACTGAGACACTGTGTCAGCTTTCTATGACTAGAATAAACACCTGAGTTAAAGAACTTATTACGAGAGAAGGTTTATTTTGTTAGGATGTGAGAGCTTCTGGTGCATGGTCAGCTAGATCCATTGCTCTTAGGCCTCTGTTGGGAGTGCCAGGTTGTAACAGCAGGAAATGGTGAAAACCAAACTGCTCTCTTCATAGCCATGGGAGCAAAAGAAAGGAAGAGAAAGAGGCAGGGTTCCACAATCCCCTTTAAATAGATTCATTCAGTGATCTAAAGAACTTCTACTATCCCCACTCCTTAAAGGTGCCACAACCTCTCAGTAGAACCACAGGATGGTGACCAAGCCCTTAACACATGGGCCTTGAAGTGACACCTATGACCCAAATTACACCAGGTCTTGATGTCCAAGTACAGAAACTGCCATTCCAGCTGAAGCAATCATTCAGATTGTGGCTGCAGTGGGTGAGTCACTCCACAGATAACTAAGGTCACTTATGCATGGCCATCATTATTACAACTGCATTTCCTGTGCTATCTCTCACCCCAAAATGTGATCTGTTCAAGAACTCAAGTTCTCACCCAGAGTGGCAGCACACGCTTGTTATGTCAGCATGTGGGAAGCTGATACCAGAGGAAGTGAGTCCATCTGTATTAAAACAGAAAGAAGAGGAGGAAGAAGAGGAGTAGAAGAAAGAAAAGATGGAGAAGGAGGAGGAGAAAGAAAAGGAAGAGAGGGAGAAGGAGGAGAAAGGGGAGAGAGAAAAGAGGAAGGGAAGGGAGAGAAGGGATAAAGAAGAAAGAAAATTCTGCACTATAAATGGAACAAAATATGCCTTGGAGACTGGATTAGGTCATTCCGTGTGTGTGTGTGTGTGTGTGTGTGTGTGTGTGTGTGTGTGTGCACATGTGTGTGTGTGTATTGTGTATGCACCTGACTGTGTGAGTGTACACAGCCATGCATGTGTATTTAAAGGCTGGAGGACAGTTCCAGGGGAATCCAACTCCCTCTTCTGACCTCCGCGGCATTGCACGACATAAGTGCACAAACCTACATGCAGATAGTACATTCATTCATACACACAAAAAATAAATAAAATTAAAAAAAATAAAGGCCAGAGGAGAATGTTGGATGTCTTACTTAGTGACCTTTTTTTAAAAAAAACATTTTTTATTTTTATTTTTATGTGTATGATTGTTATGCCTGCATGTATGTAAGTGCACTGGTGTCATGCAATGCCCATGGGAAATAGAAGAAGGCATCAGATTCTTTGGAACTGGAGTTACAGATGATTGTTAGCTGTCGTGTGGGTACTGGGGTTCGAACCTGCTGGGTCTTCTGTAAGAATAGCCAGTGCTCTTACCCACTGAGCGGTTTCTCTAGCCTCTTTGTGAACTTCTTTGAGATAGGGTCTGTTACTAAACCAAAAACTTGGTGTTTCAGCTAGACTGGCTGGCCAGTGAGCTTCCACAGTTTGTATGTCTTTCCCTCTCAGTGCTGGGGTTACATACATGCATATTCATGCCTGACTTTTTCTGTAAGTGCTGGAATTTTGAACTCACAGTTCCTCATGCCTGCAGAAGAAGCACTCTTACCCACTGAGTCATTCCCCAGCCCCCTTCATTACTATATTAAAACATCAGGGCAGAGTAACTTTATAAAGGAAAAGGTTTATGTAGATCATAGCTTTGGTAGTCCTCAGCATGGTACCAGCATTTACTTGGCTTTGGTGATGACTTCATGATGGACTTCAAGGGTGTATACAACAGGGAGTAATCATGTTACCAAACAGCATACCAGAGAGTACATGAGAGTCCCAGAATATCTTTGGAGGACATGTCCCCAGTTGGCCCAAGGACCTTTTACTGGGTCCATTCATTAAATGTTCTACCACTACCTATCATCCCACACTGGGGATGAGCTTCCAATACTAAACAAGTCACATGGAGACCAAGACACCTCTGTCACCCTGATTTTCTCAGAAAGCTGGGGTCATGAGTTGTTTAGGTCGGGGTTGTATAACTTCAGTCAAATGCGAACTGTAGACCAAATACATCCTCACCCTGACTCTACATGCTGCCTCACTTTCTCTCCCTGCCCTGTCCCCAGGTGCACTCTTAGGGCCACTGAGAGACCCTGGATAGCCTCAAAAATATTGAATTGAGGAGACTGGAGAGATGGCTCAATGGTTAAGAGCACTGGCTGCTCTTGCAGACGACCCAGCTTCAGTTCCCAGCACCTTCATGGCAGCTAACAACCATCTGTTATTCCAGTTCTCAGAGATCTGATGCCCTCTCTGACCTTTGCATGTACTGCATACACATAGTGCACATATACACATGCAGGCAAAATTTTACATATATATATATATCAATATATATATATATATATATATATATATATTTAAAAAAAAAATTCCTTGGGGGCTGGAGGATGGCCCTAGCGGTTAAGAATGCCGACTGCTCTTGCAGAGGAACCCGGTTCGATCCCCCGCATGGCGGCTGAGAACTGTCTTGAAACTCCATATTCCAGGCGAACTCCAGTTCCAGGGGAATCCGACACCCTCTTCTGACCTCCGCGGCATTGCACGACAATGGTGCACAAACTTGCATGCAGACAGTACATTCATACACATACAGAAATAAATAAAATTAATTAAAAAAAATTCCAGTACTTGGGAGGCAGAGGTAGGCAGATCTCTGTGAGTTTAAGACCAGGCTGGTCTACATAGTGAGTTCTAGGCCAGCTGGGGCTACATGGTAAGACACTGCTTCAAACCCTTTCTTACAATATTCATTGAAAATTTTAAGATTTTGTTCCATTTATAATAATAATAATAATAATAATTATTATTATTATTATTATTATTGTTATTATTTGTAGAGGAGGCGAGTGGGTGCACATGTGCCACAACATGCATGTGGAGGTCAGAAGACAACTTTTGGGAGTCAGTCTGTCCTTCCAGCATGGGTTCCTGGAATCCAATTCAGGTTGTCAGGCTTGAACAGCAAGCTTTCTTATATGCAGATCAGTGTCACCATCTCTGAATCTAATTTTGACTGCAAGATACAGAAACCTCAGATCATATTTGCATACACCAGGCAGAAGCTCATATGTCTCTTAAGTATAAAACTTAGGGCCCTGAAGCTGGGAGTGGTGGCATATGCCTTTAATACTAGCACTTGGGAGGCAGAGACAGGAGGATCTCTGTGAGATTGAGGCCAGCCTAGTCTACATAGCATGTTCCAGGCCAGCTGGGGCTACAGGGAGACCTGTTGTGAGCAAGCAAGCAAGCAAACAAACAAACAAACAGCCCCTCAAAAAAACCACACATGCACACACACACACAAAAAAAACCCAAAACTTGGGGCTCTGGCCCAGGGCTGATGGAATGTTTTTGTAAGTATTAAGAAGTCAGGAATCTTTGATCTGGTTGTTCACTCTCAATTTCACCACTTTCAGCTTGGGCTTTGAAAGGACTCTATCATGTCTACTTATAAATGTGGAAATCCAGAGGAGAAAAGGCAGCCCCTTCTCAGCTGTTTAGTGAATTAGAGGCCAGTCTGGGCTAATCAAGATCTATCATGAATAACCTACCAATAAACAACAAACAAAATAAAACAATAACAAAAACATCAACAACAAAAGTGAGGCATAGTGGTTGTAACATCTGCACTTGGGAGGTGGAGGTAGGAGGGTTAAGAATTCAACACCAGCTCAGCTACACAGGGAGCTTGAAGCTAACCTGAGTTATAGAAGTCCTTGCCTCAAAACCAGTAACAAACAAACAAACACAAACAAACACAATACAGTAACAACAATCAAACAAAAGAAAGGCAGGCATGGTGGCCACATTGGAAAGAGTGTTAGGACCAGGTCAGAAAGAAGTTAATCAAAAGGAAAGGGTTAACCATGCAGGAGCAACTCTCTAGTTGAAGCAGCTCTGGTTCCCATGACGACCTTAACCACAAGAATACAGTCTGACCCTGAGTTATTAGTTCCCAGAGCTACCTGAGGTCACAATGAACTTTCCCAGTCCTGTAGGAGTGCTTCCTACCCCCTAAGAAGCCCATTCCTCTCCAAGGGATTTCACGCTGCTAAACACAACCAATCAGCTTAAAGGTCACCACTGCTTGCACTGTGTTTCTATAGCCTTGCAATTGTGTATGTATGATGTCACCAAGTTCCTCTAGTTTGTGTCTCTGTGACAGACAGTCGGGGTCGTGCTCATCCCTGCGTGGGATGGGTTCCGTCCCTGACACATCAACAATTGGCTCCCTTGATGTGTCAGTTTTCTTTTTTTTTTTNAGTGCCAGGTTGTACAGCAGGGAAATGGTGAAAAACCAAACTGCTCTCTTCATAAGACATGGGAGAAAAGGGAAAGGAAGAGACAGGCACGGGTTCCACATCCCCTTTTATTTAATAGATTTTCAGTGATCTAAAGCAACTATTACTATCCCCCACTCCTTAAAAGGTCCACAACATTCAGTAAACACACAGGATGGTGACCAAGCCCTTAACACATGGGCCTTGAAGTGACACCTATGACCCAAATTACACCAGGTCTTGATGTCCAAGTACAGAAACTGCCATTCCAGCTGAAGCAATCATTCAGATTGTGGCTGCAGTGGGTGAGTCACTCCACAGATAACTAAGGTCACTTATGCATGGCCATCATTATTACAACTGCATTTCCTGTGCTATCTCTCACCCCAAAATGTGATCTGTTCAAGAACTCAAGTTCTCACCCAGAGTGGCAGCACACGCTTGTTATGTCAGCATGTGGGAAGCTGATACCAGAGGAAGTGAGTCCATCTGTATTAAAACAGAAAGGAAGCATGAGGGAAAAGAAGAGAGAAGAGAAAGACAAAGATGGAAGAAGGAGCGGAGGAGAAAGAAAAAGGAAGACGAGGGATAAAGGAGGAGAAGGGAGGCGGAAGAGGAAGGAAAAAGAAAAGGAAGGGAGGAGAAGGAAAAAGAAAGAAGAAAATTCTGCACCTATAAAATGGAACAAAATATGCCTTGGAGACTGGATTAGGTCATCGTGTGTGTGTGGTGTGTGTGTGTGTGTGTGTGTGTGTGTGTGCACTCGTAGTGTGTGTGTATTGTGTATGCACCTGACTGTGTGAGTGTACACAGCCATGCATGGTATTTAAAGGCTGGAGGAACAGTTCCAGGGGAATCAACTCCCTCTTCTGACCTCCGCGGCATTGTCACGACATTGAGTGCACAACCCCTACATGCCAGATAGTACCTTCATTCTAGACACAAAAAATAAAATAAAATTAAAAAAAATAAAGGGCAATCCAAAGAAGAATGTTGATCTTATCTTGTACTTTTTTTAAAAAAAACATTTTTTATTTTATTTTTATGTGTTAGATTGTTATGCCTGCTGTAGTAAGGTGCACTTGTGTCATGCCAATGCCCATGGGAATAGAAGAAGGACATCAGATCTCCTTGGAACTGATGAGTTACAGATGATTGTTAGCTGTCGTGTGGGTATTCCTGGGGTTCGAACCTGCTGGGTCTTCTTTAGAATAGCCAGTGCTCTTTACCCACTGAGCGGGTTTCTCTAGCCTCTTTGTGGACCTTCTTTGAGATGGGTCTTACTAAACCAAAAACTGGTTGTTTCAGCTAGACTGGCTGGCCAGAGCTTCACAGTTTGTATGCTTTCCCTCTCAGTGCTGGGGTTACATACATGCATATTCATGCCTGACTTTTTCTGTAAGTGCTGGAATTTTGAACTCACAGTTCCTCATGCCTGCAGAAGAAGCACTCTTACCCACTGAAGCATTTCCCCAGCCCCCCTTATTACTATATTAAACAACATCAGTGCAGAGCGTAACTTTATAAGGAAAAGGTTTAGAGTGTAGATCATAGCTTTGGTAGTCCTCAGCATGGTACCAGCATTTACTTGGCTTTGGTGATGACTTCATGATGGACTTCAAGGGTGTATACAACAGGGAGTAATCATGTTACCAAACAGCATACCAGAGAGTACATGAGAGTCCCAGAATATCTTTGGAGGACATGTCCCCAGTTGGCCCAAGGACCTTTTACTGGGTCCATTCATTAAATGTTCTACCACTACCTATCATCCCACACTGGGGATGAGCTTCCAATACTAAACAAGTCACATGGAGACCAAGACACCTCTGTCACCCTGATTTTCTCAGAAAGCTGGGGTCATGAGTTGTTTAGGTCGGGGTTGTATAACTTCAGTCAAATGCGAACTGTAGACCAAATACATCCTCACCCTGACTCTACATGCTGCCTCACTTTCTCTCCCTGCCCTGTCCCCAGGTGCACTCTTAGGGCCACTGAGAGACCCTGGATAGCCTCAAAAATATTGAATTGAGGAGACTGGACGAGGATTGGCTCAATGTTAAGGCACTGCTGGCTCTTGGAGACGACCAGCTTCAGTCCAGCACCTTCATGCAGCTAAACAACCATCTGTTATTACAGTTCTCGGCGGATCTGATTGCCCTCTCTGTCCTTTGCATTTAACTTGCATACCACATAGTGCACACTATACACATGCAGGCAAAATTTTACATATATATATATATATCATATATAATATATATATATATATATATATTTAAAAAAACTTCCTTGGGGGCTGAGAGATGGCCTAGCGGTTAAGGAATGCCGATGCTCTTGCAGAAGACCCGGGGTTTCGATCCCACGCATGGCGGGCTGGAACTGTCCTTGAAACTCCAATTCCAGAGGACACTCCGTTCCAGGGGAATCCGACACCCTCTTCGACCTCGCGGCATTTGCACGACAAGGTGCACTCAAACTTGCATTGCAGACAGTACATTCATACACATACAGAAATAATAAAAATTTAATTAAAAAAAATTTCCGAGTACTTGGGACGGCGCAGGTAGGCAGATCTCTGTGAGTTCTAAGACCAGGCTGGTCTAATAGTGAGTTCTAGGCCAGCCTGTGGGGCTTACACTGGTAAGACACTGCTTCAAACCCTTTCTTACAATATTCATTGAAAATTTTAAGATTTTGTTCCCTTATACATAATAATAATAATATAATTTTATTCTTATTATTCTATATTATGTTATTATTTGTAGTGTGTGTGCACGTGGTACTGCCACAGTCTCATCATCCCAAACATGCATGTGGAGGTCAGAAGACAACTTTTGGGCAGTCTCTGTCCTTCAGTCTATCGGGTATCTGAGGATCATGCTCAGGTTGTCAGGCTTGAACAGCAAGCTTTCTTATATGCAGATCAGTGTCACCATCTCTGAATCTAATTTTGACTGCAAGATACAGAAACCTCAGATCATATTTGCATACACCAGGCAGAAGCTCATATGTCTCTTAAGTATATTAACATTAGGGCCCTGAGCTGGGAGTGGTGCATATGCCTTATACTAGCAACTTGTGGAGGCCGGACAGGAGGATCTCTGTGAGATGAGGCCAGGCTAGTCTACATAGCATGTTCCAGGCCGCTGGGCTACAGGGAGCCCTGTGTGAGGCAAGCACAGCAAGCAAAAACAAAAAACAAACAGCCCCTCAAAAAAAAACCACACATGCCAACACCACACACAAAAAAACCCACACTGCGGGGCTTGGCCCAGGGCTGATGGAATCTGCCCCCTATGTTTGTATAAGTATTAAGAAGTCAGGAATCTTTGATCTGGTTGTTCACTCTCAATTTCACCACTTTCAGCTTGGGCTTTGAAAGGACTCTTATCCACTCCTCTACTTATAAAATGTGGAATCCAAGGAGAAAAGAGCCCTTCTCAGCTGTTTTAGTGAATTAGAGGCCCAGTCTGGGGCTTAATCACGATCTATCATGCAATAACCTTACCAATTAAACAACAAAACAATAAAATAACAATAACAAAAACATCAACAACAAAAAGTGAGGCATAGTGGTTGTACATCCTTGCATTGGGAGGTGCGGTAGGAGGTTAAGAATTCAAACATCACACTACATACACAGGGAGCTTGAGGCTAACCTGGAGTTACTAGAAAGTCCTGCCTCAAAACCAGTAACAAACAAAACAAACACAAACAAACACATTTACAGTAACAACAATCAAACAAAGAAAGGCAGGCATGGTGGCCACATTGGAAAGAGGTGTTAGGAACCAGGTCAGAATGTTTAGTGTTCACTATCACACATTTCACGTTTGTATAAGTGCGTCTTCTGTTACTCATGCAGGAGCAACTCTCTAGTTGAAGCAACCCTGGTTCCCATGTGACGTTACACCTTAACCCCCAAACACGTTTAAACAGTTTTCTTTTCTTTATGTCACCCCTGCCCCGCTCGCATATAGTTTTCCACGACGATACCCTGATCCTGGTCACAATGTGAACCTTTCCTCAGTGACCTGTGATGTGTCACTTGCGCTTTTCCCTCACCCCACCCCCATTAAGCGGCATCATGATACTACACCAAGGGACTTTCACACGCCCTACGATCAAATCACACACACAACAAATCCAGCCATTACTCCTATTGCGAACACCCTGCTTGGCACTTGTTTTTTACCATAGCTATCCCTTTCTGATACCCTTGTGCTTATGCTACTTGTTGTTCATCAATCGTTCCTGCTAGTTTTTGCTCGATCGTGACCTTCTTATGTGACCCGTCGTGGTCGTGCTCATCCCTGCGTGGGATGGGTTCCGTCCCTGACACCTCAACAATTGGCTCCCTTGATGTGTCAGTTTCTTTTTTTTTTTTTTTTTTTTTTTTTTTTTTTTTGGTCTTTTCTGGTGCACTAGCAAATTAAATAAATTTCATATCAATTTGTGGCCCCTCGTTGGTTAATCTTGTGAGTGTGGCAGTTTGAGTCCAACAAGAGGAGCACATAAAGGGGGCTCAGTGACCTCAAGTTGGCCTTTGGGGGTACAGACAGCCATGTAGGCCACATTAGTCAGAACCCACTGTTTCTGGATTAAACTGCTTAAACCAGAAAATCCTCATGTCTGGGATTTCCTTTTCCTGAAGATGCAATAGAAGGACCAGGTCATCTCTAAAATATGCCATGTGTGATTCCTACAAAGTCCCTCAGGAGACAGAACTTCCATGTGTGTTCTTTCAACTGAGGAAAAAAAACCCACAACAAACCCTGGTACATGCTGACATCTACATACACCCTTCTCTTGGGTAGAATGTTTTTTCTTCAGACATGTGTTATCGAGATAAATGTTTAACACATTTGGATTTAACAGAAGAGACTAACTAGACAAATTAAATTCAGGAAATCTCTAGGGGCTTGTAGGTGGGGGAAAAAAATCTCCCTGAAGACATTCGGACCTGAAATATTTAAAAACAACATATGCCGGGCATGGTGGCACACACTTTTAATCCTAGCACTTGGGAGGCAGAGGCAGGCCGATCTCTGTGAGTTCAAGGCCAGCCTGGTTTACAGAGTAAGTTCCAGGACAGCTGGGGCTACAGGGAGACCCTGTTTCAAAAACACCAAAAAAAAAATTAAAATTAAATAAAAATAATAAAAATAATAACAGAACATATAACCGCATAGATAGTATCTCTAATGCTGTTTTAGCAGCCATGTTTATACTAAGCATATGTGGTTGTTATGTAAGAAAATCTTGAGTTTAAATTTACAGGCACCCAGGACAAAGAACTTCTTATTTTTTGCTAAGGGTTGTGGCACACTCCTTTAATCCTACTACTCGGGAGGCAGAGGTGGGCAGATAAGCTTCATCCATATAGCGAGTTCCAGGCTAGCTGGAGCTACAGGGAGACTCTGCCTCAAACAAAACAAAACAAAACAAAACAAAACAAAACAAAACAAAACAAAAAGCAAAAATCCCCCAACCAGCCAACCAACCAAAAAACAAACAAAAGACTTCATATTTTTTATTCAACTAATTCACAGTAGTAACAGATTATTCAGATATTGGCAGATAACTCTGGTATTACCACATATACACACAAAGCCATTATATAACTTGTCCAATGCCATATCAAATTAAAAGCCCCCCATGTTGTCTCTTTCCAAAGTCCAAGTTTTTTCACATAGCCAGACACTGTCTCTCTTTCTCTTTGTGTGTTTGTTTGTGTGTGTTCTATGCACACACATGTGCAGATGTGTGCACACGTACACACACGGAGTCTAGAAGAGCTCATCAGGTATACTGCTCTATCACTCTCCGCCTTATTCTCTTGAGATAGGTTCTCTTAATGAGCCTGAAGCTAAGCTGGTGGCCAGAAAATTCCAACAATTCTTTCTCTGCCCCCCTACAGCTCTGAGTTTACACATGCTCAGTGTTTTGCTGGAAATCTGAACTCAGGAGTAAGCATTCTTACCCTGATGAACCATATCCCTAAACCAGATATTGCTTCTTTAGCAGCACTATACTTGCACAAATTTCTAAATTCCTTAAATCCATTACCACAGGTGTATTTGAACTTGTCCAAGAAGTCATTTGAAGAGTAGAGTCCTTGCCTTTTGGGGGGCAGCTTTACTTCCAATATATTTGTCCTTTAAAGTGAACTTCAATTTTCTAAAACTTAAGCCAAGCAGGACTTGGCTCTGTTCTTGACATAGCACATGTAGAGTAATTTATTAGGGATATCTTTGTTTTTGTAAACTCTTAATAGTTTAATGTGTTCTCCCTGAAAATCATGTGCCAGAAACTAATTACCAAATTCATGTTAGTGGTATTAGACTATTGGGCCTTGGGGGTAATTAGGATTAGATGATGTCATGAGGTGGAGCCCAGTCCCAGAAAAACAAAAGATGAATGGTATCCCTCATCTGTGGATGCTAGCACCAAATACCTAGTTATAAGGCAAATTGAGCAACATTAACGTTATATTCCTCACAATCTGAACGCAACCATGCTCTTATATTATGAATCCCTAGACAGATCATAGAACTAACCTACCACTTATTTTCAGACTATGGATTTTTGGTACATGATAGTGGGCATGTATGCATATTTTAGAGTAACATATAGTTAAAATGGGAAAAGGCAAATCAAGAAATATGATATAGAAATAACACACAGCTTGTTTTCAGAAGGTACAATTTTAGAATAGGTATGATGTATCAGGCTGTTGTAACTTAGCCTTTCTGGGTGCTTAATGACCATACTTAATACCAATACCAATTTGGCCCAGGGACCTAAAGGATAACTTTGGTCCTTGCCCTCAGAGATCAACTAAGTCTCAGGGGACTATGCATCGGGACATCTCTTGAAATGTCCTGCAAATGTGAGTCACCAGTCTTCCTGTGCAGGGAGGTCTTGGAGATCCGCTAATGGGACTTCAACCAGTGTCCAGCCTGTAAAGAGGAAAGTCTCCTCATGCTTCAAAAAGGGAAGCCTGGTCTAGCAAGACCTAACTGTGTCCTCGAGTGGATGGAACTGGTGATTGAAAAGCCAAAGGGAGCCAGAGACTCCCCCCACCCAAAAAAAACAACCTGAGTGATCCTTGAGGACCAGATCCTCAACTGACCTTGAGAAAACAAAAACCTTGGTTAATCTGGGCTAACTGTGTGGCCTTGGGCATCCAAAAGGAAAGTATAACCAGAAGTAAACAATCAGTAAGGTCTGAGAAATTGTACTTGAGAATCCTCCGAACCTTCAATGCCAGATAGGGACTACTGAGATATCCAGCTTGTGGACTGAGCAGCTACTGGGATTTCAGCCTCTTCAGAGTGTACACTGCCATTGTTGGACTACCCAGGCTGTGTCATGGAGGCCAGTGCAGGAAGATCAAGACAGGACACACATTTGCTGGACCTCATTTGAGTGACCATGGTGGGGAGGGACCCTATCGTAGAGCAGGGGGGCAGGATTGATGGTTGTTTGAGTTTTCCAAGCACTTCCTTGGGGAAAACATGACATCTTTTGGTAAGAAAAATAATGAAAAGAAAAAAAGAAAGAAAAAAAGAAAATCCTCTAACTCAGGTGATATGTGTATGTATGTGTATATATATATATTTATGTGTATATATATATTTATGTGTATATATACATATATATATATATATATATATGCATATCGAAGCAATACAAGTTGGAGGAAAAAAACGGAATTTCCATGTTAAAGCATCACTGTATTTTAATGCATTTTTTTGGTATCAGATGTTTAATTTATGTAACTTTGATACTATGTGTAGTTTAAAGTTCAACTTCAACTAAAATTAAAAAAAAAGATGGCTCATAACTACCTGTAACTCCAGCTCCCTGGAGCCCTGGCACCAGCACAAATGTGCACATACCCACACAATAAAATTTTTTTTAAAGGAGTAACTGGGGGTGGTGTTGCACACCTTTAATCCCAGAGGTAGGTGAATCTCTGTGAGATTGAGGCCAGCCTGGCCTATATAGCCAGTTCCAGGCCAATTGTGGCTACAGGGCAATCCTGTCTCAAAAAGACCAACAAAAGAAACAAACAGAGGAAGAAGGAGAAGGTGGAGGAGAGGGAGAAGGAAGAGAAAGAAATAAGAGGAAGAGAAGGGGGGAGAAAAAGAGAAGGAAGAGGAGGAGGAGACCCAAATAGGTATTCTGTGAAGCCTCCTTCTCCTTTTCTCATTTCTTCCTCTTTTTTAATTTTTTATTTTATGTGTATGAGTATACTGTCTGCATGTAAGTAGGTGCACCCATGTCGTGGAGTGCTGCGGAGGTCAGAAGAGGGTGTTGGATTCCCCTGGAACTGGAGTTAAAGATGGTTCTTAGACACCATGTGGGTGCTGGGAATTGAACCTAGGTCCTCTGCAAGAGCAGTTGGTGCTCTTAACCACTGAGCCATCTCTCCAGCCCCATTTCTCCCTCTTTTGAGATAGTTTTCTTATGCAGCCTAGGCTGGCCTCAAACTTGAGATCTTTCTACCTGAGCCTCCTCAGAGCTGGGAATACAGGTATGAGCTATTACGGAAGCTTTAAACTTCTCTTTATAGGTTCAAATTCTCAAGTATTCTACTACAATAACATAAAATGAACTAAGACAAACTTCTTTGTGTAGATGTACCACATTTTTGTAATCCACTCATCTGTTGAGTGGCATATGGGTTGGTTCCAGCTCTTCACTACTGTGAAGAGAGCTGTATGTATCCATGTTTTAGAATAATATGAAATTAACGGAGGAAAATGTGAATTCCTAAGCATAAAAAAAGACTGAGAAAAAGATGCAGGACAGTTATGACAGAATACATGATCTGGGATGGTTTGGGGTGGGGTGGGGGGAAGGGATAGGGGAATATGCCTGAACAGAAATGAAAATGATGTATGAAATACATAAAACATCAATAAAAATTATTTATTTAAAAAAGACAAACTTCTTCAGGGAAAAATCTAAAATATTGTTTAAAAATATTTTATTTTTTGTTTTATGTGTATGAGTGTATTGCCTGCATGCGTGTGAGTGGAGCCATGTTGTGCAATGCCCATGGAAGTCAGAAGACGGCATCAGATTCCTCTGGAACTGGAGTTATGGACAGTTATCAGTCACCATGTGGGTTCTGAGAATGGAACCCAGGTCCTCTGCAAGAGTAGTCAGTGCTCTTAACTGCAGAGCCATCTCTCCAGCCCCTAAAAATCTAAAATGTCTTAACCGCTGTTGACCGTTAAATCTTCATTAATAAAAATCTTGCTGGGAGTGGTAGCACACGCCTGTAATCCCAGCACTCTGGAGGCAGAGGCAGGTGGATCTCTGTGAGTTCAAGGCCAGCCTGGTCTACATAGTGAGTTCCAGTACAGCTAGAGCTACAGGGAGACCCTGTCTCAAAGAGACCCCCCCAAAAAAAACTAAGGTCTTAGCTGAAAAATTTATTTAGTTGGTTAGGTTTTGTTGCTGTCATTGTTTTTGTTTTTGCTTTTGAGATAGGACCTCCCTACAGAACCCAGGCTAATGTAAAGCTTTCTGCCTCAGCCTGTCGAGTGCTAGAATCACAAGTGCAAGCCACTGTGCTTGACTTAAAGATGTAAAATTTCTTTGGTATTTATTTATTTATTTATTTATTTATTTATTTATTTATTTTTATGACAATTTCTCCCTATAGCTCTGGCTGTCCTGGAACTCACTATGTAGGCCAGTCTGGCCTTTAACTCACAGAGATCTGCCTGCTTCTGCCTCTCAAGTGCTAGGAAAAGATGTAAAATTTCTATGCAATAAAATGCATAGCTCTGGCTGAGGAGGTGACTCAGTTGAGGACCTGAGTTTGATCTCCTGTACCCATATAATAGCTTAACATGTTGGCCTGTGTCTATAACCTGAGCACTGGGTGAATGGTGAGGAAAGATAGATCTTTGAAGCTCCCTGACAGCCAGTCAGTCAAACAGGTTTGTTCCAGGTTCAGTGCAAGTCTTTGTCTCAGAAAATAAGATGGAGGTCTAGAGAGATGGCTCAGCAGTTAAGAGCACTTTCTTCTCCTGTAGAGTACTTGAGTTCAGTTGCTAGCTTTCAGTTTGGGTTGCCTAAAACTAACTCCTGTGTTAAGGGGTCCAATTCAATTCACTCTTTTGCTTTTGTGGGCATCCACACACCTGTGACATTCACACACACACACACACACACACACACACACACGTTCACATAAATGAATCGTTGAATCTTTTTTAAATTTTATTTTAAGTTGAACTTTAGAGTACACATAGCATCAAAGTAAAATAAATTAAACTAAAAAGCATTAAAATACAATGATGCTTTAACATGGAAATTTCATTTTTTCTCCAACTTGTATTGCTTCAATATATATTATATATATATATATATATATATATATATACATACATACACATATCACCTAAGTTAGAGGATTTTTTCTTTTTTTCTTTTTTTTGAATTATTTTATTTATTTATTTACCAAAAGATATCATGTTCTCCCCAAGGAAGTGCTTGAAGGTTCCTCCTTGACAAACCCAAACAACCATCAGTCCTGCTCCCATGCTTCACACTGGGGTCCCCCCCTCGCCCCATGGTCACCCAAATGAGGTCCAGCAACCATGTGTCCTGTCTTGATCTTCCTGCACTGGCCTCCATGACACAGCCTGGGTAGTCCAACAACTGCAGTGTACACTCTGAAGAGGCTGAAATCCCAGTAGCTGCTCAGTCCATAAGCTGATCCTCAAGGGTCACTCAGGATGTTTTTTTGGATGGGGGGAGCCCCTGGCTCCCTTTGGCTTTTCAATCACCAGTTCCATCACTCAAGGACACAGTTAGGTTTTGCTACACCAGGCTTCTCTTCTTGAAGCATGAGGAGACTTTCCTCTTTACAGGCTGGACACTGGCTGAAGTCCCAATAGTGGATCTCCAAGACCTCCCTGCAGGAAGACTGGTGACTCACATTTGCAGGACATTTCAAGAGATGCTCCCATGCATAAACACCTGAGACTTAGTTGACCTCTGAGGGCAAGGACCAAAGTTATCCCTTAGGTCCCTAGGCCAAATTGGTATTGGTATTAAGTATGGTCATTAGGCACCCAGAAAGGCTAAGTTCCACCAACCTGATACATCATACCTATACTAAAATTGTACCTTCTGAAAATAAACTATGTTACTTCCATATCATATTTCTTGATTCACCTTTTTCCATTTTAACTTTATGTTACTCTAAAATATGTATACAAGCCCACCATCATGTACCAAAAATCCATAGTCTGAAAATAAATGGTAGGTTATTTCTAGTACTTGTCTTGGGATTCATAATATAGGAGCACGGTTGTGTTCAGATCATGAGGAATATAACGTTAATGTTGCTCAATTTGCCTTACAACTAGGTACTTGGTGCTAGCATCCACAGATGAGGGATACCATTCATCTTTTGTTTTTCTTGGACTGTGTTACTTCACTTAACATAATATCTTCTAGTTCCATTCATTTACCTGCAAATTTCATGATATCATCTTTCTTTTTTTTTAGCCTTTACATGTTTAATATAGATACACATTTTTTTCATATTTCCCATCCTTTTTATTAGGTTTTACATATGACATCATCTTTCTTTACCACTGCATAGTACTCCATTGTATAGATGTGCCACATTTTCTCTATCCACTCATCGGTTGAGAGGCACTTGGGTTCCCAGCACCTACATAGTGGCTAACAACTGTCCATAACTACAGTTCCAGGGAGTCCAATACCCTCTTCTGGCTTCTTCGGGGATTCCGTGACATGGGTGCACTTGCAGACATACAAGCAAAACACACACATAAAATAAAAGTAAGAAAAAAAATTTAAGTAAGGTATAGAGTAACTGAAGAAGATATCTAATGTTGACCACTGCATACCCATGTGCGCGTACACACACATACACACACACACACACACACACACACACACACACGCACACACACAAGCACAGACATACACTGCCCACTGACCCCCAAGAAAAGCATAGCTCTTAGGCATATCATTGGGGGGGTTGACAAAGATACCCACCTAGTTTTAACTAAAACTTGGAAGATGTCTATCAAGTCTTCTGTCCCTTTGCCATCCCAGCACTTTGGGAAAAAACCAGTGTGAACCCCCATTCATGCCTGTAAAAGGACTTGAGGCTGACATGTATGGTGGAGTCTGGATTCTGGGTCTGTCTTACTAGTCCCATTACTTCTACTGGAAGCCTCCTTGCTGCTTGTTCCTAAAATCCAACGCCCTTTTTTTGAGACAAGGTTTCTCCATAGCCTCAGCTGGCCTGGAACTCACTATGTAGAACAGGCTGGCCTTGAACTCACAGAGATCTACCTGCCTCTGCCTCCCGAGTGCTGGGATTAAAGGTGTGTGCCACCATGCCCAGCCAAAACCCTTTTTTGTCATGCCCTTCTCTCTTCCTAAACACATAATTAATCTTCCAAGCAAACTTCAGAGTGTTCTTTGAAGCAGAGGATCTTGTCTATTACTTTGCAATGCTGGTGAACGCCAGGATCTCTGAGCTCTTTCATAGAGCAAGCCTCCTAGTCACTGTTTACATCCCGAGCATCATATTAAGACTATTTTTTAAGGCTGAAATAGCATTTATATTTTTTTTGCTTTTTTATTTTTTTTAATTGACGTTTTTAATATATATTTTGTACAAGTTTACATATTAAGACTATTACTCCCAGCTGTGGATCTGCTCCTGTAAACCCTGGTCTTCCAATACAACCCTGGGGCTTCTTGCTTCTGTCACAAACTTTGTGTTTTTTTTTTTTAATTTTATTTATTTCTGTATGTGTATGAATGTACTTTCTGCAGGTAGGTCTGTGCACCCGTGTCGTGCAAAGCCGCGGAGGTCAGAAGAGGGTCTCGGATTCCCCTGGAACTGGAGTTCTCTTGGAATTGGAGTTTCAGACGGTTCTCGGCCACCATATGGGTGCTGGGGATCGAACCCGGGACCTCTGTAAGAGCGGTCGGCGCTCTTAACCGCTAGGCCATCTCTCCAGCCCTGTCACAAACTTTGTATGCCTCTCCATTTGATATAAAACATAACATTAAAAATAATGTACCACCTCCTCGGTGTGGCTTGGGGAAACTATAAAGTCTTTTCTATTTTTTCCCTCTTACCTGCTTCCATCAAACCTAACCTTAGCTCACCTCTGGCAACTTCATTGCAAAAGAAGTTCTGTTTCCTTCCAAGTCTAAGCTCTGTGTGCTCTGATGGGAATTCCATTCATTTTTCCTCTATGGAAGTCTTACCCACCTCCAGGGCTTTGGTCAGAGATTCAAAAGCCTCTTGTGAGGGCTTTCAAGAAATTTCTCCACTATTCTCTTATGGCCTGTTGTATACATTTATATACACGATTACCCCTGTGCTCGCTCACTGACTTGTATTCCTGTGTACTTTTGTTTCCCAGTTGTAGCTCTGTGTGGTGGAGGAGCTGGTGCCATAGAAATAAGGTAGAGAATGTTCTTTCAGAAAGAAAAGCTGTGTTTGCGCTGGAGTGTTTGCTCTTTTTGTTCCTACATTATGAATGCATGGGTGATCACAGTTCTCTCTTTACACAAGCCCTTCTGTAATCAACACATGGAGCCACAGTTGAACCATGAGTGCTAATAGTGAGGTGTTCCATTTCTTCTGGCTTATATTTCTCTCTCTCTCTCTCTCTCTCTCTCTCTCTCTCTCTCTCTCTCTCTCTCTGTCTGCAAGTGCATGTGGAGGCCAGAGGACAACCTCAGGTGTCATCCTTGAATACTGTCCATCTCCATTGAGCCAAGGTGTCTCATTGGCCTGAACATTACTAATTAGGCTAGAATGGTTGGACAGTGAGCCCCAGGAAATCTCCTGCCTCAGCTTTCCCAGCATTGGGATTTAAGACCTGTGCCACCATTCCTGGCCTTTGGGATCATAAGCACTAGGGATCAAACTAGGGTTCTCATGCTTGCAGGGCAAGCTTTATCAACTGGGCAATCTCCCCAGCTCTTCATGACCTATATGTCTTCATCTGTTTTCGCCTTCTAGATGTATTTAGCTGCTCTTTCTGCTCATGGTATAACTATGCACTCAACAATTGGTTCAATGAATCAACTCTGATTACACTGAGCTGCGTCACAGAGAAAAACAAGTCCTTCAAGGACAGATGTCTCTTAATTCACCTCTATTTTCTCTTCCTGTCATCTAGCACAGAACTTGGCACACTCCAGGAGCTCTGAAATCACTATGTCTCATGGAATAGATAAAATAAAGAGGGAGATGAGGCCTCCACGTTATCTGCAAATAGTTACAGTAAGCTTGTCTTTATTGCAAGATTATTATAACATTATGGGGATTGCACAAGTATGGAGAAAAAGGAGAGGCTTATTTTGGACATTCTGGAGTGCTGTTTCATTCAGAACATCATTAGCTCTGTGAGAGCCTGCCAAGGAAGTTGTGGCTGGGAGCAGCAGAGCATGTAAAAATGGAATCAGTGAGTGTCTTGGGAGCCTTCGTGCTGCTGGGGGACCTGTCTGAAGGCTGCTTGCCTCTGTCACAACAGAAGGAATAGACAGGATAAAATTAATGATTCTTTTTCTGCCTCTTTTTATGCTTACTTCGATACTGTTGTGTGGAGACTCAAGAAAGCAGGTAACGAGGAAGGCACAGGGAATTTAAAGACTGTTAGAGGGAATGTTCTGTGCATTGATTTTTCCAGCATGAATACTGTGTTTCTTGATCCTGGTAATTGCTTGCACTTCCTATGAAGAGATGCTCTGTGTGTCTCTCTGGAGCTCCTCACCATCTTGTTCTCTGGATATCTCTGTCTTTCTCAAATGTAGATGCCAACACTCCCTTCTTCTGCCCCAGGAGGAAATGACTTCACAGGCTAAGGCTGAGAGGACCCCTGAGGCTTCTATTAATTTGCATGCACTCCCTTGGATCTCTCTGTGCAAAGAGATGATGGGCAAGAACAAGCAGATACAATGAGAACAGAGCATCACACCTAACATTCTTTATTATTATTGACTGACTGATTTTTATTTTATGTGTATGAGGGCTTTGCCTGCATGTAATTACATGATGTGAATGCAGTGTCTGAGGATCTCAGAAAAGGGCATCGGACCCCCTGGAACTAGAGTTGGGGTGGTTGTTAGCTGCCATATGGGTACTGGGATCGGAGCCCACATCATCTGCAAGAGCAGCTATGGCTTTTAAATTTTATTTATTTATTTTTATTTCATGTGTATGAGTGTTTTGCCTGCATATATCTAAGAATGCCCACAGAGGCCAGAAGAGGGTGATGGATCACCTGGAACTGGAATTGGGGATGGTTGTTAGCTGCCACGTGTGTGATGGAGCGAATCCATGTCCTCAGGAAGAGCAGCCATGTTATTAACCACTGAGCCATCTCTCCAGCCCTTCTTTTTTTTTTTTTTTTTTTTGAGACAGGGACACACGTAGTTCTGGGTTTCCTGGAACTCACCCTTTAGACAAAGCTGACCTTGAACTCACAGAGATCC
>VZQC01006470.1:0-10000 GCA_009823505.1 Rhizomys pruinosus
GTGTGTGTGTGTGTGTGTGTGTGTGTGTGTGTGTAAGATTGGAGGTTGATATCAGGTATCTTCTTCAATCACTCTCTAAGTCTCTCACTGAAGCTCGAGCTCACTGATTCAGCTAGGCTGGCTGGCCAGGGAACTCCAGGGATCTGCCTGTCTCCACCTCCCCAATGTTGAGATTGCAGGCTTTTTATGTGAGTTCTGATAAACTCCGGTCCTCGTGTGTGTGTGTGTGTGTGTGTGTGTGTGTGTGTGTGTGTGTGTGTGTGAAAAGAATTTTACCAACTGAACCATCTCTCCAGCTGCTGGGCCTTATTTTCTTTGCACCTGTAATTAGACCAAGATTGGTGGAAGAAAGATGTGCCGTGATTGGTTAAGTGCTTGGGCCTTGGAGTCTCTGGGTCTGAGTCCTCGACTTGCTGTTGTGACCCTCAACAGGTAGCCTGACATCTTTTAGTGTCACTATCTGTAAGTAATCAATTGCTATAATGATAGTACTTACTTCACAGTCCTGTTACAAAGAGTGTGAACTCGGCGGGGGGGAGGGGGCATTAAATGTCATCCAAGTGTGTAAATAATATTTCTCCTTAAGTTACTTTTATTTGTTCCTTAATCTTTATTTTTGTGAAATAAGTACCATTTCTCCCATTTAATAGATGAATAAATCAAGGGACAGAGATGTCATTATGTCACTACTAATGAGGTCCTTTTGTCACTGAAAAAGACAATCTGTTAATAAATCACAGAGCCAGGATTTGACCTTGAGGTAACTGATTCCTTTACCACCTCTTAACTATGGGACTGGACACAAGCTATTACCTTTATCTTGTTACATATAGGTAAAGGACCTTAATTAGCCTCAGAGATGCTGAAAAAACACATAATGTCGGTCCCACCCATAGAAATGTATGTTGTAGATAGGGACAGAGGACACACATGTGAGAGGACTGCAATAAAAGACACATCATGTCTAGTGTCATGGGAGTTTCAAGTAGCTTTGTTACAATACCTAGCCTTGGTCTGGGTCCTTGACAGACACAAGAAGGGAGTCTGAGGTGGGAGAAGCACTATGAACAAAGACAAGGAGGGTTAGACTCTGGATAGCGTTTATGGAGTTGGGGACAGCACCTTCTTCCCTTTACCATATTGTTAGAGAATTCTTCCGAGGCCCCCAAAAGTCAATGACAAGGTTAGGGGAATCCCTGGTGCTATGGCATCCTTTTGGGATCCCTTGGAAGCAGATAGTCCAGAAGCATACACTCAGGCTGTCATAGCTGCATAGAACATGAGACTACCCAGTCCAAACTCATCATAGCATAGAAGAGGAAATCAAGGCCCAGAGAGGTGAAAGGATGCCCCAGCAAGCCAGCAGCCAACTGTGGTGGGTTTCTTCAAGGTAGCATTTCTACCCGTAGAGATGCATCATAGAGCCTGCGCCATCCTGAAGAGATCATCAGTCCTGTACCTCCCAGGCTACTCCTCTACTACTCAGAAGTGTTCATAACTCACTTCCAAGTTTCCTGCTTCAGAGCCAGGTATGGTAGCACTTACTTCTCTAATTCTAGCACTCGGGAGGCAGAGGCCAGCCTAGGCTACAGAACAAGACCCTGTCACAAAACCAAACTCCTAAGCAAACCCCCAAAACCCCACAAAGTTTTCTGACATTAGTGCCCCATACTGTCATAGATTACTGTACCAAAACAGTCACCAAAATACCTCTTTAGAATTATGGTAATGTATATGTTTCTTTGCTAACACATTTCAAATTATAAAGTCTAGTGGTAAGTTTAATAATTACTGAAATATAGAATGAGGGGACATTTAAGGTGCTTGCAACAACTGTCATGGGATATACAAATGTCCACAGTTTCTGTTTCCAAGCCACAGTGTTACTAAGTCTTCTGAACTTTGTTGTGTATATTCACGTTTTCAGCCAGAGGTTAGTGCTGGTTTTCACATGTGAGTTCCTCACTCTCTTCCTATAACGCCTTCCCTAGGAACTTTTCACATCACTGAGACCAAATCTTCAGGCAGAGGCAATGTAGAGAAAGAGACCCAGCATACACTGTAGTACTGTTGTAGGGAGTTGAAGGAGGGGCTTGAACCTGAAATCTTATTCAGGATTGGGGAAGGGGTGCATGGACTATTGCCATTAGTGCTAGTCACCAAATAGTTCTGTCTCTCTTCCAGTCACATGGTAGGACCTCAATTCCCTATCTCCTTACAGTTAAACCAGGCTACATGACTTTCTTTGACAAATGAAATATGTTACTTCCTCGCTTCCAGCTTCTTGTGGTTCCTCCTCACATGGTAGACTTCCCGCTTTAGCTGTCCTGCCAACCTTTCATCTTGGGCCCATTTTGGCTGCTCTGGCTTCATTGAAAAATTTTCTTTTCTGTGCTGGGCATGGTGGCGCAAGCCTTTAATCCTAGCATTTGGGAGGCAGAGGCAGGCGGATCTCTGTGAGTTCAAGGCCATCCTGGTCTATAGTGTGAGTTCCAGGACAGCTGGAGCTACAGTGAGACCCTGTGCCAAAAAGACAAAAAAAAAAAAAGTTAAAAAAATGTTCTTTTCTGTGTGTGAATGTTTTCTCTCCATGTGTGTAAGTGCAACTGTGTTGTACAATGCCTGCAGAGGCTAGAAGAGGGCATCAGATCCTCTGGAACTGGAGTTATGGATGGTTGTTAGCTGCCATTTACTTAAACCACCGAAACCTTGTCCTGCTCCATATGATGCACATCTTTTAACTCATTTCTATTTTGTTTTATTTTTAAATATTTTATTATTTTATTTAGCATATGAATGGTATAGCCTGCATGTGTGTAAGTGGTAACCCGTGTCATGCATGGCTGTTGGGGTCAGAAAGAGGGTTTTTGAACTCCCATTTCTCCTAGAACTGGAGTTACCAGACGGTTGTTGCCCCTGTGTGTGCTGGGAATAAACCATGGGTCCTCTGCAAAGCAACAAGTGCTCTTAAACCATTGAGCAATCTCTTTAGAGGCGCAACTTATTTTTTTTTTTTTTATTTTTTTATTTTATATGTATGACGCATGTTGCCCATGTAGTAAATAGGCAGTGCACCCATGTCCCTACAACAGCTGGCGAGGACAAAAGAGTGCATGGTCAGATCCGCTGGAACTGGGTTAGTTACAGATTGTTGTTCGCCCATGTGGATGCTAGGAATTGAAACCAGGACTCTGCAAGAGCAGACAGTTCTACTACAGCTCAGCCATCTGTCTCATCCTCGTTTAAATCTCTTTTAAACCCTCAAGGGTTCCATGATGTATTTAACTGTCATTTATCCCATTTTGTTGATGAAAAAGGCTCAAAGAAGAGTTGACACGATTTGCTCCCAGTTTGGGGAGGGGCTGAGGGTGTGAGTTCTAAGGTGGCAGAGGAATGTTGCTAATATGCGTGAGGCCCTTGTTCCATCTGTAATTGGGGAATGAGTTGAAGATGTGGAATTTGGTTTCGTGTCTGTGGTATTGATCACAATGAGTAGTGTCTAGGGTGTGTTGAACTGGGAGCAGGAAAGGAATGGGTTCTGACAGCCCTTTGCAACAGCCTAACTGGAAGAAGAGCTGATACAGGCCTTTCTAGTGGGACTTGAACTGGTGAGGACTGAAAAATAGATTTAATGTTATTTTGCAGGAAACAGTCACTGAGAAGAGAGCAGCTGAATTTTGTATAAGGATACAAGCAGTCAGTGCATTTTTATTTACGAACCACACTTTCCATATATTATCTCATATGGTCCTTAGGTGGGAAATGGAAAATGGACTCAAAGAGTACTGCAACTGGCTTTCCCATTGGTGGCAAGTTGGGGAGGGCTGTGAGGACCGGGAAACCATTTATAGTGCTTTAAGATGCTGGGGCACTACAAGTATGAACTAAGACTGGCAAAAATCTGCAGCGGAGAATGGCGCAGTGTAAGAGCACTGGCTGCTCTTGCAGAGGACTGGGTTCAATTTCACAGCATCCATGGCAGCATAACTGTCGCATAAACTCCAAGTTCCAGGGGATCAGTGCCTTCTTTGACCTTCTGTGTGGGCATTGCATGACAATGGGTGCACATACATTACACAGCACAAAAACATAACACACAAAAAGAGATGATAGAAATAAATCCCCTCAAAGGCTGACAAAGATGCTTGTCCTGATAGAGTATTATAAAATAAGTAAGTATGATTTATTTGTGTTTTCATTTATCTCTCAGGTAGGAGGACATTGATTTTGGGTTTTTTATCTTGGCTGTGTTTAGAATCCACCTGGCATGCTTTCCCATAACTCATTAATGTCTGAAGGTGCATTACATATGTGCACTCAAATTTTAAACCTGCTTGGGAAGGGTTTAATGCACAGCTGAGCTTGAGAAGGACTGGTTCAGAGTCGTGCTTCTCAACCTTGGCTGCCCATTAGAATCACCATCGTAGAGCCGATGTTGTGATGCATCGGGGCCTATAATCCCAGTACTGGTCGGTGAGGACAAGAGGCATAGCTTGAGTCCATGGATTTGATAGACCATCTCAGAGCTAACTAGCAGATGGCTTGTCTAGGAAAGGAAAAAAGAGTCCAGGTACCATCGCCCTAGACAATGCAGAAACAACAGGATGACTACATGCAAAAGAATGCAACTAGCTCCTTACCTCACACCACAGACAAAATTTAGCTCAAATGAACAAAAGATCTAAATATAAAAGGTTGTAATGAAATACTTATATTAAAAACATAAGAAAAGTCTTTGTGTCCTTGGGTCAGGCATGCGTATACTAGGTCCACACTGAAAGTACAGCCCCAAAGAAAAAGGATAAACTCGCGGACTTTACCATGATTGGAAGAGAGGAATGTTTTGGAGAACCTAATAAACAAAAACATACCAGTGTGTGTGTTGTGCTGCATGTGCGTGTGTGTGTGTTGTGTGTTGGTGTGGTGTGTGTGTGTTGTGTGCGTGCCGTGTGCATGTGTGTGTATGTTTGTGTGTGTGGAGAGAGGAGAGAGAGAACAGAGATTGGAGGCGCGAGAGACGAGAGCGAGAGCAGTAGAAGAGGGAGACCGCATGAGAGAGTTTTTCCCATAGACTAACTATAGAACTATACAGTTATGGTTATATCTAGTTATTTAACCTTCTAAAATGTGTCCTCCTCAAATGATGCTACTGAGATCAGGGTGTGGGATTTGTTTGAAGCACCACACACAAGGAACAACTTGATCTTATGGTCCCAGACTACATTCTCATCTCTCAAGCATATGAGGTCCTATGTGCCTTGTGAGTCCCCTCCTTCTCCTGGGTCTTTGTTCTCTCTCTTTTCTCTCTAAAGCCAAGGACTTCTGGGCACTTGCTACAGCCCTATTTTCACCATTCTATATCTGTGGAGGGACTTGGTGCTGCGACTGTTCCCCTGCTCAGGGCGAACCTTAGAGACTGTTTAATACAGATTCCCTTGACTACTAGATATGTTTACATTTGAGCAGCCAACATTTATGACACCCCACCCCCTCCTGCATAGACTGAGCACGCAAGGTTTCTTTTTCTCACATTATCAGGTAACCCACAGGGTGAGTAAATGGATTTTTCTTCTTTCACTTACTCTCACACTTGATGAACCATGTTTACACACGTGGTTTTACAAGGGCAGGATCAACAGGGAAGAAATCTCAATTGGGTCAGGACGATAAATCAAGATAGAAGGAAAGAGAAAAAGCAACCTAATGATGAGTAGTCCCGACCAACTTCTCTCTCTCTCCTATGTCCTCTCAACTCCATCCGTCTCTGTCTCTCGGTCTGTCCCTCTCTCCTCTGTCTCTTCTCTCTAGTCCTCCGCTCGACTCTCACACTCTCTCGCCTCATCCACCTCCTCTCACGCTCTTCTCTCTCTCTCATCTGACTCTGTCTCTCTCCTCTCCCTCTCTCCTCTCTTTTTTTTTTTTTTTTTTTTTTACATTTGTGTGTGTGTGCGGTGTGTGGTGTGTGTGTGTGTGTTTGGTGTGGTGTGTGTAAGATGAGGTATTGATAATCAGGTAATCTTCTATCAAATCACTCTCTAAGTCTCACCTCTCACTGGAAAGCTCGAAGCTCACCTGATTCAGCTAGGCGGCTGGCCAGGGAACTCCAGTGATCTGCCTGTCCCTCCCCTCCCCCTCCGCCCCAATGTTGAGATTGCAGGCTTTTTATGTGAGTTCTTGCTACCACTCCGGCTCCTCGTGGTGGTGGTGCGTAGCCCCAGATGTTCTGGAACTTGCTATGTAGACCAGACTTCCTTTGATCTCACAGAGATCTGCCTTCTTCTGCCTTCTGAGTGCTGGGATTAAAGACATGTGCCACCACACTCAGCAAGACAGCACTGTTAAACGGGAGTCTGGAATTGGGTATGGTGGCACATCTTGTAATCACGGCACTTGGAAGGTGAGGCAAAAGAATCAAGAGTTCCAGGCTAAGTGTGTCCCATATAGCAAGATCTTATCTTTTAAAAAAAGGTGAGTTTGTGGGTCTGGAGAGGTGGCTCAGCCCCACAAACTCAGAGCACTGGCCACTCTTACAGAAGACCCAGGTTTGGTTCCCAGCACCCACAGGGCAGCTAACAACCGTCCATAAATCCAGTTCCAGGTATCTGATGCTCTCTTCTGTCCTTTGCAGACATTGCACGCATTTGGTGCATTTGCATACACAGAGGCAAAACATTTATACACATAAAATAAAAATAAAATAAAAATTTTAAAGGCAAGGTTGGACATAGCTGACATATTTCCCCTTTAATTTTCCTGTTCTTTAATAAAAGAAAGCAGTTTATCTCTAATCTAGTGACTTAGAGTTGGCTCCAAGACTAATTCCTACCGTGGTCATTATACTAAGCCTGTGCCAGGCTCTGTGCCAGATATTGGTGATACTGAATTGTTAAAACTTGCATTAGCCCTTGAGTCTTAACTCCTAGTTAGGGAGACAGTGCAGGAGACAGTCTTTCCAGACTGCTAAATCCTGTGCAAAAACCACTGAATACAGATGTAGGGAAGCTTTCCATGCTCTTTCTTCTTGTTTTCCTGAAAACTCCTATTCATCCCTCAGGACTCCCCCTCAGCTGTTCCCTCGTCTTCACAGCCTTGGACTACATCTGTTTTCTTCCTACATTGCTTTTTCCCCATGTTTGCAACCTTTGTTTCCTCCAGATGAGGAGAGATGATCCAGGCAGAGACCGTGCCAATAAGTACTGACCTTTCTTGAGCTCACTTTTAGTTCCTTTCCTTTACAACCACTTGAACGTAATGTGACCCTGGTCTTAGGAACTTGGAAGAACACTCTGGTAACTCTTTTGCCTAAGATGAACCAGAAGCTGGAAGTTAGAGCAGTCTCTCCCTGGGGGAGGTAAAGCCTGTCTTTATGGTGGTGGGGATTTGGACGCAGCCAGGAGCTGCTGAGCCCTCAGATCCTGAGGAGTTTGGATGAGTGCCAAGTGTCTCCCCCAGCCAGACTTCAGTTAGGGGCTGTGGGTTATGAGCAATAGGCCGTCTAAGAGGGCAGAAGCTTCCTTATGCGCCTGCCTGCCTCTGCTTATTTAGCCCTGGGTAGAAGCCAAGTTCTAGTACTTGCTCACAGGGATAACTTTCAGTTCTGCCTCTATGTTCTGTCAGGAGGATCAAATGTACTCTTATATGGAAAAAAAGCTTTGGAAACAAAATACCATCCTCAAAATATAATATATTATCATCTTTGAGGCAAGGACGGTGGCTGACTCATCCATCTTCAGTATCAAGTTTGGAAATAGTTATACTGCGTTTGTTGAATGACTTAATGGCCTACTAAGAGATGGGTTTTTGTATTTGTTTAACCCTTTGCTTATTATCTAATAAATGCTGTACACCAGTTAATGCTTACCTTTAAATGTTTTGTAACTTTTGCATTACCAGCACTGTAAGCCTCACAACTCTCAAAGGGTTAGTTATTGACTCTGCTATTTTGCACAGCCACATTGATGATAGCATCCAGGCTATGGCTGTTTTGGAGCTCGGGTCTCCTACCAGACTCTTCAGGGCTGTATTCCTTCCATATCTGTGCTGGCCCCTCCCCCTGGTATGCAGTAAATTCTCAATACATCCTTGTTGAATGATTAATAGACAAAGGAAGTCCCATGTTTTCACTTTACTACTTGGCCAGCCAAATAAACTACAACTATCAGGATATGACAGACGTAACCACTAGGCTACTCTCCCCTTTGGGGAGCTACTGGGGATTGAATCTAGGGCTGTGCGCATGCTATGCAAGTGCTCTACCTCTGAGCTATCCCCTCCCCCAGCCATTGTCAATTTGTTTTAAATTTTGGATAGACTGTCACTAAGTCGCCTGGGCTAACCTTAGATGCATTCTTTAGAGCAAGCAGTTCATAAACTTACTATTCTGCCTCAGCTTCTTGAGTAGTGACACTAGGCACAACTATTTAAACATATTTTAATCTATTTTTATCATGTTTATCTCCCCTTTTTAAATTAAGAAAATATTTGAGCATAAAACTATAGTTTTTATAGTTATGTTTAAGAAAGAAATCTATGCATCTTTTTAAAAAATGTGTATTGTCTACATGTAAGTAAGTGCACCCATGTTGTGCAGTGCCCGTGAAGGTCAGAAGGGGGTGTCAGATTCCCCTGGAACTGGACTTACAGATGGTTGTTAGCCATCATGTGGGTGCTGCGAATTGAACCTGGGTCCTTTGCAAGAACAGCCAGTGTTCTTAACCACCGAGCCATTTCTCCTGCTCCATATATGCATCTTTAACTCATTTTATTTTTGTTTTATTTTTTAAATATTTTATTATTTTTATTTTAGCATATGAATGTATAGCCTGCATGTGTGTAAGTGTACCCGTGTCATGCAATGGCTGTGGAGGTCAGAAGGTGTTGGATCCCCCCTAGAACTGGAGTTACAGACGGTTGTTAGCCACCCTGTGTGTGCTGGGAATCAAACCTGGGTCCTCTGTAAGAGCAGCCAATGCTTTTAACCATTGAGCCATCTCTTTAGCACCTTATTTTTATTTTTTTATTTATTTTTATTTTATATGTATGAGCATGTTGCCCATGTATAGGCAAGTGCACCCATGTCATACAAAGCTGGCAGAGGACAGAAGAGTGCATCAGATCCTCTGGAACTGGAGTTACAGATTGTTGTTAGCCAGCATGTGGATGCTAGGAATTGAACCCAGGTACTCTGCAAGAGCAGACAGTTCTCTTAACAGCTCAGCCATCTGTCTCATCCTCTCTTTAATCTCTTTTACCCTCAAGGGTTCCATGATGTATTTAACTGTCATTATTCCCATTTTGTTGATGAAGAAACAGGCTCAAAAGAGAGTCGACAGTTTGCTTCCCAGTTGGGGAGGGCTGAGGGTGTAGTCTAGTGGCAGAGAATGTGCTAATATGCGTGAGGCCCTTGTTCCATCTGTAATTGGGGAATGAGTTGAAGATGTGGAATTTGGTTTCGTGTCTGTGGTATTGATCACAATGAGTAGTGTCTAGGGTGTGTTGAACTGGGAGCAGGAAAGGAATGGGTTCTGACAGCCCTTTGCAACAGCCTAACTGGAAGAAGAGCTGATACAGGCCTTTCTAGTGGGACTTGAACTGGTGAGACTGAAAATAGATTTAATGTATTTTGAAGGAACAGTCAATGAGAGAGAGCAAGCTGAATTTTGTATATGGAACTAGCAGTCATGCATTTTTATTTACAAACCACCTTTCCATATATTATCTCATATGGTCCTTAGGTGGGAAATGGAAAATGGACTCAAAGAGACTGCAACTGGCTTTCCCATGGTGGCAAGTGGGAGGGCTGTGAGGACCAGGAAACCATTTATAGTGCTTTAGATGCTGGGGATACAAGTATGAATAAGACTGGCAAAAATCTGCAGCTGGAGAGATGGCTCAGTGGTTAAGAGCACTGGCTGCTCTTGCAGAGGACCTGGGTTCAATTCCCAGCATCCATGGCAGCTATCAACTGTCCATAACTCCAGTTCCAGGGGAATCAGATGCC
>VZQC01006470.1:12500-31932 GCA_009823505.1 Rhizomys pruinosus
TAACTGATTCCTT
Organism: Rhizomys pruinosus; assembly: GCA_009823505.1. Classification (NCBI taxonomy): domain Eukaryota; kingdom Metazoa; phylum Chordata; class Mammalia; order Rodentia; family Spalacidae; genus Rhizomys; species Rhizomys pruinosus. The sequence continues at coordinate 12,514 of VZQC01006470.1, forward strand.
TACCACCTCTTAACTATGGGACTGGACACAAGCTATTACCTTTATCTTGTTACATATAGGTAAAGGACCTTAATTAGCCTCAGAGATGCTGAAAAAACACATAATGTCGGTCCCACCCATAGAAATGTATGTTGTAGATAGGGACAGAGGACACACATGTGAGAGGACTGCAATAAAAGACACATCATGTCTAGTGTCATGGGAGTTTCAAGTAGCTTTGTTACAATACCTAGCCTTGGTCTGGGTCCTTGACAGACACAAGAAGGGAGTCTGAGGTGGGAGAAGCACTATGAACAAAGACAAGGAGGGTTAGACTCTGGATAGCGTTTATGGAGTTGGGGACAGCACCTTCTTCCCTTTACCATATTGTTAGAGAATTCTTCCGAGGCCCCCAAAAGTCAATGACAAGGTTAGGGGAATCCCTGGTGCTATGGCATCCTTTTGGGATCCCTTGGAAGCAGATAGTCCAGAAGCATACACTCAGGCTGTCATAGCTGCATAGAACATGAGACTACCCAGTCCAAACTCATCATAGCATAGAAGAGGAAATCAAGGCCCAGAGAGGTGAAAGGATGCCCCAGCAAGCCAGCAGCCAACTGTGGTGGGTTTCTTCAAGGTAGCATTTCTACCCGTAGAGATGCATCATAGAGCCTGCGCCATCCTGAAGAGATCATCAGTCCTGTACCTCCCAGGCTACTCCTCTACTACTCAGAAGTGTTCATAACTCACTTCCAAGTTTCCTGCTTCAGAGCCAGGTATGGTAGCACTTACTTCTCTAATTCTAGCACTCGGGAGGCAGAGGCCAGCCTAGGCTACAGAACAAGACCCTGTCACAAAACCAAACTCCTAAGCAAACCCCCAAAACCCCACAAAGTTTTCTGACATTAGTGCCCCATACTGTCATAGATTACTGTACCAAAACAGTCACCAAAATACCTCTTTAGAATTATGGTAATGTATATGTTTCTTTGCTAACACATTTCAAATTATAAAGTCTAGTGGTAAGTTTAATAATTACTGAAATATAGAATGAGGGGACATTTAAGGTGCTTGCAACAACTGTCATGGGATATACAAATGTCCACAGTTTCTGTTTCCAAGCCACAGTGTTACTAAGTCTTCTGAACTTTGTTGTGTATATTCACGTTTTCAGCCAGAGGTTAGTGCTGGTTTTCACATGTGAGTTCCTCACTCTCTTCCTATAACGCCTTCCCTAGGAACTTTTCACATCACTGAGACCAAATCTTCAGGCAGAGGCAATGTAGAGAAAGAGACCCAGCATACACTGTAGTACTGTTGTAGGGAGTTGAAGGAGGGGCTTGAACCTGAAATCTTATTCAGGATTGGGGAAGGGGTGCATGGACTATTGCCATTAGTGCTAGTCACCAAATAGTTCTGTCTCTCTTCCAGTCACATGGTAGGACCTCAATTCCCTATCTCCTTACAGTTAAACCAGGCTACATGACTTTCTTTGACAAATGAAATATGTTACTTCCTCGCTTCCAGCTTCTTGTGGTTCCTCCTCACATGGTAGACTTCCCGCTTTAGCTGTCCTGCCAACCTTTCATCTTGGGCCCATTTTGGCTGCTCTGGCTTCATTGAAAAATTTTCTTTTCTGTGCTGGGCATGGTGGCGCAAGCCTTTAATCCTAGCATTTGGGAGGCAGAGGCAGGCGGATCTCTGTGAGTTCAAGGCCATCCTGGTCTATAGTGTGAGTTCCAGGACAGCTGGAGCTACAGTGAGACCCTGTGCCAAAAAGACAAAAAAAAAAAAAGTTAAAAAAATGTTCTTTTCTGTGTGTGAATGTTTTCTCTCCATGTGTGTAAGTGCAACTGTGTTGTACAATGCCTGCAGAGGCTAGAAGAGGGCATCAGATCCTCTGGAACTGGAGTTATGGATGGTTGTTAGCTGCCATGTTGGGTGCTGGGAACTGAATCCCTTACCTCTGGAAGAACGGCAAGTGTTCTTAACCGCAGCCCCTTGGCCTACTTTCTGATCCTCACCAAAGCCATTCCTGCCTCAGGAACCTCGCACTGGCTGTCCCTTGTAGCTGAAACATTCAACCCCCAAATCTGGGTTTCACTAGCTCATTCTTCACCTTTAAATCTCATCTTCCGCAGGGCTAGGTGGCATTAAAGGTGTTTAATCCTAGCACTCTGGAGGCAGAAGCAGGTGAGTTCAAAGCCAGCCTGGTGTACAGAGTGAGTTCCAGGCCAGCTGGGGCTATAGGAAGACCCCGTCTCAAAATTTTAGACAAAAACAAAATCTCCTCTTCCATATTAATGCCTTAATTTGTAACCACTCTACTGAGATATAATTTGCATACCACCCAATTCTCCCATTTCAAGTGTTTCTCTTCAGTGGGTTAAGAGAGTCATTGAGTTGTATTAACCATCGTTACAATCAATTTTGTGTCATTTTCATTACCTCTAAAGAAATCCAGCTCCACTTACCCAGCCAAGTCCTCATCCTCCTCTACTAGACCCACACAACTACTAATCTTCTGTCTCTGGGTTTGCCTATTTGGGACTATTTATTTATTTGTTTGTTTGCTAGCTTGTTTATTTATTTAGTGTGTGTGTATTTGTGTGTGCTTGTGTCTTGTGGGGGGCACACATGCCACATGCACACGTGGAAGTCAGAGGAAGCCTTTGTGGAGCTAGTTCTCGCCACCTTTCCATGGACCCAGGGATGAAATTCCAGTTGCTCAGCCTTTGTGGCAAGTGCCTTTATCCACCGAGCCATCTCGGCAGCCCTATTCTGGACATTTCATCTCAATGGACTCATATGCTATATAGTCTTTCATGTTTGTCTTCTTTCACTTGGTATGATGGTCACAAGGTTCATTCATGTGGTGCTAAATTCTTTTTTGTTAGTTGTTTTGTTTCAAAACAGGGTCACACTCTGTATCCCAGGCTGGCTTGGAACTCAAGGTTATCCTCCTATCTCAGGCACCTGCATGCACCACCATTGTCCAGCCTTTCATTATTTATTATGGCTCAGCAAATTTCCATCATAAGGATATATTTTTATTTATTCACACACTGAAAGGCATTTGTCTTCATCCTTTGGTTATTATGAATAATGCTGCTGTGAACAATCGTAGTCAAGTTTTCCTGTAAACATTTTTCATTACTTTTGAGTTTATACCTAAGAAATAGAACTGCTATGTCATATGTTAACTCTATGTAAAGACATTTGAGAAAATCCCAGATTGTATTCTACAGACTTGGCACTACTTTCTATTCTATCATTAGTGTGTGAAGTTTCCAGTTTCTCTGCATCCTTGCCAATACCTGCTATTATCGACATTTTTGATTGTGCCCATCCCAGTGCATGTGAAATCATATCTCATGGTGGATTTGACCTGAATTTCCTTTACTTTTTAAAATTATTATTTAAAAATGTTTATGCATATGGGTGTATTGCCTGCATGTATATAAACGCATCCATGTCATGCAGAGCCTTCAGAGGTCATGCCAGATTCCCCTGGAACTGGCGTTATAGACAGTTGCTACCATGTGGGTGCTGAGAATTGAACCCAGGTCCTCTGCAAGAACATCCAGGGCTCTTAACCACTGAACCATCTCTCCAGCTCCCTGAATTTGCCTTATGACTGTGATAATGAGCATCTTTTCATGTACACAGTAGCCATTTGAATTTTTTGAGAAACGTCTATTAAGTCATTCTCCCATTTTCTAAATTAAAGTGCTTGTCATATTGTAGCAGAATTATAAGAGCTCATTTATTTATTCTTTTTAGTTTTGTATTTGAGACAGAATCTCAGTATGTAACTCAGACTGCCCGTGAGCTTACAATCCTTGTGCTTCAGCTTCCTCTAGGATTGCACCATATCTGGTTTAAAGGAGTTCTTTGTATTCTGTATTAATCCTTGGTCAGATATATGATTTGTAAGTATTTTCTCCCCATTTTTGGTTGGCTTTTTCAGTTTCTTGATAGTGTATTTTAATACACAAAAGGTTTTTTTCTTAATTTAATTTTTTTTTTTGGAGAGATCTCCTCACTGGTACTTGGAAGGGGCTGGATACTCTAATTTCCTCTTGAAGGGGATATGCATGTGTGTTTCCACAGGATGGCGGCTGTCCCATCTGGATCCCAGACAGACTCATCTGGCGGGTGCCTTACACGGAGACATCAGAAAAAGTGAAGGTGCAAGAGAAGGAGACTGGAGGCCTCGCTGCGAAAAAATCTCCTTGACCCAGAAGCCAGACCAATGCCAACTTGGACTCAGCTCCGTCATCTCATCAACGGAGCTAAGGACCTAGTGACTTCACAGCAGAAGCCCATGACACCTGAATTCATATTTCTTGCTATTCTTTCTCTCCTTCAGCTCAGCCCACATAACTATTGGGAAAGTATTGGGCATAGTGCCAAAACCCCCTCTCTTTCACCCAGTGGGCTGGATGGATCCTGATTACATTAAGGTGTTAACTAATGACACGGATTTGCTGGGTGGTTTTCAAGACTTTGATCAGAGACCCAATAGTTCAAGCCGTTTTAACTTTGTGGGCAGATCAGATCCCTTCCCATTTGTCTTGCACTCAAAGGACAGTGCCCCTCGGGTGTTCTTTAAATTATAGAACATTTCTTACTGATGCACCTGACCCATCCTTCAAAGAAAAAAGATTGATATGGCAATTACAATTGCTTACTTTGGGATCTCCTTATAACAATGAAACTTTTCAAAATTCTTCTTTTATGCTTTGCGTCTGCACACACAGCGCTATAGAGATATGGATCAATTTTGGGAAGGTAGTGTCACAAAAAAACCCCATTGGCTTACATGTATCATCACACTCAGCTACTAAATATTTACCTAAAGGTTCTAATCTGGAAATTTGGGATTTTTCTTCTAAAAGTTATGATTATACACACATTATTTATAATAATGCAAAAAATTTTAACAATTATGTTGCCCCAGTAATGGGACAAAAGTTACAAAGATGTTTTCTCCTGGATATGTTGAGCCTGTTTGGTAGCTAAAGATCCTCTAAAAAACTCTACCATGGCTCATTATGATATTTTTGTGGGCGATGGCTTCTAGTGCCAAATATGATTTTACAAAAGAAACCCAGGAGAAAAGAAATCTACACCTCTTACAACCCATGCTTGTGTATCTTAACCTTCTGCTATGTTATCAGTCCATTCTCTGNTTTAGTTTTTTTGAGACAGGGTCTCCCTATAGCCCCTAGCTGGCCAGGAAACTTCACTCTGTAGACCAGGCTGGCCTTAAACTCACCAGAGATCTGCCTGCATGTCTCCCGCAGTGCGGGGATTAAAGGTGTGTGGCACCCCCCCCACCCAGACTTAAAGATGGTTCTTAGCCTCCATGTGGGTCTGGGAATCGACGGCCAGTCCTCTGCAGAGCCAGCAGTGTTCCTGTAACCGCTGAAGCCATCTCTTCCAGCCCCAAGAAATTTTTTATTGATGTTTGTTGTACTTCATATAGAGCATCTCAGTCAATCTTCATCCCCTTTATACCCTCTTCCATACTGGCATCCTTTCCGTGGCCCCCTGATTGGAATTCATACACTCTGTCGTTTGTGCCAAGGATCATTGTGTGGGTTTTTATTTTTATTTTTAAATATTTTGTTTCTATTTTGAAAAGCTATTTGTTTTATATATAATTTTTGTACAAGATTCTATTGCATAACAAATCAAATCTAGACCCAGGTCCCCTCCCAACACTCCCACACCACCAGATCCCAAATTTCAGTCAGTTCTTTGATGCGCTCCTTTTCGTTGTTGTTGTTTGTGTTGCTGTTGTTTGTTTCCAATATGCATCACTCCCACAAGAAATATTTCCAACAGGTTATTGGCGCTAGCCTCCACAGATGAGGAATACCAATCATCATTTGTTTTCCTGAGACAGTTACTTTACTTCACCTTATATCTTCCTAGTTCCATCCATTTATCCTGCAAACGTTCTCCATCGATGTTGTCTTTCTTTTTTTACTTCTGCATAGAACTCCTTGTGTAGATTGATTAACATTTTCTATATCCACTCAACAGTTGAGGTTGGCCCTTGGGTTGGTTTCAGCGCTTTGCTATTGTGAACAGAGCTGCGCAATTACATTATAGCTGTGCATCCATCTCTGTGGTAAGATGACTTTTGCTGTGGGTATATACCCGGGTAGTTGGTAGAAGTGGTATTGACTGGGTCAGGTAGTATTGGTGGTTAGTTTGTGGAGTGTCTTCCACGGGTTCTCCACGCTGCTTTCAATAGTGGCTGTACCAGTTAACATGCCCTTGTCCAGTAAGTAGCAATATAAACTATATCAATAAAAACAGAGAGAAAAGAAAACAAATTGCACCCACACGATAGCTTTGAGCAAATGCAACACGAGGACTTCGCAACGTGAAGAATTCCAGATGTCTCAGAAACACCATAATGAAGTGTTCACCTCAATATCATTAATGGACAACAATGACCTCCCACTAAAATCACCTTTCCTTTAAGATATCATCTTAATCAGTAAGCATGGCTAGGATCAAGTAACAAAATGATACAGTGCTGGAGGGCTTGTGGGGAAAGGGAAACACTATTCCACTGCTGGTTGGAATGTAAAACTCTGTACAGCAACTATGGAATCTCCGCAGTTTGGAGAACCCCTTGGAAGACTTGGAACGATCTTGTACCCGACACAGCCATGCCATTCCTGGGCATGTACCTTCAAAACTCACCCCACTGCAAAAGATACATGCATGGCCATGTTATTTCAGCTCTCTCTCTTCCCCTAGTAAGGAGCTGGAACCATCCCAAATACCCCTCAACCATGAGTGGATCGTGGAAGACGAAAATGTTGGTCCATCTACAAATGGCAGTTTCTATGAGCAGTAAAGAAAGATGACATCAATTGAGCTTTGCCAGAACCATGCTGGAGCTAGAGGACATCATGGCTGGAGTGAAGTAACACAGTCCGGAATAAACAAACGACGAATGGTATACCTCATCTGTGGATGCTAGTGCCCATTCCCTAGTGTATTTCTCTGTGTACGGCCCCCTGCGCTTTGTCCCAAAAACCGTTGGAGTGATGCATATGGACACACCACCACCACCACCACTAACAACAGGAAGGACTGAATTGAAGAACTGACTGAACCCCAGTGACACTTTTGTCCTCAAAACTTCCTCATGGAAAGATATTGAGAAATGACTGAGAAAGAGAGGAAAGAGCGGCAACGTGTATGGCAGAGTGCATAAGCACTGGTGGGGTGGGCAAATGGTGGGAGGGTGACACGGGTCTAGATTTGTAAAAAAATACAAAATCAATTTATGGAAAAAAAATAAATTAAATTTAATTAAACACAAATTTAAAAAAACAAGTTCACATTCCCACCAGTGGTAGATGAATGTTCCCCTTTTCCCAGCACCTGGTACAATTGTTTTTTGATCGAGGCCAGTCTTATTCTGAGTTGAGATGAAATTAATAGTGGTTTTAATTTGCATCATTTCCTATTAATTATTATTGATTTATGTTGCACACACTTTTTTAGATGTCTCTAAGTCACAAATATCTAATTCCTCATTGTTGAAGTATCTGTTCATATGCTTTTCCTTCATTTTGAGTGATTCATTTGGTTTTCTTTCTTTCTTTGTTTTTTTGGAGTAGTTTCATCTATACTCTGGAAATCAATGCTTTGTAAAATGTATCCGTGGTGAAGGTTTCTCACTCCTCTGTGGGTTTTTCTCTTTCACTTTCTTAATTGTTTCTTTAGCTATACAAAAACTTTTAAGTTTAATAAGCTCCCACTTTGTCACTTCGTCGAATTCAATCTTCTTCAAAAGCTGCTGTCTATTTTAGCTAATTATTTTCCTAAGCCTATGTCTTGTAGTCTGCTGCCAACTTTTCTCATATCCACTTCCAGACTATTTAGGGGTTATGCTGAGGGTCCTCGATTCACATCTAGAGGTATTTTGTATCAGGGCGCAAGTGACTCAGGGCGTTCTAATTTCTTCTCTAAAAAGTGTGATAAAGTTTTGAAAAAAAAATTAACTGAAGAGAGATGGTTTGTCTCCTATCATAATGTCGTGTATTATTGGCCCACAATTGTCAAATATGGGTGGCTGAAATTGTGTTACTTGTGCTCACGTTTGTGATATTAAGTTTTGTTCACATTGGTAAACCGGTCTTTTGTCTTTGGTGCTCGTGGGTACAACCCGTGGTTTTTATGACTATAAGCATGTAGTATATGTTGAAGTCTGGTGTAGAGATCCCCCCCTGTGTTGCCTCTTTTATTCACTGTTTGCTTTGGCTATTCAGGGTGATTTGTTTGTCCAAAATAAAAGACAGGATCTTTGCGTGTGAAATATGCACGTGAAGAAACTCGTGGGGATGTTGATTGGATTGAATTTAAAGCTGTTACAAGGATGTTGGGGAGAATGTCTCCTGAAGTCAACATCACTCACTCTGGTAATTCTTATCTCATTAATTGCACTGCCTGTAAACTGACTAATTGCATAAATTTGGGCCTGGATAAAACTACTGCTGTTATGATCTTGGTAAAAAGACCTCCTTATGTAATGCTACCGGTAGATTTACAACAAGATGCTTGGTATGATAACACTGCTCTACATGCCTTGGAGAAATTAAATGCCCTTATTAGGCCTAGGAGGTTTATAGCAGGAATTATACTTGGTATCTCAGCTCTGATTGCTATATTAACTACTTTTGCTCTCTCAACCACGGCCTTAGTAAAACAAATACACACAGCTCATTTCATAAATGAAATAAATAAAAATATTTCCGTTGCATTATCAGAACAATCCATTATTGATAAAAAATTGGAGTCAAAAATAAATGCCTTGGAAGAAGTTGTCCTAGCCTTGGGACAAGACATAGCTAATATTAAAACTAGGATGGAGACCAGATGCCATGCTGCCTTTCAATATATCTGTGTTACACTCCTCCCTTACAATGCTTCAGAACAGCGGAATAAAGTATAAAATCATTTACAAGGGGCCTGGAAGGACACTGACATTACTCACAATTTGGACGATCTTCAAAAAGATATTGCTGCCTTTAGCAGGTCACATCTAGATGATGATAAGTTAGACTCTCTAGCCAATGAACTACAATTTGGCATTAAAGCTTTAAATCCTTTAGACTGGACCCAATATTTCATTCTTATAGGGATCGCTTTGTTCCTTATTGTGATGGTTGTCCTTGTCTCTTCAGACTTGTGTTTAGTTCCATTCACTCAGTTCAGCGTGACGTTACTGAAATGCGTCTTAAAAACAAAAAATGGGGGAATGTCACACCAACTCCAGAGTCGTCTGTGTAACAACGGACAAGGAGATAAGAACCTCCCGAGGTTAAGCTCCCTGGTGGTCAGTGACAGAGTACCTGATCTCAGCTTCTAAGATCATGATGCATTACAAAGATGTTATGCTTCATGAGTGTTGGACTTTGTACATTGTCTTTTGACTCCCCTCCTAAGCGCAGCACAACCTCAGTACCAGATAAGGGACAGTTAAACATGCTTAAAAACAATTCAGGCAAACAGAAGCCTCATGAACCTAAGTAAAAATCATACAGAGATACAACATCTAAAAGCTCCTTTGTCCTAAAAGTCCCCACAAAGATATTGTAGACATTACACTGAGTGAGATCATAGGTTAGTTAATAATAATAAAAGTGTCCTTCCAAACTTAATAAAAATAAGACTTAGTCCTTTAAGTAGAAAGCTACATCTAATAAAGTTAGAGTTATACATGTTAAAGTGTAACACTTAGTTAAAGGCACATGGTGGAGATTTCTCCTTTAAGAAAAACTCTGTGTAATTTGTAAAAGAGCTTAAAGCCCCTCTTCTCCAGGCTTGTAGTTAAAACACAACCTAGAGATAGCAAACAACCCCAGGAAGGATGAAAAACATCTAATTGAAACTTCAAAAGAGACAATGACTTTTTATGGTTTGTGAGTTTAAGACTGCTGTTTTATTGACACAGTGTAAGCTGTAAACCCTCTTTTACTTATCTTATTGGCTTTTTTAATCCCTTTGTTCCTGAGGAATGCAAATCTCCTGCCTGTGTTACCTGCCTGTCAGCTCAACCCTTCCCCCTCTCTGCTGCCTGCGTTACCTGCCTGTGTTACTTATAAAAACTTCACTTGGATTCAGTAAAAACGCACTAGATCCAAAACTCTCTCTGGTGTCAAGTCCAGTTATTTTTCTCGCCTGAATCTGTGCCCTCCTGTACAGAACTTGATTTCCTACAGGTGAAAGATATCCAGCTGGGAGAAAGAAATTCCAACTGGGTTGGCCTGCAGCAAGACACCAACCAACAGTTAACAAATATTGACTGGCTGAGTACCTACCAGGAGCCAAGCATAGTGTTAGATTTCAGGAACATCATGGTGAAAAAGCTGTTTTTGCTTTCAAGGAGCTAAGAATCTAGTAGGGGAGACAAACCATCAATCACCGAAAAAAGGCAACATGGCTTGAGCTCATAAGGCTGGGTAAGAGGGTGGAGGGAAGCAAGGAAATCTTTTCTAGGGAAATCAGTAACCAGGAAGGTGCCTGAAGCTGGAGGCACTTTGAGAACAGTACTCGGGCAACTAGAACACTAGGTGCCAAGGCTCTGTCAGCAGAGAGCATGGTGTACTCAAGGAGATGCAAGCAAGTTAGTGTGGTGGAGCTCTCGGTAGCAAGAAAAAAGAGCAGCACTAGATGAGGGCCATCACTTGTCCTGTGGACCCTGGAGGAGTAACTAAGAGTTTGTCCTGGAGCTCGGCATGTCAATGCCTGCCTATAGTCCTGGCATTCAAGGTGACAGAGACAGGCAGAGGCAGAGGCAGAGGCAGGCAGATCTCTGTGAGGTCAAAGGCAGCCTGGTCTACACAGTGAGTTCCAGACCAGCTGGGGCTACAGGGAAACCCTGTCTCAAAAAAGAAGAGTTTGTCCTAAAGGCAGTAGGAAGCCATGGAAGCAGAGAAATAACAAAATCTGGTTTTTGTTTCCAAAATGCCAGCTCTCTCTGCTCTACAGAAAATAGATCTGGGGTATGATCATAGTCCAAGAGAGATGGCAGAAGTTTGGATGGGGGTTGGGGAGTGAGCCTGAAAAGAAAGTGGACAGACCAGATTCACAGATGCAATAAAAAGAAAACAAGGAGATAGTCTTTGGTTATTGAAAGGAATATGATGGTACTGGGAAGGGTGGTTTTCATCAAGATAAAATACACTGGGCAGCTTTGAGGGGATCAGTGTTTTTTACTTTGAGGCATCTTCTAGACATCATTAAGCTGTTTGATCCTCATTCCAAAGCATCCCTGTGAAGAAGCTCTACAGCTCTTTTCCTCATTTTTCAGATAAGGAAGCAGTGTGCCTGAAAGTTAAGTGGCAAAGCCAGACCAGAGTTGCATTAGTTTAAAAACAACCCCTGTGTGCTTTCTGTCCCAGGTCACCAGAACTGACTTTCTAGAAAGGCTCATCTGAAATAATAGGAGAAAATCATCTATAGCATGCCTGCCCACATATGCCAAGTAATAGGAAAAAATTATCTATAGCATGTCTGCCCACATATGCCAAGTAATAGGAGAAAATCATCTATAGCATGTCTGCCTTCAAATGCCAGTTGTTGCTTCTTGAAGCACATGCTCTTAGGGTAGGCAGTTTCTGTCTCCTATCTACATAGTTCACCTTCTCAGCATGATTGTTGCTGTTTTTTATTCTGTCTGAAAGATTTCCTACTTCTCTGCTGGTAGAGACCATTGCCACCAGTCTTTGGCCAAGGTATGGAAAACTGAGATTCTGACAACGGAGCCAGAAGCTGGGTGATGAACAATGAATAATGAATAACAAGTCAAAGTGCACTCAGTTTTTTTCCATGTCTAGTGGAGAGTATGAAGAGAAGGAAATGGACAGGTGGTAGGGAATGGGGTAGAATGAAAAGCCAGGAGAAAGAAAGACATATAAATTCAAGGAGGAAGAGGAAGAGAAAGTGTTCGAGGGAATAGGTTAGGGAGGAAACATCCTGCTTCCAAATCAAGACTCTGACATTCTCTAGCTGTATGATGTTATGCAAGTTACTTAGTGTCTCTAAGTGGAAATAAAAATTACAAGAACTTTATGGGGTTTGTGTAAGGATTATAGGGAAAGCATGCATGTAATGTCCCGGACACAGTGTGTAGCATGTGGTAAGTTCCCCTTAAATGTCAGCTGCTACTCTGGCTGGACCAGCATGCCCTTTCTCTGGTCTCTGATTCCCCCAGCAACCCTAGGCTGGATTAATTCGGATCACCGTGTATGGATCAGGCAGGAAATATCCTATGAGTTTCAACAGACCTAGCAGCTATAGGACTTGTGACAAGAGCGGGGGTCCTGCATTGGCCTCAAAGTATCCCGCTGTCACTCCCAAAAAGGATTCTTGAAGCCCCACAATACCTTAAGTCGTTTTCTTTTCCTTCCCTTCTCTCTTCCCTCTGCCATGTTGATTCTAGTCCTAACATCTACCTGCCTATCCTGTGTTGTGCTCCAATGGCCCTCCAGGACCAAAATCCTGTCCTTCCTCCCTGTTTAGGCACAGAGTGCCTGACTGCTAACCAGTCGGCTTGCTTGACACACTTCATCATGATGCCTCTGCCTGCAGCATGCTAGCTAGGTTTGTTCATTGCACCCATTGAACACTGTTTCAGCCAGCTCCATTCTCCCAGAATAGTGGCTAAAAGGATTCCCTGGATTCCCAGGCTTCTTTAGGAATCAGGTGAAGCCATCAAGTCGGCTTCAGAAATGTGCTTGAATTCAATGTGTCAGTCACGAGAGTAAGGCGTGCATTGATGACAAATATCTAATACTTGCTGGGAGCCATGCAAGATGCATATATGGGAGAAAGCTGTTACAGTCACTTAGAGATCCAGACTAGTTGGGAATCCATTTTGAACATGTGTTTACATAATCGCTATAACAGGAAGATGGGATATATGCGCTGGGTTCTGTGTTTAAAGATACTCTAAACTGCTGTGTGGGAGTGAGCCATACCGCAGCATGGATGGAAGAGGGGAGTCCACTGATGAGCCTGATCCGGGGAGATGTGTCAGTGATTTGAACCATACTGGATGGCAGTGGGGGCAGGGGACAGTGGATCTGGGATATGTTCCAAGGAAAGGCAGACAGGATTTTCTTTTAGATTAGATTTGAAGACTAAGGAGAATGATAGAATCAAGGAGAGTTTTGGCTAGGGTTTTGACTTGAACATGTGGTTGGATGGCATCAGTTCTTAACTGGCATTGAAACCACAGAATCCATGAACTTGTTAAAATAAACCTCAGTGATACCTGAAAGGAGCCTCAGCTCCGAGTTCTTTTTATAGGGTGGCCCCTCGGCTGTTTTGCAATGAATTAACAGAAGGAAGCTTTTTAAAAAGGACACACGTGCACAGCCACAGGAGCACAAACACGTCCACCCGTATCTCACCACTCACACTGCTGGACAGCCCCTGGACCTCGCACAGTATTCCCCAGGAGTCCTTCAAGGTCTCTCCCATGTCCCCATTGGTATCTTTTGTTTCTAAGGGGAATGAACATCTGCCGATGATTTTTAGCTAAAGAAAGAACAACCATGGCTGCCCTCACAATGGAGCTTCCTCCTAGGTAGAAGCCCTACTCAGAGGGCTCCTGGGAGGGGGTCAGCAGTAATGAGTGACTTGGTGGTCTGAAGAACCTTTTATCCTGTCAAAGTGCTTTCCAGCATAGGGAAATGGGAAAACCACAGTGGTAGCACGTCTATTGAACCGAATATTACAGTCCAAAGTAGCAATCTGTGGCTGTTAAGCACAACTGCTAACTAAATGTACAGTGTGTTGCCTGGGTAGCTCATTACAAGGGAGGGGGTTGTGGAAAAATGGAACTAAAATGAAGGCGTCTTGGCCACTGACCGGCTAGATCCAGGCAGTTAATTCTGACTGAAGTTTGATTTATAGCCTGAGCGTTTCCAGGGTTCTGAGGCTGGAGTTTGCATTAGTGCTGGGTGTAAAGGGGCTGGGTTCTGCTGTGGGTTGCTAAACTTTCCCTCAGAAATGGCCAACTGGGCAGAGCCTCCAGCTATGTGCTTGCTGGGATGAAGTAAAAAAGAAAGGGGATCCCTGAAGGTGGGAGAGGTCGGCCTTATTTCAGCCAAGGCTGGGAAGTGGCCTCCTTGGCCAGGAAAATCCCAGGGGATTCGTGAGAGGCCAGAGGCTTCTTTTGAGTAGGAATCAGGATTGTGAGGAGAAGAGTGACTTTCCTTACTGCCTAGGGAAAGGAAAAGCTTACTAGCTACCTATCTTCCCACCATTATTGACCTGGCCCTTTCTGAAAATTCAGAAAGCAGTATCATCTATGAGTATCTTACTGTATCTATGAGACAGGCTGTATTGCCTGGTTTTTCAAAAGGATAATAGAACCCAGCCACGTGGTTACAAAGTAGCTGTGCAGGCTTTGAATCTGGGTCGCTAAGCTCTTGACAATTATAAGTGAAGTTGTTTCTTAGGTGTGGGGACAGGCAGGCTGTGCTCCCTATGCCTAGAGATGGGATCAGGGAGCCACCATCTGTCAGTTAGCCTTACTGCCTACGGTGACCTTCAGGATTCTTTCCAGCCCTAGGAACCAACAGCTCTTCGAATCTCTAGTCCTGTTTCCCATCGGAAAACTTAGTCAGTGGGTCAATGGATGACCCCTAAGGGACCTGGCATTCTACGGGCGCAGAAGGAGGAAAGCCTACTAGGTTTGGGATTTTGCACATTTGTTGTTTTATTGTTTTTAATTTTTGCTCTTTTAGAGTAAATTTTTAAATCTTTCTGGAGACAAACTCTTGCTGTATAGTTCAAGCCAAACACAAGGCAATCTTCCTGCTTCAAGCCTTCAATTCCCAAATGTTGGGGGTATAGGTGTGAACTACCACATCCCAGTGTAAAGGATTTTTATTGTTATTTATTTGTTTGTAGTAATGGAGGTTGAATCCAAGGCCTCATGCAGGCCAGTTATTCTACCAACTGTGCTATATTGCCAACTCCCCACAACACACACTTTAGAGTGATGGAGAGCCTTGTGCCTGCTAGGCAGGTGCTATACCACTGAGCTACCATCTAGTCTGAGCCCAGCAGTTTCCCAAGTGTGACCCCATATAGATGTTTCAAGGGCTGTCGTGAGTACCTCTGATTCCATCTCAGATGTTAGAGATGTACAGGTAATTTCTTTTAAAAGGTGCTACTGTTGTTGTTGTTGTTGTGCGGGGGATGCAATCCAGGGCCTCAACATGTTCAAGTGTGCTAACACTGAACAACATCCCCATCATCAAAGGTGCCACTTCTGGTGACAAATGAAGAAAAATAAATAAAATAGCACATTGGACACCTGCCAAGTAGACAATGAACAAGAGAAAAGTGGGAAAAGTGTGATTTGAGGGGTCTGCTGTGGTAACTTGCTGGTGGTGCATGCATACGTGCATGCATGAGTATTCTCTCTCTCTCTCTCTCTCTCTCTCTCTCTCTCTCCATATTGAGGGAGTTTATGCTGGAATGAAGAGAGGAAAACAAAAGAAAAGGATTGGTTTAGAGTTTGAGTCAGAAGGTGCAAATGGTCAGTTGCCATTTTGAAGAGGAAATGGTAGAAAAGAGAAAGGAAAGCAAGATCTGGCTACCCAAGGACCGGTGTTTCTGCAACATGTGGGACTGACCAGCTTTTCTCTGATAAAAACCTGAAGAAAAGGGTAGCATGAGAGTAGGGTTGAGGAAGTCCACCTTAGTTTTGCTTTTCCTTGTATTTTTTTTTTTTTTTTGGTCTTTTTGAGGCAGGTTGTCCCTTTAGTCCCAGCTGGCCTGGAGCTCACTATGTAGACCAGGCTGGCCTTGAACTCATAGGGTTTTGCCTGCCTCTGGCTCCCAAGTGCTGGGACTAAAGGCATGCGCCGCCATGCCTGGCTGCTTTTCCTTGTATCTTTTAATTATTTATTTTTTAATTTGAGACAGTCTCACTATATAGCTGGGGCTGGCCTAGAACTCTATAGATCAGACCATCCTCGAACTTACAGAGATTCACCTGCCTCTGCCTCCCAAGTTGTGGGATTAAATTGTGTACCAGCATGCCTGGCTCTTCTTGTCTCCTTTTAGATGCTGCTGCTAAGACAACCTGCCCCATTCTGTGCCCCTTTCTCCTGGAAAGTTCACCACTTTCTGCCTGTTTTCTGTCAGCTTTCTAGGCTCAAGGCATGGCATAGCATTTGGCAGTAGTTGTCTTTAGACATCATATGAGGTCTTCCCTTGGCTGTTGCTTCTTCCATGCATGCTATCTTAGATAACCAGGGAGATGTGTCTACGGCATCTGGAGCAGGACGTGACTTGACAGTGGTGGGATTGCTTTCTGTGCCGGGTGGTGACGGGAGGAGACAGACTGGCTGAGTCATCATTGTTATTCCCATTGCATTCCCATCAATCTCTAAAGGCTATTAAAAGAGTTAGTAAGTAAGCTGTAGCTTGACTGTAGTTCTGAAACTCAAAAGACAACCGAAATTCACAATGCAAATACAGCACAGAAAATGGAATAACAAGAAGGCACTGGCTCTTCACTCTAGGGCTCAGAAGGAAAGTCTGAGCTGATAGACTTAGGGAACAAATCCTTGGTCAGTGAGCACAGGACCTACATCTAACAGCTGGCTTAGTGGTCTTTCCTTGGACCACTAGTGTGGCTTGGAGAAAGGAAAAGGGAAAGAGAGAACTTTGGCACAGTTTACACACACACGACATTTACCGAACTAAACAAGAGAGTGAAATTTTGTTGCTGTGACAAAATACCTGACATAACTTCAAAAGAGGAAAGATTCATTGAGATTTTGGAAGTCTCAGTCCATTGTCATTGGCTGCATTGATCCTGGGCCTACGGTGAGGCAGAACGTCGTGGTGGCAGGAGCATGTGGCAGAGGCGACTCACCGCATGGCAGACAGGAAGCAGAGAAAAGAGATTGGAAGAGAGCCCGTGACTTACTTTCTTCGACGAGACCCTACCCCTAAAATCCCTAGCACCTCCCAAAATTGCACCACCAGCTGGCGATCCATCAGGTGTCAACGTCAGAGACTAGGCCCTGGGGGACATTTCATGTTCAGGTTCTAAGACTGGGCCAGCCATGGGGGGGGGTGCAGAGGTGAGCAAAACGGACATCAACCTTTATCCAAACTTGAGTCTAGAGGGAGAAAAATGTTAAATAGCATAAGACATGGTAAGTACTTTCTGTAAGGGTTCATGTGTGTGCAAGTGCAAGTGTAAGGTAGAGGACAGCCTCGATTGTCTTTCCTTAGGCACATCTGCCGGTTTTTTTGGTTTAGTTTCATTCATTTGTTTTGAGATCGGGTCTCCCACTGGCCTGGAATTTGCCAAGTAGGCCAGGCTGCCTGGCCTGGCCAATGAGCACCAGGGACCTGCCTGTGTCTGCCTTCCTGGTGCTGAGATTATAAGCATGCCTGCCTTTTAAACATGTAGGTAGATTTTCACGTTTGCAAGGCAAGCACTTCCTGGGTGTACTGGAAAGCTTTAGTGTCAACGGGACATACCTGGGTTGACGGAGCCTCAATTGGGGAATCGGCTCCATTGGACTGGCCTGTGGCCATGTCTGTAGAATATTGTCCTCATTGTTGAGTGATGAGGGAGGGTCCAGCCCATGTGGGTGTTGCCACCCCTGAGCAGGTTGTTCGACCCTGGGACAGGTTCCTTAGTCTTTTTGTTCTCCAGTTTCCTCATTTAGGAGGCTATATTCCTTATAATGATCAAGCAAAGGAATACATAGCATGCTTGGAAGTATGTCTGAAATATAGGAAACATTCAATCAATGTTAATCATTATACGCAACAAAATGAATACTCTCCATAGAAATAAGGGCAGCTCAGATCTGGAGATGCAAACTTCACGTTGTCTGTAGGACCCTCAAATGGAAATTTACTACATGAGTCTGAGGCTCAGGAAACATTTGGGCCAGAATAGGAACTTGCAAGTGATCAGTTTATAAATGGTCATTGAAGCCTTAGGAGATAGTGAGAGAGAATCTGTAAAGTAGAAAGAAAAGAAGGCTTAGGAGCCAGCCCCAAGAGCGTCCAATATCCGTGGATGGACAGAGGCCAAGGAGTCCACTGAGGTAGCTGGACAGCACCCAGAGAGGTGGGAGAAAAATTGGGAGGTGCTGGGGGTAGGTTAACAGGAAAGCACTTGCCTAGCAGGTGCAAAGCCCTGCCTTCCATCCCTGGCACTGGGGAAAAAAAAAAACAAGAGGAGTGCAGCAGGTTCACAGAAGCCAAGCTAAGAGAATGTGTCAGGATAGAGGCAGAGGCCAGCCATGCTAGGGCCTACGAGAGGCCAGCCATTCTAGGGCTTATGAGAGGCCCATATAGGGGAAGAGTAGAGATGGACATTGGGATTTAGACCCAAGGATTTAGACCCATTGAACTAATGGCTTCTACAGAGGCTTAGAAATGACCATCATGTTACATGGGGCTGAAGAGTGGGAATGAAGACCTGGAGAGAGCCAACATAAGTGGCTTTTTCAGGAAGTTTGTGAAAAGGAAATGAGAGCAGAGAACTGAAGACTGTGGGTGAAGAGCGGTAGGCCTCGGTGTCCACGGGAAGGAAACACTGAGCCAATACAGAGGGAGAGGTGCAAGGTGCTAAAGAGACAGAGAGGAGTTGAGGCTTGAGATTACTGGGGCAGTGGGAACAGCACACAGACTTGGAGGTCACACCAAGGGGTATGAGGAAAGAGTTAGGGGAAGGGGAAGACAACAAATCAACTCAGGTTAGACCATGGGAGGTTACTGCTTGAAGGCTTCTCTTTCTTTGTGGAATTGGGTGAAGAGGTTGTGGCAAGGCTAGAAGTCTATAGATGACAGAAGATGTTGTGTATCTCATGGAGCAACCTCAGAGATGGAAGTGAGTGCCTGACGGGGGATCGAAGAGGAATTACTCAATCACACTGAAGCCCTGATGCATTTTTTTTGTCTTTTTGAGACAGGGTCTCCCTGCAGCCCCAGCTGGCTTGGAACTCACTGTGTAGACCAGGCTGGCCTTGAACTCAGAGATTTGCCTGCCTCTGCCTCCCGAGTGCTGGGATTAAAGGCATGAACCACTATGCCCAGCACATTTTTAATGGTTCCCATCCATGTGTTTGGGATTTTCCAATCAGTGCTTACTGGTCCTGGGGAAGGAGCAGAAAGGGTAGACATTTTGAAATTGTTGATGTCTGGGATTTTCAAGATGGACGAAGGATGTTCAATGAGGTAAGAAAAGTGAGTAGTTGCTGGGCGTGGTGGTGCACGCCTTTAATCCTAGCACTTGGGAGGCAGAGGCAGGTGGATCTTTGTGAGTTCAAGGCCAGCCTGGTCTACAGAGTGAGTTTCAGGACAGCTGGGGCTACAGGGAGACCCTGTCTCAAAAAGACAAAAAAA
>VZQC01006470.1:36499-211855 GCA_009823505.1 Rhizomys pruinosus
GAGCAAGCCAGGAGCAAGCCAGTGAACAGCAGTCCTCCATGGCTTGTGCTTCAGCTCCTGCCTCCAGGTTCCTGCCCTGAGTTACTGCCTTGGGCTCCCTAAGTGATGAACTGTGACCCAGGAGATGTGAGCTGAATAAACCCTTTCCTCCCCAAGTTGGTGTTGGTCAGAGTGTTTTGTCATAGCAATGGAAGACAAACTAGGACATGGTCCCTGGTCATTTGGGCCTGAGCTGATATTTTCCAAAGCATCTTTGCTTAGGATTAATGATTAGTGGTATGAAATAATTTCAGGTGGTTTATGTCTGAACATTTTTTAACTTTAATAGCCAAGAATTTATTTTAATATGTTTTAGAAAAAACTTTAATTAGCACATTAAATGTGCTGGCTTCAGGACATTATTGCTTAGAAACATGCTATAGTTTTATTAAGCGATTTTATTTAAGAAAAAAACATTAAACAGATGCCTGGGGTAGCTGTTAAACATGTGACAAAAGTGAAGGTGACTTGAGTTTGAGATTCACTAGGCTTGAGCAAATAATATCTTTCCTGCTGTGTCTTTTGTCCTTATCCCCAGACTTAGGGTGGCCACTTTGGGAACTGTCTGGTAAGCATATCAATGTGTGTGGTCAACTGTCATTTCAATGGGACAAAGCCAAGAGTCTCATCTTCCGTTCTTGGCCTTCTGGTCTCTGTCAAGTGCTCCTGCGTCTCTCTATCTCTCAGTACCCCTCCCCTCGAATCCTTCTCTTCCATGTCAGTAGTTGCACTGGCCAATGGCTATTCTCCTTTAGAATATCTCTTGTACCACGCAAGCCCTACTGGCAATCGTCAGCCATTTGAGTATCAAGCCTCAGCCTGCAGTCAGGCCTCACTACCCAATTAGTCTTCCTCCAGCACAACCTTCACTATGACTTTCCCCTGCATTGGTGCTCCAGTGAGTATCAGGTCATGACCAAATCCTGAAGCGGCCCTGTGATACAGCTCTAGCCTACCACCTGCCTATGTGTCTCATCTCTTCTCTCGGCCCCATCTTGGTCTTTGCCACTCCTCAGATGCACTGTGTGGACTTCTATGGTTGGCTCTCTCCCATAGCCCTCAACTAAGATCCTTCCGTCCAGCCTTGACATTTGCTTACTCTTATTTTTTAAAGTATTTTTGTGTGTTGCTTTTTGTTGCTGTTTTGAGACAGGGTCTTACTCAGTAGCTTTTGGAGTCACAGCAGTCTTCCTGCCTCGTCTCCCAAGAGCTAGGGCTATAGACGCGAAACGCTCATTTGTGTTTCTTTTGTATTTTCCTAAGTAGATTCAGGTCATTTGAGTAATGCCGTATGCTTTCCATTTCTTGTAACCTCTTTGCTCCTTAGCAAGGTATCAGGCACACATTAGGTGCAGTTTGGTCTGCTCTGAGCTGAAAATAACAGAAAATCGAGCCTACAGTAGCTTAAATAAATAAAAGGAGGGTTTTTTTTCACATAATAAAAATTTTTTTTGGTCTTTTCGAGACAGGGTCTCCCTGTAGCCCCAGCTGTCCTGGAACTCACTTTGTAGACCAGGCTGGCTTTGAATGCACAAAGATCCGCCTGCCTCTGCCTCCCAAGCGCTAGGATCAAAGGCATGCGCCACCACGCCCGGCTTCACATAATAAAATTTTAAAGGCTGTTGGTTGGCTGCTCTGCCATCCATAGCAAATCAGCTTTCGCCGTCATATTTGTTGCCTTGTAGTTGCAAAATGGCTACTACGAACTCAAGTATTGCATCTTCATAGTAGTAATTGCTTTCTCCTCACCAGCTTTGTCTTGGTTTTTTGTTTGTTTTATTTGAAGGGAAAATTTCCAAGACACTACCCCTTATATTTCATTAACTATGTCATGTGATCACTCTTAGATCTGATTTAGATCAGTTTAACACTAGCCTGGGTCTGGAGTTGGATCTTCCCTGCCTGGCATGGAAAGATTTGTACAAGCAGTCTGCACAAAGTGCATGTTCGCAAGCAAGAAGGTTCAGAGAATGGCTGTTAGGTAGGTGTCTACCACGGGGCCTAGTAAAAACTGATTCATACAGCTACTGGTCTGTTTTGGTCCTGAGTCAGATTCTGAGACTTGCCAGGGTTAAGACCAAGAGGTTTCCAGGGGAAAGCTATCTTCTTTGTGTCACCTAGCTGAGTCTAAGTGCCCCTGACTCCTGGATGGAAGGCAGGTGTGGGTTCTCAGCTCTGCCTCCTCTGGCTGAGAGGAAGTCTGGGTAGGCTCGAGGTTACCCCATTTGATGACTGCTAGGTAAGAAAATGGCTTCTCCCCGTGACCCGACTGCAGGATGAGCAAGGAGGGAATGAAGAGGATTGCTTCTTCATGGAGAAAATGACCTCTGCCTTTGGACCTTTGGTTTCCATCTAATTTTCTGGCATAGTTGTGAAACTGAATTTGTAGCCAATGAAACAATACAGAAGAGATTTCCAAAAGCAAATTATATAGTGTTATTTATTAAAGCAACAACTAGATAGAGTGAGAATATCCAATAATAGAGATTTAAGTTCTTAGACTGTTCACTTTGGTAATATTAATTTATATAATATGGCTACCAAATGTGACAACTACATGACTCTGGTGAATGGTAAAAATACATGTGCAGAGTAATGTTAGGTAGAAAGGTAGGAAAAGAGAGTAGGTACATACTGGTCTGTAAAATGTACACGTATGCTTTGGCAAATCCAGGGGACATTTGCCAAGTTTGAAATCAAAGCCACAGCAGGATGGGGATATAGCTCAGGTGTAGCTAAGTGGAAGAGTATTTGCCTGGCAAGCACAAGGTCCTGGGTTCTATCCCAGCACTGTAGAGGGAGAAAGAAGGTACGAGGCGACTGAGACCTGTGTGTTGAAATGGAACGACAACAGTGAGGCAGTGGGAGGTCACCGGTGGGGAGTTCGGTTCAGCCGTAGTCTAAGTAGTGGGAAATGCAGTACTCGGTGTTGTTCCCTTTCATGTCAAAGACAGAAAAGTTCAAGGTAGACCTTGAACGTGAAGCCGGGCCTATTCTCTCTCTGAGTGCAGAGAGAGAGACCTAGTCTCCATGGGTACATACCATCGCTCTGCCTAGAAAGTGGTAAGACCCCCTTTTCTGTCTCATAGCTGACAAAGCATTGTGATGAACAGCTCCACTCCCGTTCTCGAGCAGTGCACGTTACTGTGCACAGACCCAGTGTGAGTTCCTTCCTGAGGTTTCTTGGCATGAGCTGTATTTCCCCCTCCTGCTATCATCCAACATTTACAATGTGAATTTCTGGACAGGACATGAAGAAAAGCCAGACCTCCTACTCGGGCTGTTTGGCTGGAAGCTGCGCAAAGGGTGTGGTGTTGATGTAGAAGATAGTGCTCTCTTAAGAGTTTTCTGAAGATGATTTTTTTTTGCTGGTTCAGGTTTTCCAGCTTTACTCAAGGGTCTGAAGGCAGAAGGGAAACAGGATGGGTGTGTATGTGGGCCAGTCAGGAGGACAGTCTTGTTTTTCCCCTTTCCTGACCACTTGCTACCCAGAAAGAGCTGTCATACATTAAGTACTTACTCCATGGGGTGTGCTTCACTCGTTGTATCTCACTCAGTCCTCACAGCAGTGTGGCCAAGTGTTACCCCCACATTTTGTTGTTGGGAAACAGGCTAACAACTTACTCAGAGTCACTTACTGAGGGAACAATGAAATCAGGATTCACTCAATACAATTTCTTGAGTCACCTACTCCATAACAAGCCTTCTGCTGGATACTTGGCAACTATGGTCAAGAAGAAGCCACTCCCTTCAGCAATCGACAGACATGGTAGGAGGTGTTATAAACAAGTAAGCAGGCAGTGATGGAACGGGATGCTTCCTCCTCTGAGGAAAAAGAAACAGAGGCTCTGACAGCACTGCAGGAAGGAGGGGTACCCATCCCATGAAGGAATGGGAGGTAGGGTGTCAGCAAGGGCTTGCCACAGGGTTTGATGTCTGGGCTGGATCTGGAGGAAGTGTCAGCAAGTCAAGGACATGGAGAGATAAAAGGGGTAGTCAGAACAGAGCATTGCCAAGTATGAAAAGAGAACTAAGAAGCAAGACATATATACCTGCAATCCTAGTACTCAGAGAGAGGTTGAGGCAGGAGGATCAAAAGTTCAAGACTACTGTTGGACGTAGTGGTGCCCACCTTTAATCCCAGCACTCGGGAGGCAGAGGCAGGTGGATCTCTGTGAGTTCAAGGCCAGCCTGGTCTACAGAGTGAGTTCCAGGACAGCTGGGGCTACAGGGAGACCCTGTCTAAAAAAGACCAAAAAACGTTCCAGACTACTAGGAGACACATAAGGAGTTCAAGGCCAGCGTAAGCCCCAGAGCATAAGAGTCAGGGTGGCAGGGGAAATCGTGCCTTGAGAAACTGGATGGAGCTGTTCAGTAGGTAAGGGCAGGCTATGAGGTGAGACTGAAAAGTGGGCAAGGGCTCTTTGGGAAGAGCCTGTGGGCCATGGGAACGAGTCAGGGTTTCATTCCCAGTGCAATAAAGAGCACAGGGCAGCTCTGAGTGCGGAGAGTGACATGATCTGACTGGCACTCTCTTTGGCTCTGCCTGACTGCTACCAGGAGAATAGATTGCCAGGGACCAAGAGCAGAAGTGGCCATTCCAGTTGTACCAAGGACGTCATAAGGGCTTAGTCCAGGGTGGTAGAACCAAGCGAGTCAGATAGGTAGTTTGTATTTCAGGAAGAGTCGTCGCACTTCCCTGTGAACCTCAGGTAGGGAAAGAATGGGAATGTGATCTCACTTTGCCAGGGCAGAAGAGAGACAGAAGAGTGTGACTGTTGAAATACATACATGAACACCTGAGGCATGTGTGCACATTATCATGTGTCTAATACTGTTGAAGCTCTTTATGAATACTTCACGTTCATAATAACTGCTTTTGTTAATGTCATTTTCCAGATGTGGAAATGAAGCACAAAAAGATTAAACAACTTGGCCAAGGCCATACAGCTGAGTGTCAGACTTGGACTTCAAATTCCCTGTAGTCTCACTCCAGGTTTCTGTGCTGCTCTGTCTGTAGGTCATTCATTCACAATATGTTCTAGAACCAGAGGCAAAATGATCTACAAAACAAGAGCCAGTCTTTGCCCTCATGGAGTTCACAGTCCAGCGGAGGAAGCAGATATTAACCAAATGACTACACAGACAGATGGGCGCATGCATGTAGAGGCCAGAATAGGGGCTTAGACATAGTCAGGGAGATCAGAGAAAGCTTCTCTGTGAAGCAGATGCTCGAGGTGATAAATAAAGGATGTATAGGAGCTACTGAGACAAAGATGGGAAGAACAGTGCTCCGGGTAGTGGAGCTAGCATGGATAAAGACCATATGGTGGGCAGAAACACGGCTTCCTTCAACGGCCACCTAGCTTCCCTCGCTTCCTTGACCTTCTCCCATCCCCCCTTTTTTCTATGCTAGCATAACTGAACTAAGGCCCCCTCCACTGCCATCTTTTATCCCTGTTCAGCTAATCCCACAGCGTCTTCCCCTGCTGGGAGCATGAAGCGTCCCTGCACTTTGTCAGCCCACACCCTTCCCCGCCTCTCACTGCAGCTGTTCTTTGGCTCTTGCATTTAATTTATTAGTTTGTTTGTTTAATTTTTTTTGAGACAAGGTCTCACTGTGTACCATTTGCTGACCTGGCATTCGCTATATAGACCAAGTTGGACTGCCTATGCCTTCTGACTGCTGAGATTAAAGATGTTCAATACCACATCCACTTGTTTGATTTCTAAAAATATTTTATTTATTTATAATTTTTAATTTTTATGTGTATGAGTGTATTGCCCAGATGTATGTAACTGTACCCATGTCATGCGAAGCCCATGAAAGTCAGAAGAGGGTGTTGGATACCCTGGAACTGGAGTTAAGGACTGTTATTAGCTGCTATATAAGTGCTGGGAACTGAACCCATGTCCTCTATAAGACCAGCCAAGTGCTCTTAACTGCTGAACTGTCTCTTCAGTCCCCTGACTGTTGGATTTTTTGAGATAATGTCTCTTGTAGCCCAGGCTGGCCTCAAACTCCTGATCTTTCTGTTTCTGCCTCCTAAATGTTAAGATCAATCCTTGACTAGTTTTGAAGTCACGTTTTATTTATTGCGTGTGGGTGAATGCATGCATTCCATGATCTGCGTGTGGACGTCAGAACACAACTTTTTGGGAGTCAGTCTTTCCTTCCACTGTGAGGGTCCTGGGCATCCAACTCAAGTACTTGGGCTTCACAGAAGGTGCCACAGTTTGCTAAGCCATCTCAGCAGCCTCAGCTCTTTGATTCTTGACTTTTTCAAGACTTCCTTAGGACGTGGAGCTTTGATCTTAACCTCACCCCACAGATGCACTTACCCTTAGCTCCCCAAGATGTGAAGGGACCCCTGCACTTTTCATATGCCATGGAACACCCTATGTTGAGGCTGCAAGGCATCCATGCTTCTTGGCCAAAGGAATGTTTTCCAAAGTACTCCCTGATGCCTTGAAGAAGGCAAGGACACTAGGAAATGCCCAGCTCCTACAATCCTACCCAGTGCCCAGGCTCATGCTGTAGTCCTTCCTAAGTTGTCATTCATTGTCACAACAAACATGAGGCAATGATGTTATTTAAGCTGTTTGTCATGTCCCTGCATCCCCGTGAGCTCTGTGAGACTATGGGACAATACAGTCTTTGACTGTGTGTCTTATAAGCCACAGGGTCTATGCTCTGCAAATACTTTGATGTTTTATTCAGTGCTGGGAAATAAACCCAGTGCCTTGCATGTTCTAGGCAAGCATGCTTCCACTGAGCTACAGCTACCCCTCCCCCAACACTTGTCCAGTAAATACTTGTTGCATTGAATTGATGACCCTATTGCATCAAGGCAGCATGGCCTAGGGCAACAGCATTTAGAGGGTCTCTCGACTACCTTCATGGCTTGGACAATTGGTTTTAATTTTCTTTCTTTTTTTTTTTTGAGACAGGGTCTCCCTATAGCCCCATCTGGCCTGGAACTCACTCTGTAGACCAGGCTGGCCTTGAACTCACAGAGATCCACCTGCCTCTGCCTCCCAAGTGCTAGGATTAAATGTGTGCACCACCACACCTGGCTTAAACACAGTTCTTAGCCACCATGTGGGTACTGGTAATCAAACCCAGGTCCTCTGCAAGAGCAGTCAGCGCTCTTAACTGCTGAGCCATCTCTCTAGCCCTTCACTTTTATTAATTTTTATGTCTATGATTGTATTGCTTGTATGTATGTAAGTACATCTGTGTCGTGTAAAGCCCACGGAAGCTGGAAGCAGGTGTTGGATCCCCTGGAACTGGAGTTACAAGTGGTTGTTAGCCATTATGTGGGTGCTGGGAATCAAACCCTGGTCCTCTGCAACAACAGCCAGTGCTCCGAACTGCTGAGCTGATTCTCCAGCCTTGGTTTTACTTTTCTGAGCCTCATTTTCCTCAAGTCTAAAATGAGTGGAATGACATCTTCATCCTAGAGGGCTATGAGCATGCACAGGACATTTGGTGACCTTCAAAGTCCTGTCCAAACTGGTGTGGGGAGAGCGGCCTCCCACTCACTCTAAGTCACCCTTTCAGTTGTCCAGTTGTCTCTAGAACTGTAGTTCTCAAATTTGAATTGATGCACATCCTTTACAAATTAACTTTTCTGAGTTAAAAAAGGAGAAAAATGATGATGTAGTATTTTATAAAGCCAAATTTGTTCTTCTCTCTCTCTCTTTTGCAAATCTAAAAATGTCATTCCAACTTTGAGATGTTAAAACTTCCTTTTGTTGATGACATCTCCTTTAGTACAGAACAGTTGTTTAAAAATGTCCTTACTTGGTCAGATGAAATGTTGGTACCACTATGCCAGAGCCCCTAATGACAAAGTCAGTACTGGTTGCCCAGAGAAAGAACCCTGGGCCAGGCAGTGGAGATGAGGCCTTTAGAGCAGGCTTTCCAGAGAAGAGTCAAGAAGGCTGAAATAGTATGTTAGGTAATGCAGGATGGGAAAGACACAGGCAGGAATGTTGGGCCAAAGTCTTGGAACTTGTACACTGTGGGTGCCAGCCAGAAAGTCAGCATCTCTAAGCTGCCCTGCCCGGATGCTGTGGTTATGTGGGGTGTTGGGATGAGGAAGCAAATTGCTCTATCCCACACCTGCCTGGATCCTGGGTAAGAATGGAAACCTCCAGGCCACTGCATCAGAGAGCACCTGAGCTCCTCCACTGAAGCCCATAGGGGGCTGTTGTAGCCACTCTGCTTTAGATCCTTAACCAGACTTTTGACTTTTACTCCCCATCTCTCTTGCCCAGGCAGCTTCAGTAATGCAGGGATCGCTCAGCTCTGTGGGAACGCCAGGAGTCCACATGTGGGACACACAGGCTTGTCACCAATCCCAGATATCCCCTCACCTGCCTTTCACACACCAAGCTACACACAGGGAGAGGACAGAGGTAGGGGACAAGGCTGGCTCC
Organism: Rhizomys pruinosus; assembly: GCA_009823505.1. Classification (NCBI taxonomy): domain Eukaryota; kingdom Metazoa; phylum Chordata; class Mammalia; order Rodentia; family Spalacidae; genus Rhizomys; species Rhizomys pruinosus. The sequence goes on from VZQC01006470.1 coordinate 44,984, forward strand.
TTGCCCTGGAATGCCACGTGGCCTGCCTGGGGATGTGGGCAGGGAGGTGAGGTACAGCTCTCTGCCTGCTGTGTAACCTCTGGCCTTCAGGCTGCACCAGGAAGCTCGGGCAGCTGTGAAGGCCAATACTTTCAGGAGGACTAACACTGTCGGACCTGAGCATGTGCTTTTGCATTCCAAGAGCAGGTCTGGATGATCCACTTCTTAGATTTCTCTTGTCCTCTGCCCTACCCATTAGAATTTTTCTCCCTGGAATCCTTTGGCCAGTGGGTACAACCACAACTTCATCCAACCAGGGATGTAGGCCAGGTGCCTGCTGGCTGTCCATCTGGCCCAGGTAAGAGGCAAAGGGTAGCTTCCAGGAGAAAGCTCTTGGGGGCAGGGTGGAAGTCCAGGCTAATGAGCTGCAGTAGTGGTGTCCATGCCCAGCCCCATAACCCAAGCCTGGCCAAAAATACTTGGCAGCTGTCTCTGGCTTCCCATTTAGGTCAGGTCACCACAGTGCTTTGCCTGCTGGTACCTCAGGGCTGGAAACAGAGTGAGGTGTGATCTCAAGAGTGAAGGCTGAGCATGGCTACTGCAGGGGAGAGCAGTGGCTAAAGGGTGTTTGATTGAATGTCAGATAGTATTTACCCATTCATCTGTCACTTGCAATTTAGGTAGCATCCTCCTTTTAGCTGTTGTGAATAGAGTTGCTATGAACATCCAAATTCTTGTCTTCAATTCTTTTGAATATATATATATATATATATATAATTATTTTATTTTTTTACACATTTATTCTGTGTGGAGTGTTTGTGCATGTGGAGGTCAGAGGACACCTTGTTTCTCTCTTCATATCACGTGGGTTCTGGAGATCAAACTCAGTTCATGAGACTTGGCAGCAAGTGCCTTTATCTGCTGAGCCGTCTTGTAGGCCCTGATTTTTTTTCCAAAGCCAATTTTTTTCTTGAAGCTCTGTGCATTTCATTCAAAAATTCAAATCAAATCTAGACCCATGCCCCCTCCCTGCCCCCCCACCCCACTAACGTTCTGATTTTTTAATTATCCTAAAACTCTGTGTAGCCCAGGGTAACCTTGAATTCATGATCATCCCACCTCAGCCTCCTGAGTTCTGAGATTACAGACAAGACACATGCCCCTTCACCTGGTTGAATCGTGTAACCCTCCCATCTCACTGATAACCTGTCCCAACACTGCTTAGCCACAGAGATCAGACAAGATTGGGTGATTTGCGGGTGGTATGGATGCACACTGGATCACATAATTCTCTGTTCAAGTTTCTGAGGAGCCACCATACTGTTCACACAGTGCCTGCATCATTTGACAGCTCCACCAGAGATGGAGAAAGCTTCCAGTTTTCCACAGTGATGAATGGTTTTGGTTTGAATTTCTCAAGTGACTATCGATGCTAAGTGACAGTTCTTTGACTTGTCCTTGAACAAATGCATTTAGCACTGTCTTCCAGGAGCTCTTGGAAGTCATGGCTTCACAGACTAGAATGACCTTGACTTAAAGAGAAGGTCTTTGTTTTATGTTCTTTACCTCTGAACTCTCTGCGGATTGAAGCCTGGAAAACCACAGTCCTGCAGCTTCCCTCCCCTTTTGCCCATAGTGGGGATTTGTTTTGTTTTGTTTCGCTTTTTTACTTTTTCTTTGTACTGGAGATTGAGTATAGGGTCTCGAGGGTGCTGGGCATTTACCCTACCACTAAGCAGCATAGAAACCTTTATTTTGAGAGACAAAGTTTTGTTGAGTTGGCCAGGCTTGCCTTGAACTTGATCCTTCTGCCTCAGCCTCCTGAGTAGCTGAGATTACAGACTTCTGACACCAGGCCTGGTGCTACCCACTCTTTTTGATCTGGGCTTCCCATAGCCTTTGGGCTTCTTTTTTTTTATTCATTTTGACTCCTACAGTCTTACTTCGAGAGCTAGCCATCTATCCTGAAGAAAAAAAAGAGTCAAAGGATGGAGAAGAGGAGAAAATCAGGAGGTGACAGACTTATTTGAATCCATTTTCTTATTCAAAATAGTACATAAATCTTCTGGACATGGTGGCACATGCCTTTAGTCTCAGTGCTTGGGAGGAAGAGGCAAGCAGATATTTGTGAGACTAAGGTCAGCCTGTCTACATAGTGAGTTCTAGGCCAGCTGAGGCTACAGGGAGACCCTATCTCAAAAAGCTCAATAATCAACATCATCAACATCATCATCATCATCATCATCATCATCATCATCATCATCAATCTGTTTCTACCACCCTATGAAACAAACTTGTTTTTCCTACCGAAGAGTTCTGTTACTTCTTTCTAGTTCTCCACTCACTAGTTCTCCACTAGCGTAAATATAACATGAAGAACAGAAATGTGTCTAAGAGGGAAAGTGTCAAATGTCTGGATTTAGGATTAAAAAAATGTCTTCCAGGAATTTCTTTTTTTGTAGTCTCTGCATGTAAATAGGTGGTGACTCTGTGGAGGGAAAAAAGGCCTATGCTGGATGTAGTGGTGCAGGCTGTGACCCTGTCAGTGCTGGATGTAGTGGTCTAGGCTGTGATATTATCTGTGACAGATGTAGTGGTCTAGGCTTTGATCCTATCTGTGCTGGATGTAGTGGTCTAGGCTGTGATCCTATCTGTGCTGGATGTAGTGGTGCAGGCTGTGATCCTATGTGTGTTGGATGTAGTGGTGCAGGCTGTGATCCTATCTGTGCTGCATGTAGTGGTGCAGGCTATGATCCTATCTGTGCAGGATGTAGTGGTCTAGGCTGTGATCCTATCTGTGCTGGATGTAGTGGTACAGGTTGTGATCCTATCTGTGATCCTATGTGTGCTGGATGTAGCAGTGCAGGCTGTGATCCTATCTGTGCTGGATGTAGTGGTCTAGGCTGTGATCCTATCTGTGCTGGATGTAGTGGTACAGGCTGTGATCCTATCTGTGATCCTATCTGTGCTGGATGTAGTGGTGCAGGCTGTGATCCTATCTGTGCTGGATGTAGTGGTGCAGGCTGTGATCCTATCTGTGCTGGATGTAGTGGTGCAGGCTGTGATCCTATCTGTGCTGGATGTAGTGGTGCAGGCTATGATCCTATCTGTGCAGGATGTAGTGGTCTAGGCTGTGATCCTATCTGTGCTGGATGTAGTGGTACAGGCTGTGATCCTATCTGTGATCCTATGTGTGCTGGATGTAGTGGTGCAGGCTGTGATCCTATCTGTGCTGGATGTAGTGGTGCAGGCTGTGATCCTATCTGTGCTGGATGTAGTGGTGCAGGCTGTGATCCTATCTGTGCAGGATGTAGTGGTCTAGGCTGTGATCCTATCTGTGCTGGATGTAGTGGTACAGGCTGTGATCCTATCTGTGATCCTATCTGTGCTGGATGTAGTGGTGCAGGCTGTGATCCTATCTGTGCTGGATGTAGTGGTGCAGGCTATGATCCTATCTGTGCAGGATGTAGTGGTCTAGGCTGTGATCCTATCTGTGCTGGATGTAGTGGTACAGGCTGTGATCCTATCTGTGATCCTATCTGTGCTGGATGTAGTGGTCTAGGCTGTGATCCTATGTGTGCTGGATGTAGTGGTGCAGGCTGTGATCCTATCTGTGCTGGATGTAGTGGTGCAGGCTATGATCCTATCTGTGCAGGATGTAGTGGTCTAGGCTGTGATCCTATCTGTGCTGGATGTAGTGGTACAGGCTGTGATCCTATCTGTGATCCTATCTGTGCTGGATGTAGTGGTGCAGGCTGTGATCCTATCTGTGCTGGATGTAGTGGTGCAGGCTATGATCCTATCTGTGCAGGATGTAGTGGTCTAGGCTGTGATCCTATCTGTGCTGGATGTAGTGGTACAGGCTGTGATCCTATCTGTGATCCTATCTGTGCTGGATGTAGTGGTGCAGGCTGTGATCCTATCTGTGCTGCATGTAGTGGTGCAGGCTATGATCCTATCTGTGCAGGATGTAGTGGTCTAGGCTGTGATCCTATCTGTGCTGGATGTAGTGGTACAGGTTATGATCCTATCTCTGATCCTATGTGTGCTGGATGTAGTGGTGCAGGCTGTGATCCTATCTGTGCAGGATGTAGTGGTCTAGGCTGTGATTATATCTGTGCTGGATGTAGTGGTCTAGGCTGTGATTCTATCTGTGCTGGATGTAGTACTCTAGGCTGTGATCCTATCTGTGCTGGATGTAGTGGTACAGGCTGTGATCCTATCTGTGATCCTATCTGTGTTGGATGTAGTGGTCTAGGCTGTGATCCTATATGTGCTGGATGTAGTGGTGCAGGCTGTGATCCTATGTGTGCTGGATGTAGTGGTGCAGGCTATGATCCTATCTGTGCAGGATGTAGTGGTCTAGGCTGTGATCCTATCTGTGTTGGATGTAGTGGTCTAGGCTTTGATCCTATCTGTGCTGGATGTAGTGGTCTAGGCTGTGATCCTATCTGTGCTGGATGTAGTGTACAGGCTGTGATCCTATCTTTGCTGGATGTAGTGGTCTAGGCTGTGATCCTATCTGTGCTGGATGTATTGGTCTAGTCTGTGATCCTATCTGTGCTGGATGTAGTACTCTAGGCTGTGATCCTATCTGTGCTGGATGTAGTGGTACAGGCTGTGATCCTATTTGTGATCCTATCTGTGTTGGATGTAGTGGTCTAGGCTGTGATCCTATGTGTGCTGAATGTAGTGGTCTAGGCTGTGATCCTATCTGTGCTGAATGTAGTCGTACAGGCTGTGATCCTATCTGTGCTGGATGTAATGGTCTAGGCTTTGATCCTATCTGTGCCGGATGTAGTGGTCTAGGCTGTGATCCTATGTGTGCTGGATGTAGTGGTGCAGGCTGTGATCCTATCTGTGCAGGATGTATTGGTCTAGGCTGTGATCCTATCTGTGCTGGATGTAGTACTCTAGGCTGTGATCCTATGTGTGCTGGATGTAGTGGTGCAGGCTGTGATCCTATGTGTGCTGGATGTAGTGGTGCAGGCTGTGATCCTATCTGTGCTGGATGTAGTGGTGCAGGCTATGATCCTATCTGTGCAGGATGTAGTGGTCTAGGCTGTGATCCTATCTGTGCTGGATGTAGTGGTACAGGCTGTGATCCTATCTGTGATCCTACCTGTGCTGTATGTAGTGGTGCAGGCTGTGATCCTATCTGTGCTGGATGTAGTAGTGCAGTCTATGATCCTATCTGTGCTGGATGTAGTGGTACAGGCTGTGATCCTATCTGTGATCCTACCTGTGCTGTATGTAGTGGTGCAGGCTGTGATCCTATGTGTGCTGGATGTAGTGGTGCAGTCTCTGATCCTATCTGTGCAGGTAGTGGTGCAGACTGTGATCCTATCTGCTCAAGAAACCAAGATAGGAGAATCACAAGTTCAAAGTGGATCTGGTCAACTTAACAATGTTACCTAAAATAAAGAGAATGTAAAGAACTGAAGATGTGGCTTCGTGGTAGAATACTAGATTAACATACATGAAATGAAAAATAATAAAAAGTCCCTCCTGATTCTTAGCAATTGGAGCATTTCCAAATTAAAGGGGGAAACTGCCTATTTGAGCTGCTATATCAAAACACCCTAGACTTACTCAGTTATTTGTGTCTTTTTGAGACAGGGTCTTCCTGTAGCCCCCAGCTGTCCTGGAACTCTCTATGTAGACCAGGCTGGCCTTAAACTCCCAGAGATCTGCCTGCCTCTGCCTCCCGAGTGCTGGGATTAAAGGTGTATGCCACCACACCTGGCTAAACTTGGTCATTTTCTTTTTTTAGATTTGGTCATTTATAAGTAACAGAAAATTATGAGTTATATCTGTGAAGGATAGGAAATCCAAGATCAGGACACTGGCAAATTTAATGTCTGATGAGGGAATATTGCTCATAGGTGGCATCGCATATGGTCCCTATGTGGTGGAAAGGGCAAATGAGCACTCTTCTCTCAAATATCTTTTTTTTTTTTTTGGTCTTTTCAAGACAGGGTCTCCCTGTAGCCCCAGCTGTCCTGGAACTCACTCTGTAGACCAGGCTGGCCTTGAACTCACAAAGATCTACCTGCCTCTGCCTCCCAAGTGCTAGGATTAAAGGTGTGTGCCATGGACACTTGGCTCTCAACTATCTTTTAAAAGGACACAAATCCATTCAATAGAGCCGAACCCTTATGAACTCATTACTTTTTATGGACAACACAATGGGCATTAGGCTCCAGCATATGTCCTGAGGGGTGGGGCACCAACAGTCAGATCATAGCAGAATACTTCCTCAGTTTCCTTTTCCTTTTTGAATCCTGCTATTCACCCCCACTCCCCACTATACACCAGGGCCCAGATAGTGCTGTTTGTTAGCCCACATAGAGATCAGAGCCAGATCCTTCTCTTTTGGGCTTCTAAGACATCTGGCATTCCTAACGGGAAGTTAAAAATGCTACAGGAGATCCAAGAAAAAATCGTAGAAATTACAATTAGCAATATATCAAATAGGTGTTTTGTGAGAACAGGTTTTGGATCCTATAACGAATGCCATCTGAACCAGGAGGAGCCAAGACTTCACGGCTGGCCCCTGACCTGACTTCCTTCCATCCCAGCTTCCAGGGCTGGGTACTATGGTTTGAGTGTGAAGTGTTGCCCATAGGCTCATGCATTTGAACACCTGCTCCCCAGATGGCAGCTCTGTTTTGGAGGTTGTGGGACTTTTGCAATGTGGGGGGTCTACTGGTGGAAGTAGACTCCTCAGGCCAGGCCTTCGGAGGTCACACCTACCTCTAGTTCTAGCCTGAACTCTTGGATTCCTCTCCATCAGGAAGCGAGAAGCCCCTACCACAGGATCCCATTGCCAGGCAGCCTCTCCACCATGCCTTCCCTGCTATGATGGATTGAAATTTCTCTGGAGTTGGGAGCCAAAAATCAATCTTTCTTCCCTGAAGTTGCTTCTATAAATTATTTTGTCATGGTGAAAAAAAAAAAAGAAAAAGAATTAATCCAGTGGGTAATAGGTGTTGTCCAGAGCAAAGGCCAAAGAGGTCATATTCCAAACCATCTTTTCCTCAGATCCCTCTAGCTGCGACTAGAATCCTGTCTGGATAGTGGCTGTGGCTCCAGGTCTATGTCCTCATGGCCTGTGATCTTGTTTTCTGAAACCAGCTTCCCAAAATTGGCCCTATGTTCTTGGGAAGTAGATCTCATGCTTTTAGATTAGTGAATATTATGGCTTTCTAGAAGTGTGTTTGTTTTGATAAGTTTTTGTCAATTTAGATCACATGGTATGGTTTTCATTTACATAACCTATCCAGATGGTATTATTTACTTTTTGTGTTGTTGTGATCAAATACAATAGTATTTGACAGGGGGTGGAGAGATGGCCTAGCGGTTAAGAGCTTGACTGCTCTTGCAGAGGACCCGGGTTCGATCCCCAGCACCCACATGGCGGCTGAGAATCATCTGTAACTCCAATTCCAGGAGAACTCCAGTTCCAGGGGAATCCAACGCCCTCTTCTGACCTCCATGGCATTGCACGACACAGGTGCACAAACCTACATGCAGACAGTACATTCATACACATAAAATAAATAAATAAAATTTAAAAAAATTAATTGACAAAAGTACTGTAAGGAAGAAGGGGTTTATTTTGGCTCATCATTTGCGGAAGCATTGTGGCAGGGAAGGCATGTCAGCAGGAGCATGCGGCAGCTGGTCACATTGCATCTGTACTCAGGAATCAGACAATGATGAATGCTGGGACACCGCTTCTTCTTTTGGTTCAGTCGGAGACCTCAGCCCAGGGAATGGTGCTGCCCACATTTAAGGTGTGTCATCCACCTCAGATAATCCAGTCTACAAACTCCCTCACAGATGTGCCCAGAGGTTTGTCTCCTAGGTGATTCTTGATCATGTCAAGTTGACAATCAATATTATCCATCACACAAAGTTTCCTTAAGAGTGAAACTCAAAAGAAAAATTTTAATCAATACTTCAGAGAGTATGGAGATTTTAAAAATCAGGAAGGTATCCTATAAGTGACCAGAAATTGGGACGCACTCTGTGAGAGTTGAGAGGACTGTGTGACAGGAATTATCAGCATTCAGTTCCATGGTCTTTCCCATTTCTGGATCTGTGATAGTCTCTAGTGAGACAGCTAGCAAAAGTTCTCCACGTGGGCTTCCTCTTTGCCTGTGACGACAGTGAGCTAAAAGGAAAACAGATTGCTTACAGCCCAATCTGTCCTAGTGGGAAATACGCCAGAGCATCTCTGGAAAGCTTGGGCCTGGGGCCGGGTGGGTGTCAGGACGTGGCCTGGAGCCTGGCTTCCCTTCCTGGCCCACCGTTTATCTTCTTCCTCTCCTTCCCTGCCTTCTGCTCCCTGACCCCACTGCCCCTTCCATGGGAGCTGCAAAGCAAGCTGCTCAGAAGGAAGTGGCTTTTGTTATTTGACCTGCAGAAGGATCTCAGCATGTCTGCTCTGCACATCTCCTCATGGCTGAAAAGGAGTACCAGGGTTATCCTAGTGTTGTTTTGTTGGGGGCCTGGCCTGAAACTGAAGTGAAAGCAGTACCTTCCATACATCCTTGCTTTTTTCCTACTCTGAGATCTTATCTATGTTACCCAGGCTACTCTGAGAATGTGTGGGTTCAAGCAGTCCCCCTGCCTCAGACCACTTTTTTTTTTAATTTAATTTTTATTGATGCTTTGTGCATTTCATACATTATTTTCCAATTCAGTTCAGGCTTATTTCCCTTTCCCTTCCCCCCCCCACCCTTACCCTATCCCAGATCATGCATTCTGCCATAACTGTCCTGCATCTTTCTCTCGGGTTTTTTTTTTTTTTTTCATTTTTTAGCTATAAGTGATAATCCATGAGTACAAGCATCCTTCGTGCAAAACNGTTTTTTTTTTTCATTTTTAGCTATAAGTGATAATCCATGAGTACAAGCATCCTTCATGCAAAACCAATCTGCAGGCTGTTGTGCCCAAACCCCTACAGCCCCACCATCCAGTGGGGGGGGGGGTGACAGGTTGTTTGTTCAATCAAGTTGATCAAATGAGTGTCCAGACTACATTGCTGTAGTTTCACCATTCACCCCAATCGCAGCCCTTACATTCTACCACGCCCACTCTTCCGCAGATTGTTCCCTAGGCTTAGAAAAGGGGCACAGGTGGATGAGAAGTACAGACCACTTTTTACAAGTAGTTTTATTGATTCGAGAATTTCACACAATGTATTTTGATCACATTCAGACACCTCTCTCCCATCTCCACCCCCAACTTTATGTCCTCATTTACTATGTGTAGGATCCTATTCTTATAAAACACAGCGAGTAAACAATTAATATGCATACCCTTTATGTGGCGTTCCAAGCTGCCCACAGGCTGGTCTCCCACAGCCTTTCCACGATCACCATCTTCAACCCTCCTTTCTCTTCTGACCCTATCTATCAAATGCTACCTCAAATGCTTTGGACCTTCTGGCTTCCTTATCCCCCCACTTCTGCCTATTTCACAGCTTTGCGGGAGAGCTGAGTGGAGCACCTATTCATCCTTCATCCTCCGTCAGCCTCATTTGGCTTCTCTCGCAAATGTGGCTAATCACGAAGCCGGCCTTTCCTGCCAGATGGTTATGATGTTAAGACACAGTGACCTGAAAAGCTCGTTGTAAACTGTTCACACCACCCAAAAGCTATTTCCTTCCTTCCCTCCTTCCCTCCCTCCTTCCTTCTTTCCTCCTTTCTTCTTTCTCCTTTTTGGAGGCAAGACCTCTCTCTATAGAGCCCAGGCTGGCCTAGAACTCCCAATCCTCCTGTCTCAACTTCCTGAGTGCTGAGATTTCAGGCATGTGTCACCATGCTCACCTCCAATGCCATTTCTTTTTCTTTTTTTTTTAAATTTTTTATTTATTATTTTTTATGTGTATGAATGTAGGTTGGTGCACCCACATCATGCAATGCCACAGAGGTCAGAAGAGGGTGACGGATTCTCCTGGAACTGGAGTTAAAGACAGTTCTTAGCTGCCATGTGGAGCTGGGAATCGAACCCGGGTCCTCTGCAAGAGCAGTCTGTGCTCTTAACCTCTGAGCCACCTCTCCAGCCCCCAATTCTTTTTCTTTTTTAAGGCATGTACCATCACATCTGGTTTTGAACATTTTTTTTGAGACAGGATCTCCCTGTAGCCCCAGCTGGCCTGGAGCTCACTATTTAGACCAGGTTGGCCTTCAACTCACAGGGATCTGCCCGCATCTGCCTCCCAAGTGCTGGGATTAAAGGCTTAGGCATCTTCTTTTCTTATAGAGCTCAGGCCTGTACATGTATAACTCTAAAAAAGGGGTTTTGTTTTTGTTTTTAAGCTGGGAAAGCAAAAACAAAATTTTTTTTAAATAAACAGCTAGTTTTGTGGCTTAGAAGTTAATCTGGGCACCACTTATGTGTCCCCTCAGAGCTGTGAGGTGGGGGAAAGTGACAAGGGGGGGAGGATAAAATGGCTGTAGAGAGAGATGACCGGAAGCATTTAAATAATATAAATTAATCTATTTTCTTGGCTTTTAATTTTCTAGTTTTCTTTCAATCCAGGCTGTGGATTTTGCTTGGATCCCTAGGGAGACATCAGAAAAGTTAGTCATGCCCCATCCCTGCCTTGCCCCCAAGGACCACAGGAGTGAGCCACAGAGCAGGCCACAGAGCAAGGAACTGACCCCTGTGCCCCAGGCTGCAGCCACCGAACAGCAAGAGGGAGGGGCGCTGGCTCCTAGGACAGCTGCAGTAGAAGTGTGCATGTGTGAAAAGGGAGAGGGCAGGGTTCTGGTCTTCAACAACAAAGCTACTTGGTGGCCTCATCAGCCATACACTGCTGAGGCACTGCTAAGATCCTACTTGGGGCTACATTTGAGTCCTTCTCCAACCATCCCTTTTTACATTATTGAGATAAAATTGACATCCACGGGGCTGGAGAGATGGCCTAGCAGCTGGGAGTGCTGACTACTCTTGCAGAGGACCCGGGTTCTCTCAATTCCCACCACCCACATGGCAGCTGAGAACCATCTTTAACTCCAGTTCCAGGGGAATCCGACACCTTCTTCTGACCTCCACGGCATTGCACAACATGGGTGCACAGACCTACATAAAGACAATACATTCATACACATAAAAAATAAATAAAATAAAGTAAAATAGAATTGACATCCACTAAAGGACAAGTTTGGAGAAGACAGGCTGTCGAGTTTTATTCTGTGTATGAACCTGTGAACCATTACTAAAATCAACATATACGTATTGCTCCCAAAGTTATTTCTCCTTGGTCACTTTTATCTTTCTTTGCATCCTAAGTGAGGAGAACAAGGGTTTCTTGTTGGTGGGTTATTCTAAGATTAGAAAATCCTCAGGGTTTTGAGGACTGGGGCCAGTAGAGCCTTGGAAGTAAGTTCCTGAAAACATCCCACTGACATCATCACTTGGGTGACCTGGGGCAGACTTTGCTCCCAGGCTTCAGGTTTTCTGTCAAGATGGCTAAGAGCACTGGCTACTCTTGCGAACGACCTAGGTTTGGCTCCCAGCACCCACATGGCAGCTAACAACTACCCATAACGCCAGTTCCAGAGGATCCAGTACCTTCTTCTGGCTTCTGAGTGTACTGCATGCATGCGATGCATTCAATACATGCAGACAAAACACTCACACGCACAAAACAAAAACAAATAAAATTTTAAAAAAATAAAATGAGACAATTGAATAGGGTCTTTAAGATTTCTATCAGTCTAGCCTGGCGTGGTGGCACATGCCTTTAATCCTAGCACTTGGGAGGCAGAGACAGGCAGATCTCTGTGAGTTCAAGGCCAGCCTGGTCTACAGAGTGAGTTCCCGGAAAGCTGAGACTAATGGGAGACCCTGCCTCAAAAAGACGAAAAACAAAACAAAACAAAACAACAACAAAAAAGAAACAGAAGCAACAGGATGNAAAAAGTTAAAAAAAATAAATAAAATAAATAAAATAAAATAAAGTAAAATAGAATTGACATCCACTAAAGGACAAGTTTGGAGAAGACAGCTTGTCGAGTTTTATTCTGTGTATGAACCTGTGAACCATTACTAAAATCAACATGTACGTATTGCTCCCACAGTTGTTTCTCCTTGGTCACCTTTATCTTTCTCTGCATCCTAAGTGAGGGGAACAGGGTTTCTTGTTGGTGGGTTATTCTAAGATTAGAAAATCCTCAGGATTTTGAGGACTGGGGCCAGTAAAGCCTTGGAAGTAAGTTCCTGAAAACATCCCACTGACATCATCATTTGGGTGACCTGGGGCAGACGTTGCTCCCAGGCTTCAGGTTTTCTGTCAAGATGGCTAAGAGCACTGGCTACTCTTGCGAATGACCTAGGTTTGGCTCCCAGCACCCACACAGCAGCTAACAACTACCCTTAACTCCAGTTCCAGAGGATCCAGTACCTTCTTCTGGCCTCTGAGTGTACTGCATGCATGCGATGCATTCAAATACATGCAGACAAAACACTCACACACACAAAAGAAAAACAAATAAAATTTTTAAAAAATAAAATGAGACAATTGAATAGGGTCTTTAAGATTTGTATCAGTCTAGCCTGGCGTGGTGACATATGCCTTTAATCCTAGCACTTGGGAGGCAGAGACAGGCAGATCTCTGTGAGTTCAAGGCCAGCCTGGGCTACAGAGTGAGTTCCAGGCCATCGGGGGCTACAGGGAAACCCTGTCTCGAGAAGACAAAAAAAAACCCAAAAGATTTTCTATCAGTCTGGAACACATGCCTTTTCTGTGACCAAACCTTCATAAACATCAATTTAAAAAGTAAAATAAGTTTAATCTCTGGGTCCTAAAGCCTCAAGGACTCCAATCTCAAGAACATGGGCTTGGTTCTCTCTACCTTGCTAGCACAAGTAAGGGCCTTTGCCTCTAACATAGCAGGGTTCTCCACATGGCTCTGTCTGGGAATCACAGCTTACTTCCTCAGGAGAGGATAAGGGACAAAATGGTGGCCTCCTCTGGCCTCCTAAACCACCAAATCAGGCCACAGAACAAGAACCTTATGTTTTCTTAGAATGGAAGTTTCTAGATGCACCCTCTGGTCCATGTGTGGGTGTGTCAGTGATCCCTGCTAGAGGGAGCACAAGGTCAGCAGGAGAGGGCGGAAATATCGGGGTGACAAAGGACCGCTGCCCACCATATTAGTTCTCATGGGTTGGTGTCAGGCGCTTCTGTAGTCAGATGTCACTCGATCCTGCACCTTTCACAGGTACCAGCTGGCTGCAGAAATGCTTATTCCTTAGCCAGATCTGGGCGGCTGGTTGCCCTTGAGATTTAGGCTGGGGAGCTGCTGCCCTCCCTTAAGGCCTCACGTCAATAACTCCACAAGCCGGGGGTTGATGATCCCAAGACTTGAATTTGGGCCTGGTGGCTGATGTGCCGTTCTCCAGTCTCACCTGCTACCAAACAACCAAGTCTAATAGACTTAATGAAATAATAGACTGGGGATCTTGGCAGATGGTACAGGTAATGAAGAATCTGTTTATTGTATGCAGCAAATCACTTATAGGCAGACCGACGTCATGTCCCAGCAGCCAATCCCATAGCCTGCATCATGCGCTATACACATCATGTGCTGCTGCTCTCCCCCTGCATCACCTTTATACACCACCTGCATTGCTGTGTACATCATGTGCTGCTCTTACTCATGGGGCGGGGTCAGATACAGATGTACAGGTGGGCAATTAAGATAATACAGGTGGCCTGCATTCGCCCACAGGTTGCTGCTGGGTACAGCCCTCCAAGGAAACCTGCTTTGAGCTGGGGTTCGGAGGAGTGCTGGGCTAAGCTCTACAGGGATTTTGGAGCAAGTGCAGGCTCCAAGGGCTTCCCTCACTCCCCAGAGGAACAGAAGAGACCAGTTAGCTGCACACACTTTTAGAGTTCTCCTGCCTGTCTGCTGTGCCCCAGGGAAAGGTGGGAAAGGAGTGCACACAGGCAAAAAGGTGGTAGCAGGGTTGTGAGTAGGTTTGAGGGTGTACTTCCTCAATGCCCAGCAAGTGCCCAGTAGGTGCTCAGTAAATATGTGTTGATGGATGGAATGTAGACCACGTGAGATAGATTGGCCCCCATCCCTGACGGTAGTAGAGAAGGAGCGATAACATAAGCACATAAGTAACTTTATCCAGGACAGACTATGATAAATGCCTTGGGAGTAGAACGGTGAAGGGCCTGTGAGGAGAGGCACTCACATCTGGAAGAAGGGGTAGGGGGGCTCCAGAGAGAACTGCTTGCTGCTGCTGCTGCTGCTACTGCATGTAAATTGATCTGGAATAGGGATAGAGCTACAGTGACTCAGGAATGTTTATGTGGTGAGGGAGGAGGGGGGAGTAAGGACAGGCTGCATTCCAGGCCAAGTGGCAGACTGGGAGCTAGGAAGCTCCTTTAGGGTACCCCCAGAAAACAAGAAGAAAGTAAATTAGTAATAATCCAGAGCCTCCCTGTAACCACGTGTTCTTTCTACTTTCCTCTCACCTTGCCTTGACCTGAGTCCCCGGTTTGCAGAACAGACTTATCTGGGGTCCTTGTTGGTTCGTGGACTGGCCAGTTCAAGCCCATACATGATGGCCAGTCCCAGTGCCCTAGTAGTAACTTCATAAAAGCCTTCCTTCCCAGCCCATTGTGCTGCTAGGAACGATAAAACGCCTCGACCCTGGGAGAAGGCCATGCAAGAACCAGGGGTTGCTGGCTTACCTCATCCATCATTCATGTGACTGAGATGGGTCTTTGGCGGGCAGCAGTGGAGGCATGTGGGGACAGGGGCACATTATTTTACATGAGGGTGGTTATCTGTTTATGGGCTGCCCCAAACTACATAGCAGGAATTGGGTGGCAAACTTCCTGGCTGTGCTATACATAGGCAAGGGTCTGGGAATCCAATCTAGCCCTTCCTCTGTCCTCTGCCTCTTTCTTTCTTCCCTAGTTTGGGTGTAAAGTAAGTTGGCCACTGTTAACTGGTATGCTGAATAATTTCCCTTGTCAAATTAGTGGATTCTGTTCAGCAGACATTTTCAAGCCTATCATCTTCAAAACAATCTTTTTTTTAATTTTAATTTAATTTAATGAATTAATTTATTTATTTTATTTATTTATTTATGTGTATGAGTGGACTGTCTGCATGTAGGTTTGTGCACCCATGTTGTACAATGCCTAGGTCAGAAGAGGCTGTCAGATTCCCCTGGAACTGGAGTTCTCCTGGAATTGGAGTTACAGACGGTTATCAGCCGCCATGTGAGTGCTGGGGATTGAACCCGGGTCCTCTGCAAGAGCAGTCCGCACTCTTAACCACTAGGCCATCTCTCCAGCCCCCCAAACTTATAAGTGGGAATTTTTCTTTTCCCTTGACAGATGAGGAAACAGGCTCAGGGAGTTTAGGGCCAGGCCCAAGGATACACCTAAGAAGGTGAGCCTGCAGCCCAGGTCTCCTAACTATGTTTGAGGCCAGCTGCGGAGCCTGAAGTCTGGGAGTTTCAAATTAGTTCCAAACGATAAAAATCCAGGAACTGAACAAAGGCAAAAAGGAAATGGAAGAAGTGAGCAAGCCACCTGACTAGAATATGTTAGTTACAATGGAGAAAAAGTTGATCACAGAGGAAAACAACACTTAGCACTTCAAGTCCTGTATGGAGGCATCTAGATGTTTCCAGGAAATCAGGAAGAGGGTTGAGATTGAGTTGTTCTTCACCTGGGATCCCACCTTCCTACTGCATTAGAGCTGAGTAGACACAGACCATCAGGGTGCACACAGGACAGCTCTGTTCATTGCCTCCAGGTTGATGAGGCTAAGGGAGACCCTGACTCTGATCAAACTGAATCCACAAAGATTTTTTTACCTGTACAAAAACCAGAGTCCACCTGGTGTGCTGGCTCATGCCTTTAATCCTAACACTCAGGAGGCACAGGCAGGTGGATGTCTTTGAGTTCAAGACCAGCCTGGTCTACATAGCAAGTTCCAGGGCAGCTGGAGCTACAGGGAGACCCTATCTCTAAAAGACCAAAAAAAAAAAACACACTAAGAGTCAAAGTAGTATATTCTCTGTGTGTGCGTTCATATGTGTGCATGTTCATGTGTGGGTGTATAGGCACATGTGTGTATTTGCATGTGGAGACCAGAGGACAGTTTATCGTTCCTTAAGGGCCATCCATCTTCATTTTGAGACAAAAATCTTGTTCCTGGAATTTTGTGGTTTGGAACTAATTTGAAACTCTCATTGGCCTGGAGCTCACCAAGTAGGCTAAGCTGGCTGGCCAGCAAGTCCCAAGCATCCTCCTGTCTCCACCTCCCCAGCACTCGGATTACAAACCCATGCCATCTTGCCCAGCCTTTTTTTTTTAAATGAGTTCTGGAGCTCAAACTCAGATCCATGTGATTGCATGGTAAGCACTGTAGTGACCGAGCCATCTCCCCTGCCTTAAAGTAGCATATTTCCGATAGTAATATATTTGTTCTGGCAGGAGGAACATGTTCCAAACCAGCCTGAGCTACCTAGCAAGACTCTGTCTTTTAAAAAGTGTGCAATCAGCCGGGCGTGGTGGTGCACACCTTTAATCCTAGCACTTGGGAGGCAGAGGCAGGTGGATCTTTGTGAGTTCAAGGCTAGCCTGGCCTACAGAGCGAATTCCAGGACAGCTGGGGCTACAGGGAGACCCTGTGTCAAAAGGACCAAAAATAAAATAAAATAAAATAAAATAAAATAAAATAAAATAAATAAAAAGTGTGCAATCACCACCATAGTCAATTTTAGACCATTTCATTATTCTCAAATAAACATTGCATGCTTTAGCCTTGACCTCCAATCTTTCCACTTCCCTTACTCTCCAGACATGGGCACTGACTAATCTACCCTGTCTCTACGCATTTGCCTGTTCTTGGCATTTCATATAAATATTATACAATATATCTTCTTTATAAATGGCTTCTTTGACTTAGCATAAGCATTTTTTAAAATTCAGCTGTGTTGTAAGATGGACTACATCATTCCTATTTTTGTGGAAAGATATTCGATTGTATGGATATGCCACATTTTGTTTATTTTCCAGCAAATGATAGATTTGACCATTTTCAGGGGTAATTCTTTTATTTAAATTACATTTATTTATGTCCTTGTGTGTCTGTGCAGCTGCCACAGTATATGTGTGGAGGCCAGAAGGGAACTTCCAGGAGTCAGTCATTACTCCCCACCATGGGTCCCAGGATCAAATTTAGGTCATCAGGCTTGGCAGGAACCACCTTTTACCCACTGAGTCACCTCATCCATTCTGACTAATTTGTGTGTGTGTGTGTGTGTGTGTGTGTGTGTGTGTGTTTTGCCAATTCTCTTGGAGACTAGGAGTGGAATTTCAGGGTTACATAGTAACTATGCCTGAACTTTTGAGGAACTGTCTATTTATGAAAGTGTCTGCATCATCTCTCCACATTCTAATCAACACTAGCTATCTAGTGTTGTGGTTATCAGAACCATCTTAGTTAGTGTAAAGTGGTATCTCATTGTACTTTTGAGTCATAATTCCTTAATGACTCATTGTTAGACAACCTGGTTTTTTTTTTTTTTTTTTTTTTTTTTTTGGTCTTTTCGAGACAGGGTCTCCCTGTAGCCCCAGCTGTCCTGGAACTCACTCTGTAGACCAGGCTGGCCTTGAACTCACAAAGATCTGCCTGCCTCTGCCTCCCAAGTGCTAGGATTAAAGGTGTGTGCCACCATGCCCGGCTTGTTAGACAACTTTTGATATTAGTAGGCCAAGTATTTTCTTTGGAGAAAGGTCTGTTCAAACACTGTCCTACTTATAACTAGGTGATTTGTCTTTTTATTATTGAGTTATAACTGTTTTATATATTCTGTATACTAGAGCCTTATCAGATAAGTAATTTACAAATATTTTCTCTCATTCTGCAAGTTGAACTTTCATTGTCTTGAAAGGGTCTATATGCATAGATTTCTTTTGAACTTTTATGATGTTAAAATTTTCTAATTATTTCTTTTGTTGCAAAGCTTTTGCTGTCAGGTCTGAGAGAACCCTGCTAAACCAAAGTGATGATTGGCCTCTGTGTTTTCTTCCAAGTATTTTATAGATTTAACTATTCAACCACTATCTCACATTAATAGAACAAAGGAAAATAACAAACAAAAAGGGACACATAACCATGTCAAATGATACAAAAATGTTTGACAAGTTTACATCTTTCATGATTAAAACACTCAATAAATGAATAAAATGAAAGGGTATTTCCAAAATGGAATAAGGGACACATGGGAAAAATCCGAAGTTAGGATCACATGAAGAATGAAAGCTTTCCTCCTTAGGTGAGCAACAAGGTAAAGATGCCACTCCTAGAAAAGGAGGGGAAGGAGGAAGACAGCGAAGGAGGAGAAGGAAGCTCACCCAAATATTTAAGGATGAAATAAAGAACTTTCCATTCACAAACAGCATCATATACAATATTCTTTAAAATCTACAAAAGACCTTTATTAGAAGTATTAAATGCATTGAGTAAAGTTGCATACTGCAAGACGAACACACCAACATTGAGAGTATTGTTGTACATTAGAATGAACTACATAGGAAAACAATTTTTTCAGCCAGGTATGGTGACACATCTATAATCCTAGCATTCAGGGAGTAGAGACAGGGGGATCACATGTTTGAGGCCAGTCCAGGCTGCATAGTGAGACTCTGTCTCAAAAAAATCAAATAACATATTCCAAAACAGCATCAATATTAACAAAATATTTACAAATAAATTAAGCCAAGGTTATGCAAGACTTATACACTGAATTCTAACAAAACACTGGTGAAGGCAATTAAAAGAAAGTTAGCCGCTGGGCATGGTGGCACATGCCTTTTTTTTTTAAATTTCTGTATGTGTATGAATGTACTATCTGCATGCAAGTGTGTGCACCCGTGTCGTGCAATGCCGCGGAGGTCAGAAGAGGGTGTCGGATTCCCCTGGAACTGGAGTTCTCCTGGAATTGGAGTTTCAGACAGTTCTTGGCCGGCATGTTGGTGCTGGGAATCGAACCCGGGTCCTCTGTAAGAGCGGTCGTGCTCTTAACTGCTAGGCCATCTCTCCAGCCCACACACGCCTTTTAATCCTAGCACTTGGGAGGCAAAGGCAGGAGGATCTTTGTGAGTTCAAGGCCAGCCTGGCCTACAGAGTGAGTTCCAGGACAGCTGGAGCTACAGGGAGAACCTGTCTCAAAAAGACTAAATAAATAAATAAATAAATAAATAAATAAATAAATAAAAGTTAGCCAAATGGAAATACAATTTATGGACTGGATGACTTAATGTTGTTAAGGTGATATCAATATTATCAATATCCAAAACAACTTTCAGAGCCAGGTGTAGTAAAGCATTCCTATTATTCCAACTCTCAGGAAGCTGAGGTCAGAGAATTGTGAGTTCAAGGGCAGCCTGGACTACATCATGAGACCCTGTCTCAAAATGAAACAAAGCAATAAGCAGGCATGGTGATGCTCATCTTTAACCTCCAGCACTCAGGAGCTGGAAGAAGGAGGATAAAAACGTTCAAGGTATTCTCAGCTACACAGAAAGTTTGAGATCAGGCTCAGCTACAGAATACCTTGTCTCAACAACAATTAGATAAATAACTAAACAAACCCATAAACAAAACAAACCTCTAACTTACAAATACAATGTTAATTCCTACTCAAATCCCAGTGACTTTTTTGAATAAATGGAAGGACTAATTTTAAAACTATATGCATTTTAAGCACTCCAAATAGACAGATTCCTCTTGGGAAAGAATAGTAAAGGTGGAAAACATACACATAGATTTTTAGCCATATTGAGGCAGTAGAGGAAGATGAAGAGTACCTTACACAAAGACTGCAAAATTAGCATATGAAAGAAAACAACTGTCGAAAAGTTCAAACAACCCCCTCAACCACTAAATCTGCACACATGCAAAATCACTCTAGAATGTCTATCCATGGCTTATGGTTCATTATAATAATAAAAAAATACACCTCTGGATGGGTGATTTCAGATGCAAATGAGACATACGGTATATGAAGTTGTACACAGAGCTACACATAACAGAACATTCTCAAGAAAGCCTGCAATATGGAGTTACAGACAGTTGTTAGCTGCCATGTAGGTGCTGGGAACCAAATGTGAGTCTTATGCAAGAGCAACCAGAGCTCCTGACAACTGCGTCATCTCTCTAGTCCCAAGTCATTGTGCTTTTCTATTGCAGAACTTCTATTCGTTACTTTTTAGTAATTTTATTCATCTCTATTTAATATGACATGGTCATTACAGGATTATTTTACTTCTTTATTTCTAATGGTTTGTTTTTTATTATTGTTTTGAAACAAGATTTCATTATATAGCCCTGGCTGGCATGGAACTTGCTATGTAGACCAGGGTAGCCTTGAACTCACAGGAGATCTGCCTGCCTCTGGATCCCACTTGCTGGGATTAAAGGTATGTGCCACCACACTTGGCATTAGTTTAAGGGTTGGTTTTTTTTTTTTTTGAGCTTATAATGATGAATTTGAAATGTTTTAAAATTTTTGCCTATTAAATATAATATCTAGTCATTGTCACAGATAGTTTCTGTTGTACAACTTTTCTTATTTTATTGTTTGTGTTCAGAAAGAAAGGCACGTGTACTACAGAACATGTATGGAAGGCAGAGGACAACTTCCTGGAGTCAGTTCCTTCCTTCCACCTTTAGATGGGTTCCAGGGATGGGCCACAGGTTACCAGGCTTGCCCAGCAAGCTCTTTTACCCACTAAGTCATCTCTCTGGCCTCTTTTTCTTTTTCTTTCTTTCTTTCTTTCTTTCTTTCTTTCTTTCTTTCTTTCTTTCTTTCTTTCTTTCTTTCTTTCTTTCTTTCTTTCTTTCTTTCTCTTTCTTTCTTTCTTTCTTCCTTCCTTCCTTCCTTCCTTCCTTCCTTCCTACTTTCTTCCTTTCCTTTCCTTTCCTGTCCTTCCCTTTCCTTCCCTTTCCTTTCCTTTCCTTCCTTCCTTCCTTCTTTCTTTCTTTCTTTCTTTCTCCCTCCCTCCCTTACTCCCTGTCTGTCTGTCTGTCTGTCTTTTTGAAACAGGGTCTCCCTGTTGTAGCCCTAGCTGGTCTTGAACTCACAGAGATCCACCTGCCTCTGCCTCCCAAGTGCTGGAATTAAAGGTGTGTAGCACCATGCCCAGCCCTTTTCTTTCTTTTCTTCCTTCCTTTTGGAGACAACGTTTTGCCATATAGCCCAGGATAGCATCTAATTGCCCACCCTTCCGCCTCAGCTTTCTGAGTAGTGGGATTTCAAGTATGAGCTCACACACCTGGCACTTACTGGCTTCTTTCTACTATATGGTTTATTCTTTCCTGGTTCTTTGCATGTTTCACACATGGTTTTGGAAACTGGATATTTTAGATAACTAACATATTGAAGCAACTCTTAGTATTGTTCCTCTCGCCTTCATCCCAGGGTTGACTTATGTTAATTCCATAGTTAGCCTTGCCTGCATAATATTCATAAAGCTTGTTCCCCAGGAAGCCCATCAGGAGGTGAGCCCTAGGCCCCTAAGTGCCCTCACGCTGTCAAGATTTTTGGTTGTTGTGGGTTTTGGTTTGGTTTTTTTTGTTTGTGCTTCTGTTTTTTGTTTTTTTTTTTTAGATAGGGTCTCCACACTCCATATCTCCACACCGTGGTTTTGGACTGGGTTCTTTGGCTGTCTCTTTCCCTAACCACATCTTTTAAAATACCCCAGGGCATAAATTGCTCCCTAACAAATCTAATAAAATTGTGGCTTTTTTGAAATACTAATTCCCCGGTTTGGTTTTTGAGATTTGTTCTGGAGGGTTCTGCTGCATTCCATTTCTGTCCAGGAAACTAGCTAGCCTACAGTTTTGCTATTTCTCTAAGGCATGTACCATACTCCTATCTGTTACCTTCACCCTGACCTCTACTGGTTAGGTGTGGGCTTCTGCATGCTGTTAGAAATGAAGTCAATTCCTTTTGGGAGTCATTCAAAGCTCTCTGTACTATGGCCTGCTTTTCCCAGAGCAAAATCTTTGAGCCACAGTTTTTTGCGGGGTTCAAGAACAAAGACAAGGTTCTTTTTAAAAAATATTTTATTATTTTTATTTTATGTGTATGAGTGTATTGCCTGCATGTGTGTAAGTGCAATGCCTGCAGAGGTCAGAAGATGGCGTCAGATCCCCTACAACTGGAATTAGGAATGGTTATCTGCCATGTGGGTGCTGGAAATCAAACCCAGGTCCTTTGCAAGAACAGTCAGTGTTCTTAACCAGTGAGCCATCTCTCCAGCCTGTAAAGACATGTTCCTTAGTAAATCTCATCTAGCTTTAGGAGCTGAGCATTCATTGGAAGGAAACACTACTGTTCCAGATCTCCTTGGCTTGCCCATCCCTGGCTGGCACCTGGGCCCCAGAAACCAGGCCAAAGTGGCCTCAGTATTTTCAGTGATGCCATACCTGAGATGCTCTATCCACATGGTGAAGCTCATGTCAGAATGGAGCCCCCATATCTCAGTTTCCTTTACCTAGAACTAAGCCTGAGCAACAGGTTGGAAGTCAGGATGAGAAAGGCCTTGTCCTGCTCCTCCGAGAAAGCCAGCCTTCCTACCGGCAGTGGGAGGAGAGGATTCCTGGGCTCCTGGGACCAGCAAGGGGTGAGGGTTTTATCACCTTGCTCTAGAAAGGAGAAAGAAAGAGAATAAGCCCCCCCCTTTCAGATCTCCCAAGCTCACTTTCATGATGAAATAGAGTAGATTTTCTTGAGTAAGTGTTTTTCATTCATTGAATTGAAATGGCGACACTAACTCCATTTCGATCTGCTGACGTTTGCTTTACCCTGTGTTTTTGCCCAAGGATTCCCACTGTAGCCAGCCAGGCAGAACATCTCATACAAGAAGGTTCAGGGAATACATTGCTTCTATAATATTGAGAAATTTACTAGTAACCAGGTAGCAGATCCAGGTAGCACCCAGCCTAACTGAAACTTTTTGTTAACTGAAAACCTCTTTGTTAATGGACCTGTACCTGGTCTGGTGTAACTATAATGATCTAATGTAACTATGGTTATTGGCTTTGCCCTGGAATGATGTAATTGTGCTTTTAAGCTTATAAACCTGCCCTCCTTCTCCTTGGAGTCAAGACTTCTTTGTGGGCATTAACCCCCTCTTGGACTGTGTGCTATTAATAAAGGCCTCCTAATTCGACCAACACAGCATGTGGTGTTTCTCTCTGCATCTCGCTCAATGTTACATTTGAAGGTTCCCATAAGATTACCTGCCATTTAGGGGCTCAGCCTTGCTCCAGATCTCCCTGGAATGATGACTTGTTACAGGTGAGGCATCCCCCGAGATGTTCCAGGGCCCTGTGACTCTCTTCTCAGAGCCAGAGAGTTCCGAAATGACTGCTGTGTGACCTGAGACCAAAATTGACTGAGTCCTTCTGGTCCTCCTAGGAGGTAAGTTCTGTTATTTTTGGTTTAGAGCTCCATTCTCTCTAGTCTGGTCTGGTATTTAATAATGGGGATGTCTTGAGAGGCAGAGGCAGGTGGATCTCTGTGAGTTCAAGGCCAGCCTGGTCTTCATAGTGAGTTCCAGGCCAGCTGGGTTTATAGAGAGAGACCCTATCTCAAAAAAAAATACAAAATAATAATAATAATAATAATAATAATAATAATAATAATGGGAATGTGATCCTGATAGGGCCCTTGGCCGAGGAGGTCATCTGGCCAACTGGTGCACCACTGGAAAATCGTTACTCTGGTCTCTGGTAATGTCTGCTTGTGTATATTAATTTGAATAATTATATGACTGAATGAGTGACTGGGCAGTCAGATGAAGTGACTTCTGCTCTGGACAGGTCCTGTCCAGAGGGCCCTGTCTTTTGTCTTATCTGTCATGGAAAGAGAGTATGTCCAGTTTTGTTTCACCTGCTGCCTTGTGGCTTCCCTTTTTTCCTTCCTCCCTGATTCTCATTGAGGACTGGAGAGCCAGCCTGTCTCAGAGATTGGCCGGCCTGGTAAACGGTGTCTCTATTGCCGGCCACTGCTTTACAACAACTCTTGGTTCTGGCAGGCTTGCGGCTGCTTTGCAGCTTTCTGCTCTTGGCCCTCCCGGGCAGCCGGAGGCACTCTGTGTCCCCTTCACCCAGGCCTGTCCCTGTGGCCTGTCCTCTCTCCATCCCAGAACTTTTCTCTGAGGTTTTCCTCTGCCCTCTAAGATCCACACATCTTTTCTCTAAGGCTCCAGTTGCAGCGTCCTGCAGCTGCTTCTGAGTTCCTTCCCTGGCTTCCCAGCCCCACTACTGCAGGAAAAGGGGGAGGCAGTGGACTATAGCTCAGGACTTGTAGCCAGAATGCTCCACTGATGCCTGCCATCTGCCCCTGTTCTGCTGGTGAGATGTAAGTAAAAAAGATTGGAAGATTTCAATCAGGCTGGGCCGTCCTAGTCTGGGACTCACTTCTTTTCTCTCTGAAAGCAGTGTTTCTGGATGTTAGGACAGGTGATTATCTATGTGTGACTTTCTTCCTTATACCCACTTCTGCACGTTATTGAAGGTATGGGCTGGCATTTATCTCTAGATGACTGTTCCGAAGGAAATGTTCTACTCTGCCTTATTACTAGAAAAAAGGAGCCCACTCACTTTTTATCAGCTCTGAAAGTCTGATGATCCTCCCCCTCCATCCTCAGATACGTTCCTCAGCAGCTCAAGGAAAGTGGAAATGGTAAGACTGGTGTGTTTGGGACCAGTATATAGAGGGATAAAATATAATATGGACAAGGCCTCAAGTTTTGTTGTTGCCTAAAATGCAAAAAATAGTTTTGTCTAAAATGAAAATGCCTGATTGTAGCAGAATATACAGACAGGGGAAATCTAAGTGGAGGGTATATAGAGAATTGTAAAAGGCCAAAGAAAATGTCAACTTTATTTGCTTTGGGTTAATTTTCATTGGATTTCTTCATAAAAAAGGATAATGATTCTTTACATCAAAATGTTTCTATTTAAAATGGGATTGTACACTTTTTTTTTTTGAGACAGTGTCTCCCTGTAGCCCCAGATGGCCTGGAACTAGCCCTGTAGACTCGGCTGGCCTTGAATTCACAGAGATCTGCCTGCCACTGGGATTAATGGCATGTCCCATCACACCTGGCTTAAAGACAGTTCTTAGCCGCCATATTGGTGCTGGGAATTGAACCTGGGTCCTCTGCAAGAGCAGTCGGTGCTCTTAACCACTGACCTATCTCTCCAGCCCCAGTACTGTACTCTTTAAAGGGGAAGGAGGACTAATGCCCTGTGCCATCCCAGGTTTATTATAGTGACTAATTCAAGTCATGCTAACCATTACATGAAATACCTCTCAGTAAAAATAAAAAAAAACGAATGCTATAAATCACTCTCCTTCCTAGACAGTGAGGCACGGGACGATGCTGCTGCTGCTTCCTGTGTGCCCTTCATCTTCTGCTCTTGGGGGCTGGATGCCTCCATCTGCTCTTTGTCAGAGACTTTCTCACCTCATAGTCCTGCTGGCCTGATCAGGATTGACTGGGTAGATAAGTGAAAAGCCATGAAGCAGAATGACATGGCAGACCTCACAGTGCCCTTGCTGTCCGTCCCTTCAGTTCCATCTCAGCACATTTCACAGTCCTCGTCACATGTTCCATAAATGGATGTCGGGAACATTAAAATGAAATAATTACTAATCCCAGTGGGATACAGTCATCTTCAGGGTCTTTCTTCCTTTGTTCTTTGGTTGTTCAAAAGCTGCTGCTACTTCATCTACATCTCTGTCTCCTGGGAGTCCTTTGGGTCCTGACTTAAGGTTCCTTTGAAGCTATGACTGTTCTACAGGCTTCTGTTTGGACTGGCAGTGTCCCAAACCCCAAGCCGGCTGCCCAGAACCTTTCTCCATGTAGCCAGGTTTCTTGCTGCCCTGCCTATAGCAGGGAGATCAGTGCCCCCAACACCCCAGCTGTAATGTGAAAGAGAGTCCAAGGGTGTCTCCTGCAATGCCGGGATGGTCCCAGGAACTGTTCCGAAGCTGTCTCTTAGGTACTTTGGTGAAAGGATGCCCAGCACACAGCTAATTTCCTTCAAATGAGGGTTTCAGTGTCTGTCCCTCTCCCGTGGATGCTGCACTAAGTTTCTCTCTTCTCTCCCCTCCCAAGGTCTAAGGGCCTCCCTGTCCCTACTGCCCCTGACTGCCCTCAGTGACCAGGGAACCCAGGATCCCGGGTTGGAACTCAGGATGGGCACAGGGTGCAGGGCCATGGAGCCCTGCATCTGTCACTTTCCTGTTTTCTGAAAAGCATCAGATCCTGATTGCTCCTGAGTACTAGATGCTCTTCACCAGACCCTTCTAGTGGGAACAGGGGGAGGCAGCCCAAAGCCCATCCAAAACCACTGAGGTTCTTTAGGGGCCTAATGAGTCCTTTGGATCCTCTGGCCCCAGAGAATATCTGAGCTTTAAATTTGGCCTTTGTTCCCAGTTCCTCCACAATGTTTGGGGAAGCCCTCCAAAGACTTGACAAGGTTCAGAGCCTCTCATCCTGACTCGGTACTGCTCCAGTATGGATGACCTCCTGTTAGCTGCTGCTGAGCCAGCCGCCTGCCCGAGAGACACACCCAAGACCCTCTCCAGCTGCTCTGGGCCCTGTGTACCCTGTCTTTAGGAAGAAAGCTTAACTTTTCCAGACAGAAGTCTCCTGTTTAGGGTAAAAACTCTCTTGAGGTAAGAGGACCCTTACTGTGGCCTGGAAGGAAGCCATCTTCAGATCCCCATGCCCAGGCTAAAAGACAGGTACACAAATTCCTGGGGTCAGCAGGATATTGCCAACTTTGGATCCCAAGTTTGGTTGGAGACCAACCTTTAAAATGGACAGAAATAAAGGAATGGGCTTTCCAATGGGCTTGGCCCTAACCTAAGCACCAGCCCTGATCTTGCCTGATGTCACCTTTTCATTCATGAAGCCCAGGGGATTCCAAAAGGCATGTTTACTCAGACTTTGGGGGCCTGGCAAAAGGCCCATACTTATCCAAGTGCCTAAAACCAGTAGGTTCAGGATGGCCCTCCTGTCTATGTGCCATAGCAGCTACTGTCCCTGTGAAGGAGGCTGACAAGCTCACCTTGGGCCAGACTTAACCCTAAAATCCCCCCATGCATTGACGACCCTCCTCCAGGAAGTAAATGGTTAGTGGATGTCAAATGCTCTCAAAACTCTATATCAGAATCCTCTTGATCAACCCTATCTCATCTTCTCAGCCATTTAGAGCCTCGACTCGGCTACACTGATGCATGACGATAACCTGGAAGTGCCCCTACATGCCTGTGAGCATCTGCTGGACATCTCCTAGGCCAACTGCCCAGACCTCTGAGACACCCCCTTACCTGAGGCAGATGCCAACTTGTTCATGGATGAAGGCCAGAGCCAGTATGACCACCTAATGGCATGCCATCTGGACCCAAGCCTCGCCACAGGGCACCTCTGCACAAAAGGCTGAATTGATCACCCAAACCCAGGCTCTATGTTGGGAAAAGAATTAATGGGTGAACATCTTCTCAGACAGCAAATGTGCCTTTGCTCCCCTTTCATGCCCCTTGCATGGTCTATAAGGAAAGAGGACTCTGACACTCCCACGGCAAAAGCCCAATTGGCCCAGTGCACTGCCAGACTCCTTGTTGAGCTACGCCCACTCCCAGGAAATTACAAAGGACCCCATGAGATGATGGCCCTGCCAGACTTCAGAATCATTCTCCCTGCAGCCCTTAGATACCTCCTTTGGACCCGTCTCATCAGATGACCCATCCAGGTGACACCAAACTGGCTGAATTTCTTTCTGGTATTTGTGGACACAGTCTCTGATAAAAAGCCTCTTACCTGAATCCTAGGTTTGGGCTGCCTTTGTCAATTGGCTCATATAATGCTAAATTAATCTTGGAGACCAGTGAAAACTGGCCCAACCTCCTGTCCCTGTCTCCTCTGGGTTTGATGTATTCCCTATAAGATGAGTTTCACCCCATATAAGATTATGTTCAGAAGGCCACCTCCCCTACTCTGTAGACTAAAGGATCTTATTCTGAAAAAAATTTTGATCAGACTCCCTTAAAGTATCTCCCGTTTCTCCAGCAGGTCCAGACTGCAGTCCACTGTAACCTCCAAGACAGCATCCCAGCTCCCTCTGCTACACACTGCCCCCCCATTCCAAAAGGTTGAGAGAGGCTAACGGCTCCTGGTCCCATTGCTGGCTCGATTGGAATCCATGGCTCACAACCTCGTCTTCAAGCCTAAATGGACCTCTCATCCTCTTCTTCCTGGGTCCAAGGACTAAGCCTTGCCTAACTAATTGGTTGTTAAACTTTATTAAACAACAGAGAACCTCTGTCAAATTAACATACCTGAGAGCCCAGTACAATCCCCTGTCACCTGAGGATATTGAGTCAACACTGCCATAAGACCAGGGGAGAATGAAATGGCTAAACTAACTCCATTTTGCTCTACCTGACTTTTGCTTTCCCCTGTGCCTTTGCCCAGCCATTCCCACTGCAGCTAGCCAGGCAGAACATCTCATGCAGGTAGTTTCAGGGAGTACATTGTTTCTACAATACTGGGAAACTTACAAGTGGCCAGGGAGCAAGTCCTCAGGCCCAGCCAAACTGAAACTTATTGTTAACTGAAAACCTCTTTGTTAACTGACCTGTCCTTGGTCTGGTGTAACTATGGTGATCTGATGTAACTATGGTTACTGGAATAATATAATTGTGGTTTTAAGCTTTATAAACCCTGCCCCGCTCCTCCTTGGAGTTGAGAGTTCTTTTGGCCATTAGTCCCATCTTTGATTGCCTGCTATTAATAAAGGACTCTTAATTTGACCATCATTGTGTAGCGTTCCTCTGTGCATCTTGTTCAGTATTACAGTATGCCTTTAGGAGCATTTCCAGGAACTTAAAATTTTACAAAAATGCATTAGTTTATATAGTAGTTTAAGGTTCCCAGGGACCCCCACATACATCCTGCCCCAATACATCATGGAAAACCCCCTCCTGTGTAGGTACCACACATTACAGAAGAACATTTGTTACAAGTGATGACACACTGTTCTCACCAAAGTCTTCAGTTTATGTTAGGGTTCACACTTCTCTGGTAGTATCCTACAGGATACCTCCTCTACCCCAAACATCTGTGTGCCACCTACTCGTTCTTCTCTCCCTGCTAACAACAGGCAACCACTGACATTTTTTTTACTGTCTCTGTATTTTTTCTTTTTCTGAAATGTCATATAGATTCAGGAGAGAAAGACAGGGAAAATGAAGGGGGCATGGGAAGGGAAAGAAACCTCCCACTTTGGGATCTAATTCACATTTCCTACTGGCTGAGGGTCAAAAACGTCAACAGAACTGACAAAATAAAGATTACCTACAGAGACAATATTCCCCTTTCCAAGAGATATCTCAAACAAGAATGCTAAAGGCAACAAATTCTGCTTGCTTGGAGCCAGAAGGCTGTGACCTTTCAATTTAACAGTCTTGGCACTCTCTCATTCCTGAACAATGTGCGTTA
Organism: Rhizomys pruinosus; assembly: GCA_009823505.1. Taxonomy (NCBI): domain Eukaryota; kingdom Metazoa; phylum Chordata; class Mammalia; order Rodentia; family Spalacidae; genus Rhizomys; species Rhizomys pruinosus. Next base: position 74,547 of record VZQC01006470.1, read on the forward strand.
AGGAGGCCACCTGGCAGTTCACTTACAAACAGGAAATTCTTCAAGAGAAGAAATAAGTGAATTGGTTCATTTATTTTTCTTAATTTTTAAACTTTGCTTAATCTTTGAATCTGGTGATAAAGTGCATCTTTTGAGCAATGCAACCTCAAAAGCTACAAAAATCATTTATTGAGACACTTAATTAAGCTGCTATTCTCTTTCAAGAAACCTGCACCCATATTCTGGATGTGTACTATTGTCCTTGTCCTTGGCTAATCTTCTCTTTCTCTCTCTCTCTCTCTCTCTCTCTCTCTCTCTCTCTCTCTCTCTCTTTCTCTCTGTCTCTCTCTCTCTCAATGCACACGCTTAAATCTAAAGCATGTACTATTCCTTTACTTAATAAACTCACTAAGTTAGATCCATTTTAACTCATCCCAAATTCTTTTATTTGGCATAGTCAAGGACTTGGCTTTACCTGAATGGAGTCTGATAAGCAGGGGAACTTCTCAGGCTACAGGACTGTGTTCCCTGATGCTGCTGACAATGTAGCTGATATTAAATGGCATGTAACCTCTTCAGATTAGCTTCTTTTGCTTAGCAATATGCATTGAATATTCTTCTATGTCTTCTCATGGATTGGTAGCTCAATTGTTTTATTGATTACTTAGGTGTTGTTGTTGTTGTTTGAGACAGGGCCTCACTCTGTAGCCCTGCCTGAGTAGTTAATCTCTTTTAGCACTGAATAATATTCCATTGTCAGATGGTAGCATAGTTTATCCATTTGCCTACTAATGAATAGCTCTGTGACTTCCAAATTTTGTCAATGCTGAATAAAACTACTCTAAGCATGCTTGTGAAGGCCGTATGTAAACACAAAATTTCAATCACTTGGGTTGAAATGCGCATAACTGCCAGAGCATGTTAAGAGTATGTTTAATTTTATGAGAAACTGTCAAAGCATCTTCCCAAGTGTCTGCACTGTTTTGTATTCCTAACATCAGTGGGTGATGGAAACTGTTGATCCATATTCTCGCCAGAACTTGGTTGTGTCAGGTTCTGGATTTTGGCCATTGTGAGGTTAGATGTCAGTGTTTCACTATTGTTTTAATACACAATCCTCTAATGATGTATAATACTGAATATCTAATTTTGAGACAGGGTCTCGTATAGTGCAGGCTGGCCTCGAACTTACTATGTAGCGAGGATGACCTTGAACTTCTAGTCACCTTCCCTTCACCTCCCAAGTGCTGGGATTACCTGAGTGCCCAGCTTGAAAATTTTTTCCTATGTTTGTTTGTCATCTGTACATCTTCTTTGTGAAGTTTCCAGGACTTTCATCATCATCATCATCATCATCATCATCATCATCATCATCATTAATTAGCACTACTACTACTACTACTACTACTACTACTACTACTGTATGTGTACAGATGAATATATACCATCATGGATCCTGGGATGGCACTTAGGTAGTCAGGCTTGCATGGAAGCACTTTTACCTGCTGAGCCATCTTTCCAGGTGCTTTTCAGGTCTTTTACCTATTTTTGGATCAGGTTTTTCATTTTCTTGTAGTTTATTTTTGAAACTTTATACATTTTAGGTTAATGGGCTTTCTCAGATAGTCTTTTCTAAATATTTTCCCCCAGTCTGTAGCCTGTCTCCTCACTCTCTTGATCAGTGTTGTTAGCAGAGCAGAAAATTTATATTTTTTTCTCCTTTTTTCAGTGCTAGAGTTCAAGCTCAGGCTTCTGAGTGCTAAGTTAGCACTCTGCCACTGAGTCATATCCCCAGTCTACAAGTTTGACTTTTAGTGAATCTAGCTTAACAATTATTTCTTTCATGGGATGTGCCTTTGGTATGAAATCGAAAAAGGTATTGCAATGTAGGTTCACTGATTGTAACAACTGTACACCTCTGGCTGGTTGTGGTGGCACATGCCTTTAATCTTAGCACTCAGGAGGCAGAGGCAGAGGCAGCCAGATCTCTGTGAGTTTAAGATCAGCTTGGTCTACATAGCATGTTCCAAGCCAGACAGGGCTACATAGTGAGACCTGTCTAAAAACAAAGTACGAGTCTAGTGTAGGATGTTGAACATATTATGGGAACAGGGTTTGTATCGGGAGTCTGAACTTGACACATGATTTTGCTATAAATCTGAAAGTTCTCTGAAAACGGAAGTTTGTTTGTTTGGTTCTTTGAGATAGGATCTCACTAGGTTGTTCAGACTGGCCTAGAATTTGCTATGTAAACTAGACTAATCTCTAATTTGTGGCAATCCTCTGCAATTTTCCTCTCGAGTACTAGGCATGGGCCACTGTGTCTGGCTAACATTTGTTCATTAAGGAAAACCCAGTAAAGGCCTAATGAAGAATGCTATAAACATTATAAATAAACTAATGATCAAAGGGGAAATAGTCCCTGCCATATAGATTTTGAATTGTATTATCTTCTAGGCATTGTATGGTTTTGTATTTAGATCTATGAAGCATTATGAGTCAATTTTTGTGTAGGGTCTGTGTTTAGATTCATTTTTTTGACATGTAGATATCCACTTGTTTCAGCACAACTTGTTGAAAAGATTCTTTGCTCCATTGTTGTTGCCTGTGCTCATTTCTCCTATAGAGCAGCTGATGATATTCGAGTAGGCCAATTTCTGTGCTCTATTGATCTATTTGTCTATTCATTCACTAACAATGCAGTCTTGATTACTGCACCTTTATATGTAATTTTTGTGGGATTGGATAGTGTCAGTGTTCCAACTTTATTCAATTCCTTCAATACTGAGTTGGCTTTTCTGGGTCTTCTGCATCTCCATATATAAAACTTTACAATTCGTTTGTTGATGTTCATCAAATTACTGCAGTTTTTACTGGAATTGCTTAGATTCTATAGATAGAATGGGGAAGAACTGGCATCCTGACACTATTGGCTCTTCCTGTTTGTGAGCATAGAGGATCTCTTCTAGTTATGATTTCTTTCCTCATAGTTTCATAGTTTTCCTCACACAAATATTGTATAGATCACATCAAAATTCTATTCAAGTATTTAATGCTTTGGGAATGCTAATATGAATGATACCATGCTTTTAAAAATAATTTATAATATATAATAATTTATAATTAATATATAACAAGTTGTACATGTACAATTTGGTAAATATAAGGTAAATATATACCAAAAATATAGAACATTTCACAATTTACCCTTGCTCAGGGACCATACTAATCTTCTCTTCATTGCTTCAACTTTACTTTATGTGATACTAAGAAAACACCATAGCAATGTGTTTTGCGTTTTTAGTTTCAAGTTCCACATACTACAATTAACTTTTGGAGTTTTTGTGGGGGGGGTTGGTCTTTTTTGAGACAGGGTCTCCCTTTAGTCCCAGCTGGCCTGGAGCTCACTATGTAGACCAGGCTGGCCTTGAACTCACAGAGACCTGCCTGCTTCTGCCTCCCAAGTGCTGGTATTAAAGGTGAGTGCCACTATGCCCAGCCTAAGATGGTTCTTAGCCTCCATGTGGGTGCTGGGAACCAAACCTGGGTCCTCTGCAAGAGCAGTCAGTGCTCTTAACTGCTGAGCCATCTCTCTGGCCCCAACTACAATTAACTTTTGTATTTGAGCTCCATGTCCTACAACCTTGCTGTAATTGCTTATTAGTTGCCCAAGATTGTTGATTTTTCAGATTTTCTACTGAAGTGATGGTGAGATCTGCGAGCAGAGTTTTCATCTTCCTTTTCTGTTCACCTTTGCTTCTCACTGCTTATCTATGCTTTCCTGTAGGAGGCTGAAAAACAGTGGAGAAAGGACAGGCATCCTTGCCTCATTCCCGATCTTAGTGAGAAAGCATCTAAAGTCTCACCATTAAGTACGATGGTGCCTATAGGTACTTTGTAGATGTTTTTCTTAAGGTTTACTTATTTTTTGAGACCAGGGTCTAGCTATGTAGCTCAGGCTTGCCTTGAACTTAAGATCCTCCAGCCTTGGTCTTGGAATTACAGACATGAACCACCACATTGGGGTTGTAGTTGCTCTTGAACTTGAAGGTGTCCTTTCTATTCATACTTTGCTGGAGGTCTTATTATGAATAGACACTGACAGCTTCATGAATTGATTTTTGAATGCTGAACCAGCCTTTCATACCTGGCATAAATCTTAACTTCACTGTGATGCGTAATTTTTGATACATTGTTGGATTTGACTTTGATTTTAGCATTAGGATAATTCTAGCCTCATAGAATCAATTGGGAAATATTCCCTCTGATTTCCATCTTCTCCAAGAGATAATAAGGAACTAGTATAATTTTTCCTGAAGTATTTGGTAGGATTTACCAACGAAGTAATTTGAGCGTGCTGATTTTTGTTTTGGGAAGGTTATTAATTAGTGATTCAATTCCTTTAGTAGATATTCAGATCATCTCTCTCTTTGTATGAGTTTTGACTTGCTGTGTGTTTCAAGAAATTGACCAATTTTATCCAGGATGTTGAATTTAAGGGCATAGAGTTGGTCATTGTGTTCTTTTATTTTTCTTTTGATGCCTCTCATTTGTGACCGTATTAATTCATTCCTCTTTTTTTTTTTTTTTTTTTTTTTTTTGTCTTTTTGAGGCAGGGTCTCCCTGTAGCACCAAGTGTCCTGGAACTTACTACGTAGATCAGGCTGGCCTTTGAGATCTGCCTGCCTCTGCCTCCTAAGTGCCGGGATAAAAGACATGTACCACCATGCCTGGCTTAAACTTTTTATTTATTTATTTTTATTTTATGTGTATGAGGGTTTTGCCTGCATATATGTACGTGCACACATGTCATGCAAAGACTGTAGAGGCCAGAAGAGGGCATCGGATCCCTTGGAACTGGAGTTATGGATGGCTGTTATTCACCATGTCCGTGCTGGGAATCGAACCACTGACCTATCTCTCCAGCCCCTGAGTTGACTGATATTTTCAGTGAACTTACATTTGACTTTGTTGATTTTTCTCTGATTTCCTATTTTCAATGTCATTGCTCCTGCTCTAATTTTTACTATTTCTTTTTGTCTATCTAGTTTTAATTTAATTTACTCTTCTTTGTCTAATGTCTGACGGTTCAGCTTAGCTTCTTGCTTTTATGTGTTACTTCTGTCTAATACTTTCTTTTTCTTTTCTTCTTCTTTTTTTTTTTTTCTGTCTTTTTGAGACAGGGTATCCCTGCAGCCCCAGCTGGCCTGGAACTCACTGCATAGACCAGGCTGCCTTTGAACTGTATAATACTCTAATTCAATGTTATACATTTCCTTCTAGGCACTACTCTTGTTGCATCCTGCACATTTTGACAAATTGTGGTTTCATTTCTGTTTGGCTAAAATACTTTGTATTTCTCCTGAAATTTCTTCTTTAGTTCAACTTTTGTGCATTTTTTTTTGAGGCGGGGTTCTCCCTGTAGCTCCAGCTGTCCTGGAACTCACTATGTAGACCTCACAAAGATCCGCCTGCCCTCTGCCTCCCAAGTGCTAGGATTAAAGGCATGCGCCACCACGCCCTGCTTGTGCATTTCATATAATACATTTTGATCATATTTATACCTGTTCTCCTATCTGCCTCCCTTATTGGATTTCATATATTCTGTCATATATATCAAGCTTTATCGAGTCAAGTTTGTGTTCCCAATTGTCCTCTGTGTAAGTTTATCCACTGGAGCTTGGTTAACCTAGAGCATCACACCGTTAGAGCTCTCTCTCTCTCTCTCTCTCTCTCTCTCTCTCTCTCTCTCTCTCAGTAGTTTTCAGTTGCCAATAGTCCCTCAGCAGAGGTTGGGCCATCTTACCCAGTTCCCAACTTCTATGCTGGGATGAAATTTCTTCTTTGACTTATTTGTTATCTACAAGTTTAATGTTAATCTCTAAATATTGAGGATTTTACAGATATCTTTGTTATCAATGTCTACTTTATTCCACTGTGGTCTGAGAGTAGACATTGTGTGAATTCTTTTCCACTAAACTTGTGAAGGTGTGATTTATGGCCCATAAAAAGTTACCATTAACTAACCTTTGCCAAACTTGTCCCCATTGAGCTTTCAATAATTAATCAACTACAGCTCAGGTTTTCCTACCCTAATATTGGTTTCTGCTTGTAAAATTTTCATATCCCCCAGTCTGATGACATACACTTTGTTGAGTCATGGTCTTGCCGTGTTGTACTGGATGGTCTCAGAACTCCTTGCCTCAGGCAAAACACTTATTTCAGGTGCCCAAGTACCTGTGACTACAGATGTGTGCCACCATGCTGTGCCTATGAGTTTCTGCTACTCTAAACTGTGGTTCCCTGTATCTGGTGTCTATCTTCAATTTTTAGTTTGTCTTATGACTTTGCTTCACTGCTGAATTTAAGAAAAGTCATCCATGCATTCAGCTTTTTTACATGTTGTTATGATGGAGTGGTGATTTTTAAGCTTTTTAGAAAGTTTTACTGGGCTGGAGAGATGGCCTAGCCTTTAAGAGTGCCAACTGCTCTTGCAGAGGACCCAGGTTCAATCTCCAGCACCCACGTGGCGGCTGAGAACCATCCTTAACTCCAGTTCCAGGAGAATCCAATGCCCTCTTCTGACCTCCACGGCATTGCACGACACAGGTGCACAATCCTACATGCAGACAGTACATTCATACACATAATAAATAAATAAAAATTTTAAAGTGCTTTAAAAATATTTTACTATTTTTATTTTATATGTATGAGTATATTGCCTGCCTGTGCATAAGTACCATAGTATTGTGAAATTTCAGCTGAGGTTGGAAGGCATTGGATCCCCTAGAACGTGATTTACAGATTGGTTGTTAGCCACCATGTGGGTGCTGGGAATCAACATTGGGTCCTCTGCAAGGGCAGCCAATGCTCTTAACTGCTGAGCCATCTCTCTAACCCTGATTTTTTTTTTTTTTTTTTTTTGGTCTTTTTGAGACAGGGTCTCCCTGTAGCCCCAGCTGTCCTGGAACTCACTCTGTAGACCAGGCTGGCCTTGAACTCACAAAGATCCGCCTGCCTCTACCTCCCAAGTGCTAGGATTAAAGGCGTACGCCACCACGCCCAGTAACCCTGAATTTTTTAGCTTTTTAAATGTTAAACTAGAAATCAAAGTTGATGTTTTGAGGCTTTTTGTGTTTGTTTCTTGTAGATTTTGTGTTTTGTTCTTGTTCTGTGCATTTATTTCCTTTTGTTTTTGAGCCAAGGTCGATTAGCCCAAGCTGGCCTAGAACTCTCTATGTATCCCAGGTTAGTATCAAACTCGCTATCTACCTGCCTTGGCCTCCCTTGTGCTAAGATTGCAGACATGTGCCAACACCAAGGCTTCTGTCTTAATTTTTTCTAAATATTTTATGGAATTTGTCAATGAGGCCACCTGGGCTGGATTTCTTTCCCCCATGGAAAATTTTAAATTGTTAATTCAATTTAAAATTTTTTTAATGTATTCAGGTTTTCCTTTCTTCTTGAGTCCATCTTAGAAGTCTTCAAGGAATTTGTTGATTTCATCTTACTTATTTAGTTGGTTTCCATGCAGTTATTCATGACATTCTCCTCACTGCCTTTTTGTGGCCATAATGTGAGTGGTGTTGAGTCTTCTCTGATTTTTTTTTTTCTTTTGCTTTAGTCAAATATTTTTCAGTTTCCTAAGTAAACCACTGATTTTGTTTTTTTTTTTTTTTTTCTTTTGCTTTAGTCAAATATTTTTCAGTTTCCTAAGTAAACCACTGATTTTGTTGATTTTTCATTATTTTTCTATTCTCTTCTTTCACTTTTTATATTTCTTTCTTGCTTTGAATTTGGTTTGTTCTATGTTCTCTTAAGCCGTTTTTTTGTTTCTAGTCTCTATATATCACATCTCCTTTGTTCTTCTGTTCTTTTAAATCAGTAAATATTTTCTAGTGCAGAAATTCCTTTAGTGATTTTTCAGCTATAGTGCTTTTGTTTCTCAATTGACCTGCGGTTCACAGTATGCACTTTAGCTTGTCAGATGTAACTACAGGTTTATGTTAAACTAATTCCAGTGACGTAAAGAAACTTTATTTTTATTAAGCCCCCTTTCCTCCTCCATTTTGTGCTATTATTGTATGCCTGTGTACATTCCAAATCTAATAATACCTGCTTTTAATTATTGTTTTACATGGTCTTATGTCTTAAAGAAACTGATAGAAGAAAGGAAAAGTCAAATACACTTACAAAGTTTCTAAGTTGTTAACCTAATTGCCGTCATTTCTTCTTGCATATTCAATTTAGCGTTTCACATCATTTACCCTGCCAGCACCTGTGCAGAGTGACGTTTTCATGCTACCTCTTTGTGCTGTTGTCAAATGTGCTATATTTCTGTATGGTATAGGGATAGATTTTAATTTTATAGATGTTATCTATTACATTGCCTTTTGAATCAGTTAATCAAAGAAATAAATGTATCATTATAGTCTCTAGCTGTCTCTCTCATTCTATCTCTCTGGCAATGGTAATAAGGTTACTTTTAGTTTTTATTATTTTATTTTTTGGAATGTGTGTGTGTGTGTGTGTGTGTGTGTGGTTGTGTGTATGTATGTGCACATGTGTGCAGGTGCCTGCAGAAGCCGGAAGAGCTGAAGTTACAGGCAGTTGTGAGCCTTCCAACCTGGGTGTTGGAAACTGAACCAGGGACTCTCTGCTAGAGCAGCAAGCACACTTAGTATATGTGCTGCTGAAGCGAGCACAAGCAAGCACTCTTAACTGCTGAGCCGTCCCTACAGTCCCATAAACCCCGGGCTTCGCATATGCTAGGCAAGTGCTCTAATGAGCAGCACCCTCATTCCTCATTATAATGTCTTTTTTAAATTATTTACATTATTACCTTTCCTGGAGCTCCTATTTGTGTGAATTTACAGTGCTATCCGGTGTCACTTCCCTTCAATTTGAAGACCTTCTTTTATAGTATGTTATGACGCATGTATGCTAGCAGGATTCTTTTGGTGTTTGTCTGAGAATGTCTTTATTTTGCCTTCATTTCTAAAACTTGATTTTGTTGGGTTCAAGAGGTTGTTTTTTTCTTTCAGCACGTTGCATGCACTGTGTCACTTCTCTTTTATCATCTATCATTCCTGTTGAGAAGTCAACTGTTACGTCATCAAAGTTTCATTATACACGATGAGTTCATCTCTTTCTCTGATTTCAAGATTTTCTCTTTGCCTTTGCACAATTCAATATTTCAATAACTGTCATGTGTCTGGGTGTGGATTTCTTCCACTTTCTCCTACTTGAGCTCAGGCTGTGCTTCCTGAATATGCATATTAATGTTTTTCATCAAATTGGAGATTTTTGTAGCCAGTATTCTTTTCAGTCTGTTGCTTGTCCTTCCTCCTTCCAGTATATATGTGTGTGTGTGTGTGTGTGCATGCATGTGTGTGTATGTGTGTGTGCACCTGTATGTGTGTGTGTGCATGCATGTGTGTGTGTGCACCTGTATGTGTGTGTGTGTATGCGTGTGTGTGTGTGTATGTGTGTGTCCACCTGTATGTGTGTGCATCTGTGTGTGTGTCTGTGTGTGTGTGTGTGTGTGTGTGTGTCTTGGTTCACCTAATGGTGTCCCCTGTTTCTCTGAGGATCTGTACTTTTTATGGGCATTGTTCAGAACAAAAAATCTTTTCTATTGTTGCTGGTAGGTGTGTGTGTGTGTGTGTGTGTGTGTGTGCACGTGTGCATGTGTGTGTGTGTGTGTGTGTGTGTGTGTGGTATGGCTTGGGCGCTGGCTTCATAGGTCAGGAAATTTACAATTTTGCCTGGCTTAAAAGTTCTCTCCCGGGGCTGGAGAGGTGGCCTAGTGGTTAAGAGCGCCAACCGCTCTTACAGAGGACCCGGGTTCGATCCCCAGCACCCACATGGCAGCCGAAAACCATCTGAAACTCCAATTCCAGGAGAAATCCAGTTCCAGGGGAATCCGAGACCCTCTTCTGACCTCCGCGGCATTGCACAACATGGGTTCACAAACCTGCATGCAGACAGTACATTCATACACATACAGAAATAAATAAAATTTAAAAAAAAAGTTCTCTCCCAAGACATTCTGGAAGGGCATAGTCCTGGGCATATGCACAGCCTTTCAGACTGCCAGGGATAAGAGTGACTTAATGTTAAGCCTGGCCTCCTAAGAGTGACCCTTAGGTGGACATAGCCAATTCTTCAACCAGTGTTAGAACAGAGGTTGTGAGCTGGTGTGACTTCTATCCCCATGTCGTTGTATCTATATGTGGCTGGGACTGTTTCTGAGTCTGCCGCATGTCCTGCTCTTACAGCTGCTCAGCCAGATGCAGCCAGCACAACCTTTCAGCTCTTGAGGCCTTGCTACATCTGCGTAGCAGTTGCTATCCCTGATTTTCTTTGGTGACCCTCCGTCTGGTCTGCCATTTTTCTTTTTGATTCTAGTTTCCTACAGCTACCAGTGTCTTCTTAGTTTCTCACCACGAAGATCTCCATTGTTTTTAATAGTGCCCATAGTTGTAAACTCCTCCATGGTCTGTTGTAAATAATCGTTCTCTGTAGAACAGGGCTCTCCATCCTATAACCAGCCTAGTCTGCTGCAGTAGGAACTCTAGACCATTGCAATGGAGCTGACAATGGGGACACTATGTGCATCCCCCAGACTGACATCCCTTACCCTACGAATGGACACTGAGATGGTAATGGTAGTTCCTGGACTTCTCACCTTGCCTCTCCCAATTTGGAACCTCCATCTTATGAGCAAGCCGGGATCAGATGATCGAGGCCAATGGGCCCAAGATGGAACTTAAACTTTGTGAGCTGGGACTGTGAGGGAAAGGCTGCCCATCCTTCTTGGCTGCTTCTGCCCAGAGTAGAGCTTCTGTGGTATGTGCTGGGGAGATGATGCCCCTGGGGAGGGAACCGTAGCCACTAGACTTGGAGAGAAAAAAAAGGGAATCCTGTTTCCTTGGCCTCGCCTGTGTGGAGCCACGATTCCATAACGTGGGGTGGGGCTGCTGGGGAGAACCGACGCGGGGCGTTAGGACTCACAGACTTGAGATGTAGTAGGTTTTCCTGAACAAACACTTCTCCATTTGTGAATACTCTGAAGATTGTTTCAGAGACTTTAAATAGGTGCTTTTGAACTTTTCCCCAGTGAAATGCCTGTTTCACTGAGAGAAACATGAGATTCCTACTCAGCCATTCTGCAAGACCCAACATTTAAATTTTTCCAGTGAAAAAATATTTCTTTTGGTGGTGACTTCTCCACATATTATCTCTACTAGATTTCCATCAAGTCCATAGCCAAGATTTTATGCAGGTAAAAAAGGAAGCACACAAAATAGCCAAACGGGGTTCCAATATGAGGCTTATTTTAAAAATCAGCCCCATAAACAGTTTGAGGTTTATCACCTAACTGCTGGTGGTTTGCAGAGCTGGGGCTACAGGAGACCCGTCTCGAAAACACCAAAAAAAAAAAAAAAAAAAAAAAAAAAAAAGAAAAAAGCCTCATATGGTTGGAACCCCATTTGGTATTTTGTGTGCTTCCTTTTTTACCTGAATAAAACTTGGCTAGGACTTGATGGAAATCTGTAGGATAATATGTGGAGAAGTCACCACCAAAAGAAATATTTTTTCACTGGAAAATTTTAAGTGTTGGGTCTTGCAGAATGGCTGAGTGTGAAGCTCACGTTTCTCTCAGTGAAACCGGCATTTCACTGGGGGAAAGTTCAAAAGCACCTATTTAAAGTCTCTGAAACAATCTTCAGAGGATTCACAAATGGAGAAGTGTTTGTTCAGGAAAACCTACTAAATCTCAAGTCTGTGGCTTCTGAGTCCTAACGCCCCGCGTTGGTTCTCCCCAGCAGCCCCACCCCGCGTTATGGAATCGTGGCTCCACACAGGCGAGGCCAAGGAGAACAGGATTCTCCCTCTTTTTTTCCCTCCAAGTCTAGTGGCTACGGTTCCCTCCCCAGGGGCATCATCTCCCCAGCACATACCACAGAAGCTCTACTCTGGGCAGAAGCAGCCAAGAAGGATGGGCAGCCTTTCCCTCACAGTCCCAGCTCACAAAGTTTAAGTTCCATCTTGGGCCCATTGGCCTCGATCATCTGATCCCGGCTTGCTCATAAGATGGAGGTTCCAAATTGGGAGAGGCAAGGTGAGAAGTCCAGGAACTACCATTACCATCTCAGTGTCCATTCGTAGGGCAAGGGATGTCAGTCTGGGGGATGCACATAGTATTCCCATTGTCAGCTCCAGTGCAATGACCTAGAGTTTCTACTGCAACAGAGTAGGCTGGCCATAGGATGGAGAGCTATACAGTTTAGCTCTGTTCTACAGAGAATGATTATTTAGAACAGACCATGGAGGAGTTTACAACTATGGGCACTATTAAAAACAATGGAGATCTTTGTGGTGAGAAGCTGTAGGAAACTAGAATCAAAAAGAAAAATGGCAGACCAGACGGAGGGTCACCAAAGAAAATCAGGGATAGCAACTGCTACGCAGATGTAGCAAGGCCTCATACCCAAAGAGCTGAAAGGTTGTGCTGGCTGCATCTGGCTGAGCAGCTGTAAGAGCAGGACATGCGGCAGACTCAGAAACAGTCCCAGCCACATATAGATACAACGACATGGGGATAGAAGTCACACCAGCTCACAACCTCTGCTCTAACACTGGTTGAAGAATTGGCTATGTCCACCTAAGGGTCACTCTTAGGAGGCCAGGCTTAACATTAAGTACACTCTATCCCTGGCAGTCTGAAAGGCTAGTGCATATGCCCAGGACTATGCCCTTCCAGAATGTCTTGGGAGAGAACTTTTTAAATTTTATTTATTTCTTTCTGTTATGTTATGAATGTACTGTCTGCATGCAGGTTTGTGAACCCATGTTGGGGCAATGCCCGGAGGTCAGAAGAGGGTCTCGGATTCCCCTGGAACTGGATTTCTCCTGGAATTGGAGTTTTCAGATGGTTTTCGCTGCCATGGGGGTGCTGGGGAATCGAACCCGGGTCCTCTGTAAGAGCGGTTGGCGCCTTAACCACTAGGCCAAACCTCATCCAGCCCCGGGAGAGAACTTTTAAGCCAGGCAAAATTGTAAATTTCCTGACCTATGAAGCCAGCGCCCAAGCCATACCACACACACCAACACACACACACACACACAACAAAATGCACACGTGCACACACACACATGACGCACACACCACACACACATACCAGCAACAATAGAAAAGATTTTTTGTTCTGAACAATGCCCATAAAAAGTACAGATCCTCAGAGAAACAGGGGACACCATTAGGTGAACCAAGACACACACACACACACACAGAAAACCACACAGACACACACACGATGCACACACATACAGGGTGGAAACACACATACACACACACACAACGCATACACACACACACAATACAGGTGCAACACACACATGCATGCACACACACATACAGGTGCAACACACACATACACACACATGCATGCNATTTCAGTCAACCCATTTTATTCTGTATATGGATTTAGCCATTCCTGGCTCGGCTAGGGATATGATTCAGTGATAGAACTCTTGCTTAATATACACAAGGCCCTGTATTAACCCCAGTACCATATAAAACAGAAACAAAAGGCAAAAAGCCAACTGTCATCCTTTTAGGTATGAGGTGGCAGCTACTGTGGTTTATATTCAAGTTTCCCTCAAGGATAATGAGACAGAACATTTTTCATGTGTATGTTGGTCATTTTCATATCTTCTTTGGGAGTATATTTGGGTTCTTTGCTTTTCTTTTCTTTTTGCGACGGGGTCTCCCCATAGCTCCAGTTGCCTGGAACTCACTATAAGCCCAGGCCGGACTTGAAAACTCCAAAAATTCTGTCTGCCCTCCCTGAGTGCTGGGATTAAAGGATGGAGTCACAGGGGGTGGTCTTTGTGAGTTCAAGCCAGCCTGGTCTACAGAGGCGATTCCAGGCCAGCTGGGTAGTATAGGGAGACCCATTTGTTCAAAAAGACCCCCCCAAAATGAAAAATCCAGTATTTTACTCCAGCATTGCTTTCTGTGCTCAGGATTGCTTTGTCTTATTTAGGCGTTCTTTCTGCTACTGCGCAGAACATCACGAATTTTTACTACGGATGATTGATTTGTAGATCACTCGATGGGTATATGGCTATTATTTTGTACCTATTAATGCTTCTCTTTCTTCCTCATTCTTTTGATTTTTATTATTACTCTAAAATACGGATACATAGCCCTCCCACACATACTCCAAAAAAAATTCCTTAAAACCTGAAAATAACTGGTAGCTAATTTCTGGAACCTGTTAAGGGATCACAATATAAGGTATAGTTGTTTTCAGAATCAAAAGCGAATATAACATTTACTATTGCTCAGGTTTGCCTTACAGCTAGGTACTTGATACTAGCTATCCACAGATGAGGGATACCATTTGTTTTTCTGGGACTGTTGTTACTTACTTAACATAATATCTTCTAGTTCCTTAATGCTTCTAATCCATGGACATGGGATGGTTTTCCATTTGGAGTAAAGGGATCTTTTACTTTATTTCATTTGTGTTTCCTTTTTACTTTTCTTTCATTTTTTTCAAAGCCAATGTTTATTGAAGCTCGTTGTGCATTTTATACAAAATTACAAATCAAATCTAGACCTGTTGCCACTCTCTGCCCCCCCAGAGCTCATTCTGCATTTTGTCAAACATTTTTTCATCTTTTTCTCAGTTATCTTTCAAAATTCTCAATTTCCGGAAATTACTGTTTCACGCAGAAGTTCACCACTTCGTCAGTTCTTTGATGCCGTTTTATGTTGCTAGTAGTAGTTGTTGTTGTTTTTCTTCCAATGTGCATCACTCCAAAATACGCATTTATGCATGCCACATTATCATAGGTTTTAGCATCTCAGCTTATGATTTTTTTTTATAGGCTGAAGGATGTCATGTTTGAAACTCTCCTCCTTGGCACGCCCAAACCACCATCATTTTTGCCCTTGTTCCACACTGGGTTTTCCCTCCCCATGGTCACAAATGAGAGGTCCTGTAAGCACTGTGTCCTGTCTTGATCTTCTGTACTGGTCTCCAGATACAGCCTGGGTAGTCCAACAATGGCGTTATTTGAAGAGGTTGAAATCCCAGTCGTAGCTCAGTCCACAAGGTGGATTTCTCAGCAGTCCCTTCGGAGCCATGAGGGTTTGGAGGATTCTTGGAGAGACATTCGTCTTCCGCCATATTGAAAGCTTGACAAAAGTGTTTGTCTATCGTCTTTGGAAGGGATGGCAAAAGCCTCTTGGCAGCCAGGGGGTAGATGCACTTGCCAGTAAGACAGGCCAAAACAATTGTTGCTTTTTTAAAAATTATTTATTATTATTATTCTTCTTCTTATTACTATTATTCTACTTTTTGTTCTTTTTACTAAGATCTCCACGTTTTATACCTGCAGTATACTTTTCAGGCTTCTGATTATTTCTGTTTACTTTCCTTTTGGATTGTTAAGGCCACACTGTTACCAGATTAACCACGGTTTTTTGTTTTCTCAAGGTTAGCTGAGAAAACCTTTTGAGGATCTGGTCCTCAGGAGGCACTCAGGTTTTTTTTGGAGGGAGCCCCTGGTTCTTTCTTGGCTTTATCACAGTTCATCCCACTTTTTGAGGGACAAGTCCGTCTTGCTAGACCAGGTTCCCTTTTTGAGCCTGAGCAGACTTTCCTCTCTGTAGACTGGAAACTGGCTGAAGTCCCATTCGTGGATCACCAAGACCCCCCTACACAGGAAGACTGGCAACCACATTTGTAGAACATTTCAAAAGATGCCCCCCATGCATAATCCCCTGGGCATTTAGTTGACCATTGAGGTCAAGGAACAAAGTTATCTTTTAGGTCCCTCAGCCCAATTGGTATGGGCATTACGTATGGTCGTTTTAAAGCATCCCGAAAGGCTAAGTTACACCAGCCTGATACTTTAAGCTACTCTGTAATATTTTCGAAAGCTTCAGACAAAAGCTCAAGCCACCTTGTATAAGACATACTAAGGGGGCTGGAGAGACTGGCTAGCAGTTATAAGAGTGCTGTTCTGCTCTTGCAGAGGGACCCGGGTTCGATCCCCACACCTACATCACGGCTGAGAAAACCGTCTTTAACTCTAGTTCCAGGGGAATATGATGCCTATTCTGACCTTTACAGCATTGCCTGACACGGGTGCACCAAACTACATGCAAACGTGATTCATACACATAAAAAAAAAAAAAAAGAAATCTCAAAGAAGCTCTTCCATTAAAATAAATACTTTGGTTAGTCATAATGTCATGACAAACTTGTTTTTTCCTCATTCCTTTGATCTTTATATTACTCTAACATATGTATATAGCATAAACCATATACCAAAAAATCCTAACTCTGAAAATAAATGGTTAGCTTAGTTCTATAACCTGTTAAAGGATTCACAAAAAAAGAGCACAGTTTCTTTCAGATTCCAAGGAATATAACATTATTGTTGCTCAGTTTGTCTTACAGCTCGGTACTTGGTACTAGCATCCACAGATGAGGGATACCATTACTGGTTACTTCAATTCACATTAATATCTTCTAGTCCTTGATGTTTTTTTCTAATCCAGGACCTCGATGCTTTTCCCACTTTGGAGTGAAGGGATATTTAATGTATTCATTGTGTTTCCTTTTAATATTTCATTTTTTTAATGGAAAGTGTGCACCTTTGTTTTGTATTTTAAGAGGCAATGTTTTCAAGCTTCTCCCATTTCGCTTGATGGTAGCAGTGAATCTGACATTCCTAAATTGAGGGCGCATCAATTGGGGAATGCTTCCAGTGCCTGTGGCCATTTCTGTGGGGTACTTTTAGATTGTTGGGTGATGTGGGGAGGCACAGCCCACTGTGGGCAGCTATTGCTAACCTCTGGGCAAAAATGTAATTCTGTATTGTATAGGACAGCAGGCGGAGCATGTGCCAGTACAGCAAGCCAGTTAAGCATCTTTCTTTTGGGGGGGGATTTTGTTTGTTTGTTTGTTTTTTGGCCTGTGCTTTAACTCCTGCTTCCAGTTTCCTCCTGCCCTGAGTTCCTACACTGAGCTTCTTAAGTGAGTGACACTGTGGACCGAAGAGAAGAGATGTAAGACGGAAAACAACACAAAAACAAAAAACAAAACACTTTCTTCCCAAGTGGTATTGGCCCCCAGGTATTTTGTCCACAGCAATTGAAAGCAAACTAGAACGAATAATCAGGCTATCCCTACGTATTGTTCTTTTATTTTATTTTTGTATTTTTTTTTTTTTTTTTTTTTTTTTTTTTTTTTGTTGTTTTTGTTTGTGTGCTTGTGTGTGCTTGCACATGTGAAGGCCATGAGGTCAATGTTGAATGTCTTCCTAAGTTGCTCCCACTTTAATTTTCTGGAGAACGGTCTCTGAGGAACCTGCGTTATTTGCCAAATTGGCTAGGCCAGCTGGCCAGCAAGCCACCAGAATCCTCACGTCTCTACCTCCCCAGTCTTGGGGATTGCAGGTGTGTGCTGCCACCCCTCACACCTGCACAGCAAGCACTGACCAAGTGAGTATTTTCCTAGACCCCCACCACTATTAAAATTTTTTTAGACAGCATTTCACTATATCCTCAGGCTGACCCTGGGCACTCAGTATGTAACCCAGCTGGACTCAGGTATGTAACCCAGCTGGACTCAGTGTATGTAACCCAGGCTGTACTCAGTATGTAATCCAGGCTGATTGAACTCATGATTTCCTGCTTCAGCCTCCCAACTCCTGGGGTTACAGGCATGAATCAGTGATACTTAATATAAACCTATACTTAATTTTTTTCTGAAACAGGGTCTCAGCTATGGTAGCTTAGCCAGGCTGTGACCCTGATGTGCTCCAGTGTGGCACAAACAGGGAATCCCTCACCTCCCATGGCCTGCCAAGTACTGTGATTATAAGTGTGCACCACCTTTCCTGGTTTATATCTAATTTTAAAGCTGGACATCAAAGGGGTGGAAAGCCCCCTTTTAAGAATCAGTCCTCCCGGGCTGGGAGATGGCTCAGAGGTTAGAGTGCCAACGCTCTTGCAGGACCGGGTTTGATTCCCAGCACCCACCTGGGGCTAAGAAAGTCTTTACTCCAGTTTCAGGGGAACCGACGCCCCTTCTGACCTCGCCGCATGCAGGCATGGGTGCACCAACCCTACATGCAGACATTACACTCCATACACATAAAAAGCAATAAATAAATTAAAAAAAGAATCAGTCCTCCCAAGACTAGACTCTGTGACTGACAGACCTCCCCTGTCTCCAAGCATAAGCCCAATGTAGAGGAAAAGCCACTGTACGCACAACCTGGGACCTCGGAGCGGGGGTTGTAGGGAAGGAACCTACTTAGAGAAGGCAGAAACTGCTGCCAAACATGGGAAGCCCTCTACCTCCAATCTGCTCAAACCCACCATCAAGGAACGTAGAGACCACAGCTCCGCTCACAGGAGGGAATCACAGATACAGGTTCATAGGAGGCGATCACAGCTCTGGGACCACAGAACCCATAGTTTAAATTATGGTGGTTCCTACTATCTTCTTGTCTTTATTGCTCTGACCATGCGATTATACTTGTGTTTAAGAAAGAGCATTTTGGCTTCTGCGCAGTGAACAGAGGCAACAGTTGCTTCCGGATTTGAATTTCTTACTGGAGGGACATCGATACTGGAGGAAGCCACTTTCACTTTTGCTCAAGGATGGATCGAGTGTTTCTTTTTCATGGTCAAGAACAGGATGGAGTTTTTGGTGTTTATGTTTTCATGCCTTCCTCTGTGGCTTTGGAGAACAGGACATAGACATCTTCTTACCAGAGTCACATTTTAATTCTAAGTGTAGGGCTCTGTGCAGGGGCAGCAACAGGAACAGCCACAGGTAGAAGTGGCAGCTGCTGGTGAACTTGCTGTGCCCTGGGTCACTGTGTGAGCCACCAGCGAGCATGGCGCACACACTGCTGGAACGGCTGCAGCACCTGGGATGCGTGTCCACCGGCTGCATGGCACACATTCACAGCAACTGACCTGTGGAGCCTGTCGCTGGAACTCCTGCTGCAGGTGCACTGCATCGCAGCGGTCTTGCGTCAGATTTTTTTTCGGTAAATTTTAAGTGGTAGGTATTGTCAGAGATTCTTGTGTGCTGGATGAAAAAACCATGAAAAAAAGAACTTACGGAAGGAAGGTAATTGTGGCTCGGATGCGTCCGCTCGTGCCGTCCTCCGCTCCTCCTCTCCCCCTCCCTCCCTCTTCCTCTTCCTCTTGTTTTTTTATGGGTTTTTGTTTTTTTGGACAAGGGTCTCCCTGTAGCCCTAACTGGCCTAGAACTCAGTAGATGTAGACCCAGGCTGGCCTTGCCTGAATTCATATTCCTGCCTCTGCCCTGCCTCCTGCCTCGTGAGTGCTGAGACTAAAGATATGCACCACACACACCCAGAGGACTTCGTCTTCTTCTTTTTTTTTTTTTCTTTTCCAGACAGGGTTTCCCTGTAGTCCAGCTGTCCTTGGACTCACTCTGTAGACCAGGCTGGCCTTGAACTTCTGTCTTCTTAATAGTACCTCTCTTCTGTGCTGGTCTATGCTTTGTCAACGTTTGACCAACTGAGACACTCTAGGAAGGGGATCTCTACTGATTTCCTCCTCTAGACTGGGCTGTGGTCACTTTGTCTTTGGGTGTAAGTCTTGTCTTGATCTGTCCGCTTGATGCTAGAAAGGATCATGCTCTTGTAGGCAGTGCCATCCTAAGGCATGTGGGCCGGCCTGGGATTGTCATGAAAAGAAAATCTGACTCTTGAGCAAGCCAGGGGGGTAGAATAAGCCCTGTAGCGTGCCTCAGTCCTGTCTCACTAGCCGGCCTCGCTCGAGTCTCTGCCTTTGTGCTTCCTTAGCTTATTATGCAGGGATGCGACAAGAGGAATCTCACAGAGTCATGAGGCTGTATAGATGAATAAACCCCCTTTCCAAGTTAGTTGTGGTGAATGTTTCATTACAGCAACAGTAGAAGCGATTAGAAGGAACACCTTTCTCCTTTCAGAAAAATATGTGATCTTTGAGTCTGGCTTATTTCATTTGAAATGATTAGCAGTAGTTTCAGCCTTCCTCCTCAAAGAAATGTTTTGTTTCTTTTGTGGGCTGGATACTATTCCTGGTGTACATTAACATCATATTCTTGTTCTTTGGAGAGGCAACACGCTCACAAGTGGCCAGATTGGCTTTCAACTCACTCTATAACCCTCCTTTAATCTCCAGAATAGCTGGAATTATAGGACCTGAGCGGAGCAGAACACCATACTTGATAGCTACTACTCTCCTCCTCTCCTCCTCCTACCCTCCTCCTCCCTCCTCCTCCTCCTCCTCTCCTTCTCCTACTCCTCCTCTCTCTTCTCCTTCTCCTTCTCCTTCTTCTCTTCTTTGACAAGGTCTCACTATAGCCCGAACTGGCTCTAGACTCACTATGTAGACCAGGCTGGGCCTTGAATGACTGGATACCACCTGCCTCTGCTCCACAATTGTGGGATTAAAAGTGTGTGTCTGGCTGGAGAGATGGCTCTTAAGGTTAGCCACCCAACTGCTCTTGGCAGAGGACTGGGTTCGATTCCAAGCCCCCACATGGCAGCTGAGAGACGTTTTACTCCATTTCCAGGGAATCCGACCGCCCTCTTCTGACTTCCTTGGCATTGCACGACATGGTGCACAAGACCTACATGGCTGGTACATTCAAACACATAAAAAATAATTAAAAAATTAAAAATAAATAAAGTGTGTGTCATCACATCCAAAGACCACCACACACATTTTCTTTATATCCCTTCCTCTATTAAGGACCATAGGCTGATTCTATAACTTGGTTATTGTGAACAATGTCACACTGAATATGGGTATGCAGATATATTTATTGTATGCTTGCTTTGATTCCTTTTCTACTTACCCAAGGGTTTCTATATAGTTTCATGAAATGTTTTTCATTGAAAAGTTAGTAATTTTATAAATGCTTTCTCTGCATCTCTTTGATGATCATACAGTTTTCATCCTTCTACCTATGGGTATCATGCATAATGTTTGTTGATTACATATGTGGAACAGGCTTTCTATGGCTTGGATGAAGCACTCTTGATCATGGTATGATCATTTAATGCACTGTTGGATTCTGATTGCTAATATTTTGTTGTTGTTGTTGTTGTTTTTTAACCTGTCTTTCATCCAGAGATGATCTGTAAATTTGTTGTGGTCTTTTTTTCTTTTTTAAATCATGTTTGTTTTTTTTTTTTTTTTTTTTTTTTTTTACTTTTTTTTTTGAGTAGTTTATGTGATCTTAGTGTTAGTTCTTCTTTTAAAAGTCTGATAGAATCACTACTAGAAGCCATCAGGCCATGAGCTTTTCTCTGTTGGCAAACCTTTTCACTTCTAGATGGTGTCATTTGAAACAGAAAACTTTTTTGACTTATGATAAAGTTAAATGTATTATCACTTGGCCTTTGATGTCATATCTAAGAAACCATTGCCTACTCCATGGTTATGAAGATTTATGCTATCTTCTAAGACTTTTACAGATTTAGTTATTACACATATGTCTTTTATCAATCCATTTTGAGTTAAGATTTTTTTTTTTTGGCTTTTTGATACAGGTCTCCCTTTAGTCTCAGCTGGCCTGGAACCCACTATGTAGACCAGGCTGGCTTTGAACTCACAGAGATTTGCCTGTCTCTGCCTCCCAAGTGCTGGGATTAAAGGTTTGTGCCACCATGCCCAGCTGAGTTAACTTTTATACATGGTGTAAGTTAGGGGGTCCAGCTTCGTTGTCCCTCTATCTCCTTTTTATTTTCCTGAAGCAGCACCCAGTTGTGTTACAGTAAAAAAAAAAATCTGTCTCTAGGTGGAGACATACTCTTGCTTCCTCCCTTAAGATTTAAGCCAGGTCAAGGACCTGGCTAAAGGACCAGTCTTAAGAGAGGTAGGTTCACCAAAGATAATGCATTTCCTTCCCAAGATCCCCCGCTCAGTGCAGTCTGCATGAGCCTCCATGAGGTTCAGCTGTTCTGCCCCCCTTTCTGACTCAGAAAGTTGTAACTATTCCTGTTTCTTCTCTTCTTTTTCTTTTGGATGCCGGCCAGAGCCTAAGAATGCTTTGTAAATTCCTTAAGCTTTGGGCTTCCTTACTCTTTCGCTAAGCTTTGCTCCCTGCTATGTGGCTGACTGCTTCCATGTGGCTGGCTTCCATGCCAGCTCATCTCAAACGACATGGCTTTTTCCCTTCTTTTGTCCATTCTCCTCCCCCAGAAAGCTTCAAAATTTACAGCTTGCCTGTCCTGGGGTTTCTCTTTTAAACTCTAATAAATGTCCTTGAGCTTCTGTTTTGAGGCCATTCTTTAATTCTTTTATTAATGACACAACCCCAAGAGGGACCCCGATTTCCTTGATATCATATGGTGCCTCTGCAGAGACTCCCCCAGACTTCTGCTGATGCTTCTTTCCTGTATTTTTTGGTCTTTTTGAGACAGGGTCTCCCTTTAGTACCAGCTGGCCTGGAGCTTGCTATGTAGACCAGGCTGGTCTTGCAGTCAGAGATCTGCCTGCCTCTGCCTCCTGAGTGCTAGAATTAAAGGTAGGCACCACCATGCCCAGGATCTTTCTTGTATTTTAATTCTTTCATCACCAGAGAAAAGAACTCATTTTTGCATCCCTCCTAGACTACAACACTTGGGCACTGGGATTATGAAAAATCATGACTCTCTGATAGGTACTTACCCATGCTACCTGTTATTTTTTCAGTAAAACTTCAGAGTGAGGCACATGAACTTGTTCCAAATTGCACAACTGACGAGTGCCAGAGCTGAGTGCATTGTGCCCATCTATCATGAAAGCCCAGACTCTCAGTGCTACACTGAGCCACAGAAATGCATAAGGTAGGTGTGGTTCTGTCCATCGACCCCTATGCTCTCATTCTGTCTATGCATTTGTGTCTTCTGTGATAAGTGCTGTAGACATAAGAATGAATTGCTAGATAAGCAAAGCTTGTGTGGACCACAACTGGTGCTGGACAGAATGTGAGGCCAGTGTAGGCTGAGAGGTACCAGAGCCACAAGCAACCTCCTGGCAATATAAATGAAACCTCATCATTCATTGTCATTTTGGTATGGTGTGGGCTTTTGAGACTGGGCTTTGCTTTGTAGGCAAGGCTGGTTCACAATCCTCCTATCTCAGCCTCCCAAGTGCTGGATCCAAAGTGTCAGCCACCATACTCAGCTGGAACCTCAGCATTAAGTAGGGAATGTACCAACAGATTCGGGGCTGGCGTAAGCATGACACTCTATATCTCAACGACTGAGAATAAAATCTAGCCTGGAAATATCTTTCATTTCTTCTAGCCCCCACAGAGTGAGGTTAAGAGCCTGACAATCTGAGGGGGATTTCCAAGGAACTATTGGAAGAGTCCTGGCACCAAACGAGAACCCAGTGGTCAAGCTTGGGTCTAAAGCACTCAAAAGGGTAGGGGCTGGCAAAACTGGGGGAAGGCTCTTTCTAGAGGTACGCACTCTGATCAGGGGCACATAATGTATTCAAAAGGGAGAATGAGCTAGTAAGGGAAACCGAAAGGAAAGGTTTAAGACACTGAATGATTTATTCTATTGAGACAGGTTTTCCCATAGCCCTATCTGGCCTAGAACTCACTTTGTAGACCAGGCTGGCCTCAGTCTCATAGAGATCCACCTGCTTCTCTGCCTCCCAAGTGCTGGGATTAAGCACTGCATCAAACCCTGGCAAATAAAAAGAAAAAGTCTATCTGTTTTGTCTGCATGTATGGAAGTGCACCTATGTGTACAGTATCCAGAGAGGCCAGAAGAGGGAGTACCATTCCCTAGAACTGGAATTACAGGCAGTTCTTAGCTTCCATGTGGGTGCTGAGAACCAAACCCGGGTCCTCTGTAAGAACTACCAGTGTTCTTAACTGCTTAACTATCTCTTTAGTAAGAAATCTTTAACTGATTGTGATCATTAGTTGTAAGTGCCACTGCACTTGGAGCAACCTTATTTTCCAGTTACTATCTATTAATGACAGCTGTTTAAGATTCTTATGTGCCAAGTGCTGTGCTATTGCTAAGTACTTTATATGTAGCAACTCATTTGCTCTCGTGACAATCCCATGATATAGATGATATGATGACTCAGTTTTTGTTTTGAGATAAGGTCTCACTCTGTAACCCAGGCTAGTCTGGAACTCATTTGTGCAGCCCAGGCTGGTCTTGAACTCTCAGCAAGCTTCCTGCCTCAGCTTCCCAAGTACTGGAATTCCAGGTGTAAGCCACCATACCCAGCCATTATCTTTAGTGGGCCACTGAAATGAGGCAAGTAGTACAGAGTGTGAACATTTCAGAACTGGTTACTAAGTCACCGTTGGAGGTAGATGGTTAAATGTAGCCCAGAGCTATTTTCCCACTGCTCCCAGGTTCTTGAGGAGAAAAAGAATAGTTACCAATTTAAAGGTGGGACACCTTATGTTAGGATCTGGATGGCTTTCCTCTCTTAATGGACCAGAGGTGTGAGCTGTGCTGAAGAGGCTCTTAAACAGGACACAGTGGGTGGGGGCAGCAGCAGCAGCTTCCTGCCTGGACACAGGGTCCTTCCACAGGAACCCTTTGTGGCCTACTTCTCTTGGTTACTTCAGGTGTCTAGCCAACCGGGCCCCTGGGGCCTTGCCTTTTATCAGGCTGCAAACCTAGATGCTGGAGGGGGGGGGGGGGTGGGAGGGCCTGCTATCTCGTAAAGAGTGCTCAGAGCCAAGGGAGGAGGAGAGAGGGCAGTTATGAGAGAAGCAAGGAGGAGCCTTGAGACAAGGGTAGGACAAGAAGGGCCAAAGGTCAGGAGGCGAGGGCCACCGCCGGGGCCAGACTATTTAGACAAGGAATTGAAGCTATTTACTGGTGGGGGAAAGGGAGGGAAAGAGGGACTCAGGGAGAGAGAGGCAGAGAGAGAGAGGAAGAAGCAGATAGAGATAGACGGGGGGAACGTGAGGAGGCAGTGTCTAAAATCCAAATGTTCTGGCAAAAGCTAAGAGGCTTCACTGCAGATGTGCTGGAAAACTGTGGGAGGAGAGAGGCTGTGCTGAGAATAGAGAATTAAAGAGTGAGATATCTTGGTACAAATGTGTTCAGAAATGATGCAGAGAGTAAATCAGTGGAGATTAAGATCAGAAACCAAGAGGCCAGGTGGCCCTTACCGTGCCATGATCACAGTCTGCAAGTAGCCAGTATGCAATGTGCCCTTGGCTGCCGACCCTGAACTTCCTTTGCAAAGGCAAGCAGGGGAGTGTTCCCAGGGAAGAGGTGAGTGGGTGGCTACCCTTCAGGTCTGTGAGTACTGAAGACAGGGAAAGTGGCTGCCCCTTGGAACCAAGCAAACAGTGGCTGTTCAGTATCAGGACACACGGGCTGAGCATCCAGGAACAGAAGGGCTGGGCATCCTGGAACACGTCTTTAATCCGAGCAGTCAGGAAGGAGGTGGATCCTTGAGATAGAGGCCAGCCTGGTCTACATGGCGAGTTCCCAATTTGGAAGACGGTATCTAATCAGAAGGCACCTGATCCAGGGCCCCACCTTATCACGTGTTCCACTGAGGGAAAAGGAGAAGAGCTGAACTTTCCGATTGTCAAGTTGTTCAGAGACAGGCAATTCCACAATCTCCTGATCTGCTGTATTTTTGGACAATCTACTTTACTTTCTGGCCTATCTTGTGTGCTTCTAACACCGAAGAGGGCCACTCTGTGCTCTTGCCAATGTTTAATAAAGATAATATTCCCCCACACCCCCAATAAAAAATGAAATTGAAATGTCAAAGCTTTAGTTTTATCAGTGGCAAATAAGTCCTGACATAACCCCCCAAGCTGTTCCCAGGGATGAGATTATTTCTGCTGCTTCAGGGATCAGAACCATTTACATATAATTACTACTGTTTCCCCTGATTACCACCCGTTTCTGGGAGCAACTTCGACCTGGAACTCACTCTGTAGACCAGGCTGGCCTTGAACTCACAAAGATCCGTCTGCCTCTGCCTCCCGAGTGCTAGGATTAAAGGCGTGCGCCACCACGCCCGGCTCAAGGAGGCTTATTTTAAAAATCAGCCCCATAAACAGTTTGAGGTTTATCACCTAACTGCTGGTGCTTTGCAGAGAAGTTGCTCCCAGAAATCGGGTGGTAATCAGTAGTAATTATGTGTAAATGGTTCTGATCCCTGAAGCAGCAGAAATAATCTCATCCCTGGGATCAGCTTGGGGGGTTATGTCAGGACTTATTTGCCACTGATACAACTATAGCTTTGACATTTCAATTTCATTTTTTATTGGTGCGTGTGGGGGAATATTATCTTTACTAAACATTGGCAAGAGCACAGAGTGGCCCTCTTCCGGTGTCTAGAAGCACACAAGATAGGCCAGAAAGTAAAGTAGATTGTCCAAAAATACAGCAGATCAGGAGACTGTGGAATCGCCGTGCCTCTGAACAACTTGACCATCAGAAAGTTCAGTCTCTTCTCCTTTTCCCTCAGTGGAACACGTGATAAGGTGGGGCCGCTGGATCAGGTGCCTTCTGATTAGATACCGTCTTCCAAATTGGGAACTCGCCATGTAGACCAGGCTGGCCTCTATCTCATAGAGATCCACCTCCCTCCCGACTGCTTGGATTAAAGACGTGTTCCAGGATGCCCAGCCCTTCTGTTCCTGGATGCTCAGCCCGTGTGTCCTGATACTGAACAGCCACTGTTTGCTTTGTCCCAAGGGGCAGCCACTTTCCCTGTCTTCAGTACTCACAGGCCTGAAGGGTAGCCACCGACTCACCTCTTCCCTGGGAACACTCCCTTGCTTGCCTTTGCAAAGGAAGTTCAGGATCGGCAGCCAAGGGCACATTGCATACTGGCTACTTGCAGACTGTGATCATGGCACGGTAAGGGGCCACCTGACCTCTTGGTTTCTGATCTTAATCTCCACTGATTTACTCTCTGCATCATTTCTGAACACATTTGTACCAAGATATCTCACTCTTTAATTCTCTATTCTCAGCACAGCCTCTCTCCTCCCACAGTTTTCCAGCACATCTGCAGTGAAGCCTCTTAGCTTTTGCCAGAACATTTGGATTTTAGACACTGCCTCCTCACGTTCCCCCCTGTCTATCTCTATCTGCTTCTTCCTCTCTGCCTCTGTCTCTCCCTGAGTCCCTCTTTCCCTCCCTTTCCCCTCCACCAGTAAATAGCTTCAATTCCTTGTCTAAATAGTCTGGCCCCGGTGGTGCCCTCGCCTCCTTGACCTTTGGCCCTTCTTGTCCTACCCTTGTCTCAAGGCTCCTCCTGTGCTTCTCTCATAACTGCCCTCTCTCCTCCTCCCTTGGCTCTGAGCACTCTTTACCGAGATAGCAGGCTCCTCTCCATCCTCCCCCCCCCCAGCATCTAGGTTTGCAGCCTGATAAAAGGCAAGGCCCCAGGGGCCCGGTTGGCTAGACACCTGAAGTAACCAAGAGAAGTAGGCCACAAAGGGCCCTGTGGAAGGACCCTGTGTCCAGGCAGGAAGCTGCTGCTGCTGCCCCCACCCACTGTGTCCTGTTTAAGAGCCTCTTTAGCACAGCTCACACCTCTGGTCCATTAAGAGAGGAAAGCCATCCAGATACTAACATAAGGTGTCCCACCTTTAAATTGGTAACTATTCTGGGGAGACGCCATAACGCGCCAGGCCAGCAAAAAGCTGGAACCAGCCCAGGTGCCCTTCAACTGACGAGTGGATAGAGAAAATGTGGTACATGTATACAATGGAATACTATGCAGCAGTAAAGAGGGACAACATCATGAAATTTGCAGGTAAATGGATGGAGCTGGAAGACATTATGTTAAGTGAAGTAACACAGTCCCAGAAAAACAAACGACAAATGGTGTCCCTCATATGTGGATGCTAGTACCAACAACCCAGATATAAATATTTCTCATGGAGAGGGAGGCATAGTAAAAGAACAACAGAAAGACTGCATCAGAAAATGGACTGAAATGGTGAATTGGAAAGGGGGGATGGGTGGGAGAGGGACACGGGTGTATATTCGATTAAGGCATATTTAATTGACGTGAGCTCAGCAAGTACCCAGTTTCGCCTAGACACTGTCTACAGGACACATGGTGTTTTAGGACTTAGTAAAAGTAAATCCCAGAAGCTGTCCCTTGACCTCCACACAAGCACCACGGCAGGAGCACCACATCACACACACACACATGTGTAAACACATAAACAAATCAAATTTTAAAAAATTTTAAATAAAGAACATCGAATAGTTATTTGCCAATGTAGTATGGCTAGAGGCTCTTCCTAAAAAAAAAAAAAAAAAAACAGAGCTCTGCCTAGGTTCAACTGATTAAACCATATGCATTTTTGAGTTTCTTATTCTTGAAATATCTTTTTCTCTGTTCAGTAGTATACATGGCCGGAAGTATTAAGTCCCGAGTCATGGCAATCCCCAATGGGGTGTCAGAAGAGGCATCAGAATCCCTGGAAACTGGAGTTAATAGAAGATTGTGATAGCTGTCATATGGGTTGCGGGAACTAACCAGGGTCTCTTCAAGGCAGTCAGACTCTTAACCACTGAGCCATCTCTCTAGCTCCTATATTCTAGTTTTTAATGTGGGAATTAGACTAAATCACTTCTTTATGCCTTCACAACAATCTATGTAAAGATACAGGTAAGCATTTTTCTTTGGCAGCAAAGATTATGCTATTTTCTTCATACAGACCCATCACTGTAATGAGAGTAACTGTTACACTTATAAAAATGAAGTATGGGGGGGCTGGAGAAAAAAGAGATAAGCCTAGCCGGTTAAGAAGTCAGGGGCGCGAGCGCTCTTCAGAGGGAACCGGGCTCGATCACCCAATAAACACCCACGGGGGTGGCGGAGCGGGCGCAAGGAAAACCGTCTGGTAAGGTCCAATTCGCAGGAGAACTCTCTGGGACCATTCCAGGGGAATCCGAGAGAGAGACACCCACAAGAAAGAGAAAAGGAAGCAAGATTAGGAAAGGGAAAAGAGAGGGAAAGAGAGAAGAGGGGGGGGGGGGAAAGAGAAAAACAAATATTGCAGGCAGGGGAAAGAAAAACAAGAAGAAAAAATAGGCAAGGGGGAAGCGGGTGGCAGCAGGAGACTTCATACAGACAATAACATTCAGGAACACATAAGAAAAACCAAAAAATAAGTAATAAAAACAAAGAGTGTACAAAAAAAAATTAAAAAAAAAGAAGAGTGGCATTTATAAAAGGGAAAACAAAATGGAGTAAGAGGGTACATACCACAGAACGCTTATGGTTGGTTTAAGTCGTTAGATGAAAAAGCAAAAACCAAAAAAAGTTTTTATATATCCGGTTAGGGGAAAAATAACAGAAATACTAAAGGGCTAAAACAATCATAAGTGTGAGTGTTTGTGGAGGGAATCAAAAGATCACAAAAGCTGTAACATATTAGTAGAAATATTAAAACGGGCTGGAGAGATAGGAAAGCGTGACCTCTGGCTGCCAGGAAAGCTCTGAGCCAGGCCGAGAAAGACCAAACCAAAAGAGCAAAAACCTGCCACCAAGGGGGGGTGGGGGGAAAGGGGGCGGGNATCAGTTTTCTCCTACTGTACAAGTTCTAGAGATAACTCAAGTTGTCAGGCAAGCACCGTTACCTGCTGAGCCATCTCCCTGGCCCTAAAATGTTGTTGTTGTTATTATTATTTTTAATTGTATTTATTTTTGTATGTGTATGAATGTACTGTCTGCATGTAGGTTTGTGCACCCGTGTCGTGCAATGCCGCGGAGGTCAGAAGAGGGTGTCAGATTCCCCTGGAACTGGAGTTCTGTAATTGGAGTTACAGACAGTTTCCAGCCGCCATGTGGGTGCTGGGGATCGAACCCGGGTCCTCTGCAAGAGCAGTCGGCACTTTTAACTGCTAGGCTATCTCTCCAGCCCCTATTATTATTATTATTATTATTATTATTATTATTATTTAGGTGTGTGAGTGTTATGCCTGAATGAATGTCAGTGTACCAATGTAAGGCAGTGCCTGTGGATGACAGAAGAGAATGTTGGATCCCCCAGAACTGAAGTTAGAACAGTTGTTATCTGCCATGTGGATGTTGGGACTGGAACCTGGATCTTCTGCAAGAACAGCCAGTGCTCTTAACTGCTGAGTTATCTTTCTAGCCCCTAGTAGTATTATTATAAATGAAACCTTTTCCTTACTTTTTTAAAAAATTTTATTTATTTTTGTATGTGTATGAATGTACTGCCTGCATGTAGGTTTGTGCACCCATGTCATGCAATGCCACGGAGGTCAGAAGAGGGTCTCTCAATTCCTCTGGAACTGGAGTTCTCCTGGAATTGGAGTTCCAGAAGGTTCTCAGCCGCCATGTGGGTGCTGGGGATCGAACCCGGGTCCTCTGCAAGAGCAGTCAGTGCTCTTAACTGTTAGGCTATCTCTCCAGCCCCTTCCTTACTTTTTGAAGAACTAAAATTTTTCAGTTGATGATATGAATTATTGGTTTACTAAATTACTACACAACTTGGACCACTCATGTTCCATGTATATTTTCCCTGTGTATTAAGCTCTTTCTGTGTATTGTATATAGCAGGATGTTTTGAGGAAAAGGCTTTAAGTTTGTTTTGAGGTTTTTTCTTTTTAGCTTTAAGTTTTATTTTGTCTTTTTGAGAGTCTCCCTTTAGTCCTAGTTTTCCTGGAACTATGTAGACCAGGCTGGCCTTGAACCTACAGAGATTTATCCACCTGCTTTTGCTTCCCGAGTGCCGGATTAAAGGTGTAGGCCACCACGCCCTGGCTTTCGGTTTTAAAAGTAATATTCTTACTGTAAAAAATTAATCACTGATGGGGGGGGTGATGGTTCATGCCTTTAATCCCAGGAGGCAGAGGTAGGCGGATCTCTGTGAGTTCAACGCCAGCTAGGAATAAAGGGAGACCCTGTCTCAAAAAGTAAAAAAAAATAAGTTTAATCACTGGAGAATATTCTTCTCCTTTTGTAGTTAGACTGATTATATATTATGGTGTCCATTAGGTCTTTAAAATGCCATCCTTATCATAGGTTAGTTTAAAGAGGTTGTATACTGCTCGTCATAATTAGTCTTACCATCCTCTGTGAAAGTGGAATCCCTCCCCTAAACCCTGTCACTTCAAACCACATTCGGATTCTGTGGTAGTCATCACAGAATATCATTTGAGGTTTTTGGTTGCCCTCTAGTGGGAAAGGGAAGAAAATACTGTATTGAGAATGTCTTGTGGGCTCACACAGTTATTAAAGATAGTTGTAGATTTTTTGTTTCTGAGACTGAGAGTCTCAGTGTATAGCTCTGACTGCTTGGAACTCTCTATACCAGGCTGACCTTGAATTCACAGAGATTTCTGCCTTCTGAATGCTGCAGTTAAAGTCATGTGCCACCGTGCCTGGCCTAAAGATAATTTAAAAGGGCAGCAGGGCGTGCTAATGCATGCCTTTAATCCTAGTGCTCAGGAGGCAGATGCAGGTGGATCTCTGTGAGTTCAAGGGCAGCCTGGTCTACATAGTGAGTTCCAGGACAGCTGGGGCTACAGGAGGACCCTGCCTCGAAAAGACCCTAAAATGATGAGCCTTGTGGGTGTATACCCAGGATTGGTATGACTGGGTCAGGTGGTAGGCTCATTTTGAGACTTTTAAGGGGTTTTCCACACTGCTTCCCATAGTGTTTGTACGAGTTTACATTCCCACCAGTAGTGGATGAGTGTTCCCCTTTCCCCACAACCTCTCCAGCATTTGGTATCTTTTGTTTTCTTGATCCTAGTCAGTCTTATTAGAGTGAGATGATATCTTAAAGTGGCTTTAATTTGCATTTCCTTAATTATCCACGTTGAACACTTTAAGATGTTTCTCAGCCATCTTTACTTATTTATTTGTTCAGCTCTTTACGCCATCTTTTGAGAGGGCATTTGTTTTCTTCTTTCTTTTTTGAGTAGTTTGTATATTCTGGATGTTAATGTTGAGCCACATCTTTCTAGCTCATTCTCTCTCTCCCCCTTTTGAGACAGAAACTAGCTCAGGCTCTACCTTCCAAGTGCTGGGATTACTTAAAAGATGTGCACCAACACATTTATTTATTTATTTATTTATTTATTTATTTATTTATTTATTTATTTATTTTGGCTTTTTCGAGACAGGGTCTCCCTGTAGCCCCAGCTGTCCTCGAACTTACTCTGTAGACCAGGCTGGTCTTGAACTCACAAAGATCCGCCTGCCTCTGCCTCCCGAGTGCTAGGATTAAAGGCGTGCGCCACCACGCCCGGCCACCTACAATGCCTCCCTATTATTATAAATCCTACAATGCCTCCCTATTATTATAAAGTAAATTTTAGTTTAAATGATCTTATTTTCAGATAAAAGAAAATTTTCAATAAGGATTTTTACCACCTGTTCCTATAAATCCTAAAGCATATTATTTGTTTTTTTCACACCCAACCATATTGAGCTTTGTACAAGTTAGATGCAAGGTCACAAAATCTACAAATTTCACTGAGTAAAAGCTTTTGTGACAAATAAGGATAGAAATGTTATTTTTGAGACTATACATCAGATGGTATGGTCCTTACAGAAAGAAAATGAATTATTACTGTTAACTCACTTTAAAAAACTTCCTTTACTGGGGCTGGAGAGATGGCCTAGCAGTTAAGAGCACCGAATGCTCTTGCAGAGGACCCGGGTTCGATCCCCAGCACCCATATGATGGCTGAGAACTGTCTTTAATTCCAGTTCCAGGGGAAACTGACGCCCTCTTCTGACATCCGCGGCACTGCACGACACGGGTGTGCAAACCTACATGCAGACAGTACATTCATACATTAAAAAAAAAAAAACTTCCTTTACTTTAAAAGTTTAGTAAAGAAATGAAAATAACAAAGCAGACAACCCAAGAAAAAAGAGAAAAAAGGACAAACAAAAATACTGCAAAGATCAAAAAGAGCTTTTGAAGATTACAGGGAAAATATGAACTTTTATGCTAATACAGAAAGTTGGGGCTAAAATGTAGCTCAGTTGGTGAAATATTTACAAGTGCACACCACAGTAGAGGAAAAAAGTATAAGCGAACCAAACAACAAAAATTCCAAGAAATTCATTGTTGCTTGTGTGGAACTTTAAATTGTGGTCTTTTGCCCAATATGTTTTCTACACATACATTTTTTAGTAGTAAATTATTTCAGTATTGTTTTGTAAAAGAGAAAGGTTGTGAAACTTAGCCACTCCTTAAATACAAAGTCTTTTGCAAGAATGTTAATACCAGCTTCACTTTAATAAATCCACAGCACTATCAACAAGAAACTGATCTGGGAACACAGAGAATAGTACTCGGGAAAATCAAGTATTAATACATTCAGATATACAGACCAATGTCGTGGTATGCTTGGTCCCATCAGGCCTGCCAACTTAGGGAGGTGACATGGGGCCTGCAAATCCTAGTTGAGTTGTGCTGCCACTAGCATGTTGGCCTGTTGGTGCAGTTAGTCCAACTGTGGCTGTTGAGGACAATGGATTCCTCAGAGACAAACAGCCGGCAGGCCGCTGCTGCCCATTTGGCAATGCAGGGGTGAAGTGAGAGGGAGCCCCGTTAGGGTTGCAAGTTGCAGTCGGCCCCCAAACTGACTGGCCCGGCAACCTGGTGGAGACATGGTTAGAGGCAGGTGGAGACTGGAAGAGGACAGCCTTAGAAGGTGGAGTGGTGTCCATGGGTTCAAACTCCATGGGCAGATGAGATGACATCACTGCTCCCATGGATGGAAGAGCAGGAACCGGGCCAGAATGGACCCACAGACCAGGAGCACTGGCGGGACACATGCAGCCATAGCTGTGGAAGGGCCAACAGCTCCCTGTGCTACCTGGGGACGATTGTAGAATAACTGCCTCAGAAGGGGGCGTGGTGTCCATGTCCATCACTTCAGGCTCTGAAGATGGCTCCCAGATCATGTCTTCACAGACAGGGGATGCTGTGGTAGGAAAGGCAGTGGGAGCACTTCCGGGGGGAGGAGAAGGGGGATCAATGCACATTGGGGTTGGGGATTCCCTCCAGGAAGATGGCTCCCAGATCATGTCTTCACAGCCAGGGGATGCTGTGGTAGGAAAGGCAGTGGGAGCACTTCCGGGGGGAGGAGAAGGGGGATCAATGCACATTGGGGTTGGGGATTCCCTCCAGGAAGATGGCTCCCAGATCATGTCTTCACAGCCAGGGGATGCTGTGGTAGGAAAGGCAGCGGGAGCAGTTCCGGGGGGAGGGGCTAGAGCAGGCGTGGGGAAAGAGCAAGAAGGGGGATCAATGCACATTGGGGTTGGGGATTCCCTCCTGCTGGAGGGAGGACGGAAGGGCAGGGCAGCCTGAGGGGCAGTGCCGGCTGCCACCACCTGGGTCTTAGGATGCAGGACCTCCACTTTTTCATCTGAGCTCTGGATGGCTTGCCACTTGGTGGCCCTCCTGCTGTCCAGTCCTTTCCCGTGGTCGATACGTGGAATCTTGGGAAGGGGGGGCATGTCACTTCGATCCCACTGCAGTTGTGGTGGCTCTGGAGGTGGCAGAGGCAGCTCTAATGTGGACGCTTTTCTCTTGTGGAGTCTCTTTAGCACACGTATGGGAGCAGCACAGGTGCCTGGTGCACCATCCTGAGGCCGCTGGTCCTGCCCCTTCTTCCCTGACTCCTGGGACTCTGCAGAGCCTAGAAAGACACTTAGCTCCAGTTTTTGCTTGAGAAAATTCTCCTGGAGTGTGGAACAGCTGGGTGAGTCTTTCTCCTCCAGCCACCTCCAGGCCTCCTCCTCCTCCTCCTCCTCTTCACCCTCCTCCTCTTCCTCCTCTTCATCCTCCTCTTCCTCCTCTTCATCCTCCTCCTCCTCCTCTTTCTTTACCTTCTCTTCCTCCTTCCTCCCATTTTTAATTCTTTCGTTGGTTCTCAATTCAGTAGCCCTTGAGCAAGGCGGAGGCCTGTGGCCCAATGCGAAGGGCTGTTGAGCCTGAGCCATCTGCACTCGTGGGGCAGTCGGGAGAGCGGTACTGTGCCCTGAAAGAGGGATCCCCATGCTTCTTAAAGGCTGGAACACCCCCAAATTATACTGCCTCCTGGGGCCGCTGTAGTTGCTGACCTTCCAGGGGGAATGATGGGCGTCCGGTCTCTGTAGATGCGGATTCGCTCTGGCAGGCGCAACCTGATAACGCCTGCTAGGCAGGGGGAGAGCGGTACTGCGCCCTGAAAGAGGGATCCCCATTCTTCTTAAAGGCTGGAACATCCCCAATTTATACTGCCTCCTGGGGCCGCTGTAGTTGCTGGCCATCCACGGAGAACGATGGGCGTCCGGTCTCCATAGAGGTGGATTTCCCCTGGCAGGCGCAACCCCATGATAGGTCTGATGGCGACGGTGGCGTGGGCGGCTGCGTTGCCCTGAAAACTTTCTCATTTCACTCATAACTGAGTGAACTAGAGAGCGACATAACAGCCAAAGGAGAAGTGAGCGGGCTGCAGCTACTCTGTATCCAGGCAAGGCCTGGTTCTTGTGACGTCTCCGCTGGAACCTGGAATGTGTGATAGATGCGGTATGTGGGCTGGAGAGGGGAGGGGTGCATAGGAGCCTTGGGATAATCAGTTTTCTCCTACTGTACAAGTTCTAGTGATAACTCAAGTTGTCAGGCAAGCACCCTTACCTGCTGAGCCATCTCCCTGGCCCTAAAATGTTGTTATTTTTTTTAATTTTATATATTTTTGTATGTGTATGAATGTACTGTCTGCATGTAGGTTTGTCACCCGTGTCCTGCAGTGCCGCAGAGGTCAGAAGAGGGTGTCAGAATCCTCTGGAACTGGAGTTCTCTAATTGGAGTTACAGACCGTTCTCAGCCGCCATGTGGGTGCTGGGGATCGAACCCGGGTTCTCTGCAAGAGCAGTCGGTACTCTTAACCGCTAGGCTGTCTCTCCAGCCCTTATTATTATTATTATTATTATTATTATTAATGTGTATGAGTGTTAGTGTTATGCCTGGTCCCCACGTGCTCCGCGGGACTGAGGGGCGTCCGGGGCCACGACTCCCGGTGCCTCTGGGAAGCAGCGGGGTGATGCACCGAGCCACCCGGTGGGCTGTCCCGGAGCCACTCCGGACCACCTGTGGAGCGCGTGTGGACTCCATTGTCCTCACAGTCACATCAAGGGCGGCCTTGTCAGGCAGGGCGCCTCCCACGGGATGGTTTGGGAACCCCTTCCCCCTTCCATTCCCTGCATTTCCCTCCCCGCCCCCTTCCATTCCCACCCCATTGGGAGCAGCACCCTGAGCCCCTCACTAGCAGCTGCTGCCTCCTCACTTCCCATTGGCTGGGAGCGCTGGGAAGGCAGTCACGTGGGCGCGCGCGGTGGTCCTGATCCAGGGCCTCCCTTTTGCCACAGGTGTGGGGTCCCCAGAGGGCTGCATGTGCCTCCGAGAGCGGTGGAGAGCGGGGGCGGCGGTCCGGTCCAGTCCGGTCCGGTCCGGTCCCATCCCGCCGGAGTCGCCAGGCGGAGGCGAGCCATGAGCCAGGCAAGCTAGAGGCGGGGGCCCGAGCGGGGCGAGGGCGCTGCCCTGCCGCAGCTCGGCCCCGCCTGGGGCGCGAGCGCTGTCCAGCACCAGCCCATGGCAGCAGGTGGGCAGCAGGGCCGGCTGGCACGCCTTGGGGGAGGCGGTGCACTTTGGGGACGGGGAGAGCTTTCTAGGAGGCTTGGCCGGCGGGCTGGTGTCTGCTCTTAATTCGCTCCGGGTGCTGACCGGGTTAGCATCAGCTTTCTGTGTTGACCTACACTGCTGGGGTTTGAGGCTCTTCCTTTTCACTTGGGAAAACTTGGGAAGGTGAGCAGTTCAATAGGCTGGAGTTTGTCCTTCCTATTCGAGATTTAGGGGAAAACGCTCATTGAACCACGATTCTATTTCTACTAAGTTCGGTTGTTCTGTTTTGTGTTAGTGTTATGTCTGCATGAATGTCAGTGTACCCATGTAATGCAGTGCCTGTGGATGACAGAAGAGAATGTTGGATCCCCCAGAACTGAGGTTAGAATAGTTGTTATCTGCCATGTGGGTGTTGGGACTGGAACCTGGATCTTCTGCAAGAACAGCCAGTGCTCTTAACTGCTGAACTATCTTTCTAGCCCCTAGAAGTATTATTATAAATGAAACTTTTTTCTCACTTTTTAAAAAAATTTTATTTATTTTTGTATGTGTATGAATGTACTGTCTGCATGTAGGTTTGTGCACCCGTGTCGTGCAATGCCACGGAGGTCAGAAGAGGGTCTTTCAGATTCCCCTGGAACTGGAGTTCTCCTGGAATTGGAGTTTCAGACGGTTCTCAGCCGCCATGTGGGTGCTGGGGATCGATCCCGGGTCCTCTGCAAGAGCAGTCGGTGCTCTTAACCGTTAGGCTATCTCTCCATCCCCTTCCTTACTTTTTGAAGAACTAAAATTTTCCAGTTGATGATATGAATTATTGGTTTACTAAATTACTACACAACTTAGACCACTCATGTTCCATGTATATTTTCCCTGTGTATTAAGTTCTTTCTGTGTATTGTATATAGCAGGATGTTTTGAGGAAAAGGCTTTAAGTTTGTTTTGAGGTTTTTTCTTTTTAGCTTTAAGTTTTATTTATTTTGTCTTTTTGAGAGTCTCCCTTTAGTCCTAGTTTTCCTGGAACTATGTAGACCAGGCTGGCCTTGAACTTACAGTGATTTATCCGCCTGCTTTTGCTTCCCGAGTGCCGGATTAAAGGTGTAGGCCACCACCCCCTGGCTTTCGGTTTTAAAAGTAATATTCTTACTGTAAAAAATTAATCACTGATGCGGGGGGGGGGTGGTTCATGCCTTTAATCCCAGGAGGCAGAGGTAGGCGGATCTCTGTGAGTTCAACGCCAGCTAGGAGTAAAGGGAGACCCTGTCTCAAAAAGTAAAAAAAAAAAAAAAGTTTAATCACTGGAGAATATTCTCCTTTTATAGTTAGACTGATTATATATTATGGTGTCCATTAGGTCTTTAAAATGCCATCCTTATCATAGGGTAGTTTAAAGAGGTTTTATACTACTGGTCGTCTTACCATCCTCTGTGAAAGTGGAATCCCTCCCCTAAACCCTGTCACTTCAAACCACATTGGGATTCTGTGGTGGTCATCACAGAATATCATTTGAGGTTTTTGGTTGCCCTCTAGTGGGAAAGGGAAGAAAATACTGTATTGAGAATGTCTTGTGGGCTCACACAGTTATTATAGTTGTAGATTTTTTGTTTCTGAGACTGAGAGTCTCAGTGTATAGCTCTGACTGCTTGGAGCTCTCTATACCAGGCTGACCTTGAATTCACAGAGATTTCTGCCTTCTGAATGCTGCAGTTAAAGTCACGTGCCACCGTGCCTGGCTTAAAGATAATTGAAAAGGGCAGCAGGGCGTGCTAATGCACGCCTTTAATCCTAGTGCTCAGGAGGCAGATGCAGGTGGATCTC
Source organism: Rhizomys pruinosus (assembly GCA_009823505.1). Classification (NCBI taxonomy): domain Eukaryota; kingdom Metazoa; phylum Chordata; class Mammalia; order Rodentia; family Spalacidae; genus Rhizomys; species Rhizomys pruinosus. Next base: position 113,027 of record VZQC01006470.1, read on the forward strand.
TGTGAGTTCAAGGGCAGCCTGGTCTACATAGTGAATTCCAGGGCAGCTGGGGCTACAGGAGGACCCTGCCTCGAAAAGACCCCAAAATGATGAGTCTTGTGGGTGTATACCCAGGATTGGTATGACTGGGTCAGGTGGTAGGCTCATTCTCAGACTTTTAAGGGGTTTTCCCCTTTGGGGAGAGGGAGAGCTTTCTAGGAGGCTTGGCCGGCGGGCTGGTGTCTGCTCTTAATTTGCTCGGGGTGCTGACCCGGTTAGCGTCAGCTTTCTGCCTTGACCTACACTGCTGGGGTTTGAGGCTCTTCCTTTTCACTTGGGAAAACTTGGGAAGGTGAGCAGTTCAATAGGCTGGAGTTTGTCCCTCGTATTCTAGATTTGGGGGAAAACGCTCATTGAACCACGATTCTATTTTTACTAAGTTCGGTTGTTCTGTTTTGTGTACTTAAAGGTGTGTGCCCTCTTCCTGATTCTGGAGAAAAATGCCTGTCCGGAAGCAAGGTGAGGATTTATTTTGGAACGTTTTTGTGGCTGTCGCTTGCTTTGACATAGATCAGTGTTGTGACTACTGTTTTGAAAAGGTCCGTGTAACTGATGAGTCAGCAAGGTCTCACCTTCATTGCTTGGGAAATCTAAGCCTCACATTTCAGCAAAGTTCCTCAAACTTATTTTGTTGACATCTCTATAGATTAGAGAAGCAATTAATCCCTCCACCCACCTCTTTTAGAAAATTGTATTTAACTTTATCGTCTGTACTCAACACTGTTCTGTGAGCACCTGTTGGATTCTAAGAACAAATGTTTTAAAACACAAATTGGACTGTCATGACAAATTGTAAGAGTATTTGCTTTTGCCTGAAACCGAGTTGCTGAGACTTTAATTAATAGTCTTTTACTGTTCTAAGGTACCAATCCACAGCTATTACTTTACTTTTTTTTTTTTACTGTGCGTATAAAATGTTTAAAATTTTTCTTTGTCTTAATAGGGATTATATACATGAATGTAGTGACAGCAGTTAACTTGGAGGATTTGGGGAGCTATTGTAGATGGAGCATGTAATATTCTAAATATGTGTACAAACACAGATGCATATCTGTACATGAAATGTAATTACACTCTTCTTTTCAGATACCTGGAGAGCATTGCACCTTTTGGAAGAATATTGTTCAAAACTAAGCCAGACTGAAGATAGACAGCTCAGAAGTTCCATAGAACGGGTTATTAACATATTCCAGAGCAACCTCTTCCAGGCTTTAATAGGTGGGAGTTAAAACTTTTTATATTCATGACTATTGTATGTCTGCCAAGGCTTAATGCTTCCCTGAATTCAATTATTTTAAACTTAAGAGAATGCTGTACTCGGTGTCTATGGGACATTTATTAACTTGAACATGTCCAGAGAATGTTGGTAGGCCAATAGTTTTTCTAAAAATGCTTAATAACTAGAACACTTTATACTGTGACTAATTCTGTGCACTTTGAGAAAAACATTTCATATCCTAACTAATTAGCTATTAAAAGATGGAGAAGTTGAAGCAGTGTTTCAGGACCCAAAAAGTATTGACTTAATTACTTTAATGTGTTCCTATATTTGACTTTTTATTTCTCTAGAGTCCTTGAAAATATTTGAAGAGTTCTCCTACGGTTAAGAACATTCATTCCTTTAACATAGAGGTCTCTATTTGGCATTTGTGCAGTAAGAATTTTAGACCTGGGAAATGAGTGCAGAGATGATCTTGTCTAATAAACCTTATTTTACAGATAGTAAAATTGAAACAGTCTTGTTTTCATCTGTAACTTTTTTTTTTTTTGGTCTTTTTGAGACAGGGTCTCCCTGTAGCCCCAGCTGTCCTGGAACTCACCTGTAGCCCCAGCTGTCCTGGAACTCACTCTGTAGACCAGGCTGGCCTTGAACTCACAAAGATCTGCCTGCCTCTGCCTCCCGAGTGCTAGAATTAAAGGCGTTCATCACCACGTGCAGCTTCTCATCTGTAACTTTTATTTGAGGTGGCTCATTGCTTTAACGAACTGGGCAAATAGTTACCAGTCCTGAATTCAGTTTCTGACACTGTTAATAATTGAAAAGTCATTTGACATTTTTAGGCTGCTGTATTCACTTGTAGTATGTGGGTGTTAAAATGAAGCAACCTGTTTTGTTTTTTTTTAAATTTATTTTTGTATGTGTATGAATGTACGGTCCGCATGTAGGTTTGTGCACCCATGTCGTGCAATGCCGTGGACATTAGAAGAGCGTCTCGGATTCCCCTGGAACTGGAGTTCTCCTGGAATTGGAGTTACAGATGGTTCTCAGCCGCCATGTGGGTGCTGGGGACCGAACCCAGGTCCTCTGCAAGAGCAGTCAGTGCTCTTAACAGCTAGGCTATCTCTCCAGCCCAAAGCAGCCTGTTTTTAAGACTTTAAAAAAATATTTTATTATTTTATGTGTATGAGTGTATAACTTGCTTGTAGGTAAGTTCACCTGTGTCCTGCATTGCCCATGGAGATAAGGAGAGGGCATTGGATTCCCCTACAACTGGAGTTAGTGTTGACTATCAGCATACATAGGAGCATACATTGAAGCCAGGTCCTCTGCAAGAACAGCCAGTGCTCTTAACTGCTGAGCCATCTCTCTAGTCAGTCCCTTAAGACCTTTTAAAGTAGCTAGATACTTTTAAAAATAAAGTCTTCCATTTTTTTACAACTCCCAATATATGAAGCAAGTTGATCTGTCTCTGACCCTGCATATGCTTCAAAAAGTTTACAGACTACTAAATAGGAACATTTATTGTTCCCAGGTTTAATACATGCTTTTTTTTTTATTGAGCATTGACTATATAACTATAGACAACATTAACTGTATTGCCATATATTTATCGATAATAATCGGTGTAATTTGAACACTATTTTCCAGTCATTGTGCCTTGTCAAATGATGTATTGATAAAGTCAGTGTTCTTTACTGAATTTCAGAATTAAAGATATTTAAGATCACTTGATTCAACTTATTTACTTATTTATTTTTGGTCTTTTTGAGGCAAGGTTTCCCTGTAGCCCCAGCTGGCCTGGAACTCAGTACATAGATTACGGTGGCCTTGAATTAATAGAGATGGGTCTGCTTCTGCCTCCCGAGTGCTGGGATTAAAAGCGTGTACCACCATGCCTTCTGATTCAACTTAGTCTTTTTAGAAATTTAACATTACAGATTTTTAATTGATCAATCAATCAATCAATCAATTAATTTTATTTATTTATTTATTTATTTATTTATTTATTTATTTATTTATTTATTGTCTTTTGTGAGACAGGGTCTCCCTCTGGCCCCAGCTGGCCTGGAGCTCCCTCTGTAGACCAGGCTGGCCTTGAACTCACAGAGGTCCACCTGCCACTGCCTCCCAAGTGCTAGGATTAAAGGTGTGCGCCACCACGCCGGGTTTAAAGACCGTTCTTAGCTGCCATGTGATTGGTGCTGGGAATCGAACCTGGGTTCTCTGCAAGAGCATTCGGTGCTCTTAACTGCTGAGCCCTCTCTCCAGCCCCACATTCCAGACCTTTAAAAGCATGCATCGAAGGTGGAGAAATAATGAGCTGCCATTTATCTGTAATCCATCTTTTTTTTTTTTTTTTTGTCTTTTTGGACAGGGTCTCCCTGTAGCTCTGGCTGTCCTGGAACTCACTCTGTAGACCAGGCTGGCCTCAAACTCACAGAGATCTGCGTGCCTCTGCCTCCCAAGTGCTAGGACTAAAGGCGTGCGCCACCACATCCTGCATTTATTTCTGCATGCAGGTCTGTGTACCCGTGTCGTGCAATGCCGCAGAGGTCAGAAGAGGGTCTCGGATTCCCCTGGAACTGGAATTCTCCTGGAATTAGAGTTACAGACAGTTCTTAGCTGCCATGTGGGTGCTGGGGACCGAACCTGGGTCCTCTGCAAGAGCAGTCGGTGCTCTTAACCACTAGCCTATCTCTTCAGCCCCTAACTATATTTTAATTATAGTTTAAATACTACACTGAACTATTTTTATATTTATTTATTTATTTATTTATTTATTTATTTATTTATTTATTTGGTCTTTTCAAGACAGGGTCTCCCTGTAGTCCCAGCTGTCCTGGAACTCAGTCTGTAGACCAGGCTGGCCTTGAACTCACAAAGATCCTTCTGCTTTTGCCTCCTGAGTGCTAGGATTAAAGGTGTGCGCCACCACGCCCTGCCTTTTTTTTTTTTTTGTTTTTTGTTTTCTGTTTTGTTTTGTTTTGTTTGTTTTTTGACTGAACTATTTTTAAAGACCTGGCTTTAAATATTAATAGATTCATAAAAAGAATATTAACAAATTCTTTGAAGTCTACTCTGCAACTTTTCTTGGTCCTGTCCCCTCTCCCAAAATAATCACATTCTAAAGTTCTACTACATCTTTAGACTTATAATCAGTGTATCTTTTATTTTATATATTTTTAACTTTGTAATGGATCCATACTTGTATTTTTTGCTCTACATTATAGTCCTGAAGTTCATTATTTAATTATATGATCTAGAGTTTCTAATTTTACAAGCATACATAATTTTTCTCACTTTTGATTGGTGGTGAATTATTTTCAGGATTTTGCACATGTTCTTCCTGATCAATTGATGCAAAACTGCTTTCTAATAATTTGTGCCATTTCTACTCCAAAGCAAGTTTTTAATTGCTCTTATTTTTGTTTTAAATTTGAAATTGTTTCTCGTTGTGACTTGAATGTTGATATCCCTCTTTATATTGAGTTAGAATATACCTGTGGATCAGTCAGACTTCCTGTTGTGTGACTTGCCCATGTAGGATTTGTGCTATTTTTATATGGCCTATCTTTTTGACTGGTCCTTAACTTAGTTAGTTTCTTTCTTTTCTTTTCTTTTCTTTTCTTTTCTTTTCTTTTCTTTTCTTTCTTTCTTTCTTTTTTTTTTTTCTTTCATATTCTGGCTGTCAATCTTCTCTTAGTGGTATATATGTTTATAAGGAACATTTATCTTTGTATAGCTGAGACCAACCTGGGATTGTAGTCCTCCTGACTCTCGTCCTGAGTGCTGCTGGGATAACAAGCATGGGCTACCATACCCAGCACTAGATCAGGTTTTTATAAAGTTAATATATATCATAACTTTAAGAACTTGGCCAACATGGTAGACACTTGTAACTACCATACCCTGGGGAGGCTGAGCTAGGAATTGCTGCAAGCTTAGTCAGCTGAATAAGTACTAGAGTTCAAGGGTAGTCTGTGCTGCATAGAGAGACCTTAACTTTCCACTCCCCAAAATAAAAGAAAAACAATTTGCTACATATAACATAGTATGTATGTACCATAATCTAGAGTGCATCTTCAGTCTTTAATATTTGTTTTCATTTTAGCTAAAGTAAATGAGGAAAGATACAGTGAATAATCTTTGGGGAAAAAATAGTTGGGCTACTTGTTTAAGATGGACTATTGTCACAGCCCTTGATTACCTCCCAGAATTGGCAGGCAAGACCCTATTCTTGAAGTTAGGATATATTTGGGACACAGGACTTGGAGCACTGGAGCTAGAACTGACCTGGAAGCCTTTTCTCTGAAAGAGTAGCTTTCATAGTTCTAGCGGACACTATGCAAGCTGCTAATGAAGAACATCAATCAGTGGTCCAATCCAGCTCTAAAACCTAATGACCACAATGATGGCAATAGCAAACTACTTCCATTGGTGTAGTAGTGGCATTTTTATCTGGGGGGGGGGTAATCCACAGCTATCTATTTGGACTTAAAGCATTCTCAATGGGAGGGAACACATTGGTGGCCTTGTAAATGTACCCAAATATATTACAGAGTTCCAGAACTAGTCACACACAAAGAATATATGTCTGAGAGATGGCCACCCCAAATGACACATCTGCAATAGAACTAGTAGACCTAAGGCTCATGGAATGTAATGGAACAAACGGTAGAGAGAATACTAATCTATCCCTCAACTCTCACCAGTGAAGCTTCCTCAGAAAAGAGTGTGATGCATACAGAAGGCCACAACTGGCTAATTTTTAAGAGAACAAAATACTGCAGAGTCTGTGTCCCTGGATAGGACTCATATATTAAAACTTACCCATCCAGGGCTCAAGGACCATTGTGGAAGAGGGGATGGAAAGATGGAAAGAGCCAGGGTTGGTGCATGAACATAAGAGAAGAGAGGATTTTAGACCACTGGGAACTTGCTTATTAGAACTTGCAACAACGACAACAGCATGCACTGCATAAGAACCATGCCAGTTCAATCAGACAAAAGCTCAAACTTAAAATGAGGGAAGGGCAGCATGTCCTAACCCTAGCTGAAGAATTATTGACAGCTGATTACTGCTGGGCAAGAGAGAATAGATCTTTAAGGGAGCTACTCTACATAGACTGACTGGACTCCAGTGGACAAACTTTCCAAGGGAAATCTAGGTACAAGTGCTTAAATAGAATTTAGACTTCATTTGGGGGACCATTGGAGGGAAAGACCCCAATGTGGAGCAAAAGTGCAGGATTGATGGTTGTCTGGGTTTGCCAAGGAGGAACCTTCGAGCACTTCCTTAAGGAAAACATGACCCCTTTTAGGAAAAAAAATCCTCCAATTCAAGTGATATGTGTGTGTGTGTGTGTGTGTATGTATGTGTATATTTATGCATATTTATAACTATGTATATATATATGTATATACACTATAGCAATACAAGTTGGAGAGAACAACAACAAAAGAACTGAAAAAACACTCTGGAAAAAGATGCAGGACATGTATGGCAGAGTGCAGGGACTCGGGTGGGGTGGGGGGCATGGAAAGGGAAGCGACTCTAGATTCAATTAAGAAATGATGTATGACCTATGGAAAAAGTTTAATTGAAAAAACAAGATCCCATAGAACAACAACGAAAAAAGAATTTAACATATATGACAGAATGTATGAAATCTGGTGGGGGACTATGGGAGCATAGCTGGGGAAGGGGGTTAAATGTGGTTAAGATCTACTATAGGAAATGCACAAAATGCACTAAAATGTTTTGGAATAAAAATTTAAAAGAATATTTTCAATCATACTTTCAGTTCATGCTTTTAACCAATAAAAATCTAAAAGTATTATCTTTATCTTTAAAAAAATGTCAAAATCCACCCCCCCAAAATAGAAATTGTTATTATAGGAAGGCATGCTGGGGCACATTTGTTTTTCCAGTACTTGAGTGGTTCAGGAAGGAAAGATAGGGAGTTTATGGTCATAGTTAGCTACAATGTAGTTTGATGCCAGTCTGGGCTACGAAGATCTTTGTCAGAATATAAAAGAAATAAAATAAAATGGGAGAAAAAAGAAAACAATGAGACACAGATGAAAATTGTCTTGGTGAAGTTCCTAGGAAGCAGCTACCTCTGTGTTTTAAGATTCTCCTATGCGCTGGGTGTGGTGGTCCATGCCTTTAATCCCAGCACTCAGGAAGCAGAGGTAGGCAGATCTCTGTGAGTTCAAGGCCAGCCTGGTCTACAGAGTGAGTTCCAGGCCAGCTGAGACTACAGAGAGACCTTGTCTCAAAAATACCAAAAAAACAAAACAAAACAAAACAAAAAACCAACTCCTATGCTGAGTGGTGATCAGAACTTGTGTGATCCTGTAAGTTGCAATGCTGCAGGTCAGAAGCTAAATTCCTTGGACTCCCCTTGTCCCTCTTAGTAGCCACCCATGACCCACCACTGTATCTGACCTAACGTCCTGGTGACTATTAGATAAATCCTTTGGAAATGTATAACAAACTACTAGATTCTAGCAACCAAAAGCTAAGAATATCATCAGAAAGCTTCTGAGTCCTATAGCAGAAATGTCTCTGCTTCGCTCCAGTCTACCTACCTCATGTTTCTATCGATATATTTGAAAAGCACCCTTACTTGCTGAGTCATCTCCTAGGCCCCAAGCTGCTTTTATATTATAGTTATGCAGAATTTTTTTTGAGTCAGATAATGTTTTTTGTTTTGTCCCTTTTGTTCAGGACTGCTTTGGTTATTTGGTGTGTTTTGAATTTTCAGATAAATTTTTAGCCTATTTCTTCCCTTCTTCCCTCCCTTCCTCTCTTCCTCCCTTCTTTCCTTCCTTCCTTCCTTCCTTCCTTCCTTCCTTCCTTCCTTCCTCCCTCCCTACCTTCCTTCCTTCCTCCCTCCCTACCTTCCTTCTTCCCTTCCTCCCTCCCTCCCTCCCTCCCTCCTGCTATTTGTATGTTTCCTTCTTTTTGTCTGTGTGTGTGTTTCAAGTCCATATGCCAGGCAAGCTTTCTACCACTGAGCTACAGGTCTAACAGTGTTTTCATCTCATTTCATGAAAATGTCACTGGAGTTTGGAGGGGCTTCACTTAATCTGTAGATTGCTTTGGATAGTAATCCATTTAAACTATATTAGTGCTTCTAAACCAGGAGCTTACAGGTCTTTTTCTCTGGGAACTTTAATCGGTTTTTATAGCTTTGCATCTCTAGGTCTTTTGCTTCCTGGGTTAAGACTACCCTATGTATTTCAATTTTGCTGTATTATTTTAAGTTACATGGTGCTCTTGACTCGCTAATGCCCTTGTGCTGCTTCGCAGGTTCTTCTGTTCCTGTAGGTTGTTCCTTTCTTGTATTTTCTGTGATTTTCTTCTGATTTTTTTTCCTGTGGTATATTTTAAATCTTTAGCTTGTGAAATTTGTTTGCTATAAGGTTGGAGAGATGGCTCAGTGGTTAAGAACATTGGTTGTTCTTGAAGAGCACCCAGGTTCGAATCCCCAGTACCCACATGCAAACTAACAACCATCTGTAATTCCAGGTTCAAGGGCTCAGAAGCCCTCTTCTGTCCTCTGCAGGCATTGCACAACACAGGTGCACTTATATACAAGCAGACAATACACACGTATGCATAAACTAAAAAAAAAAAAAAACCCTCTTGTTGACTATAGAAACTTTGTAGTTTTGATAAGAATGATATAAAGCATCTTATATTATTACAGGCTATTCTAAAACAATGAAAGTTAATTTTGACAGAAGAAAACTCTGTATTTTCAATTTTTCTCCCCATATTTTATACTGTTCACCTTTGGCATCTTTAAAATTCTGTCTCTTCTATCATGACACTGGTATACTTTCATGCATGCAGACATGCACTCATAAATATAAAATGAAAATAATAAATATTAAAATTGTGTTTCTTCTAACAAACTATTATAGCTCTTATTGTACATGATTTTATCTTTGACCTTTTTTAAATTTTTTTTATTTTGTATGTGTATGAATGCACTGTCTGTATGCAGGTTTGTGCGCCCGTGTCACACAGTGCTGCGGAGGTCAGAAGAGGGCATCTGATTTCCCAGGAATTGGAGTTCCAGATGGTTCTCAGCTGTCATGTGGGTGCTGGGGATCGAACCCGGGTCCTCTGCAAGAGCAGGTGGCGCTCTTAACTGCTAGGCCATTTCTCCAGCCCGTCTTTGAACTTTTATATTGCTGATGTATGTAGTAATAGGCAGCTATCAAAGTGTTGGATTATGAATGTGATTATGTAATTTACACTGAGCTTCAAACTTTTATCCTGCCTATTACCACCCATTAGCGTACTTTCGTTTCAGTGTGAAGAATTCCCTTCACCGTTTCATGTAAAGTCCGTCTGACATTCATCAACCCACTCTTGTTTTCTTTGTCCGGAAAATGTTTTCCTCTCCATTTCTGAAAGACAGCTTGAGGCTTACTTTTCTACAGTTTGTCAATATCTTGTAAATATAACAGGAGAAAAGATTTATGAGCTTGCATTAGGTTTCCTAAAACAAAAATGTGTGGAAGAAAACCTGAAGAAAAGTCATTCGTTTACAAGTGAGTCATCATTTTCAACTTTCAGGGAATAGTTAGAATTATTTTTCAACTAAAAAATATACTGACATGCTTGGGTATATGTCAGTGGTAGAGTGGTCACCTAGAATGCATGGAGTTCTGGGTTTCATCCCCAGTCTCTCTCTCTCTCTCTCTCTCTCTCTCTCTCTCTCTCTCTCTCTCACACACACACACACACACACACACACACACAAGCTCTGCATATTAATTTTCTCATTTCACTGTGAAACTTACTCCTGGGTCTTAATTTTGGATTATTAGTTTAATTCATTATGAATAAATTTAGATCTTGGTTTTGCTTTTCTTTAGTATTTATCTGGAAATTATGCTCTTTGTAAACCATTGCCTTTGTGTCCTCTCAAATTAAGTGATTTGGATTTATTACTTCCCATCTTCATATAAATGTTTGTTTTTGGACAGGGCCTCTTCCTAGCCCAAGATAGCATGGAGTTTACTATGTAGACCAGGCCTCAATCTCAGAGATCTGTCTGTTTCTGCCTCCTGATTTCTGGGATTAAAGATGTGAACCACAATGGTCAGTCTTATCTCCCTGTAATTTTTAGGTAGAATTTTAAAGAGTTTAAAAAAGTAAATTATGGAAGATATATGTGACATATGTATTCACATATATATGAGATGTATCTAATTGATAACTTTGAAACACAGATAAGCTAGTAGAATCAAGGCTCAAAGACATCGATCATGTTAAACTTTGAGGCTTAAGTATAAACAGACTGAAATATAATTATTTTTTCAACTCATTTAGTTTTGTCACCAGCTACAATTTTGCTGTTCATTTACCCAAAAGTTCAATTATTTATTCATACATCAATTGTGTTCCCAACTCATTTTCTCTTGAAATCCCTGAAATACTTTTATCCAGGGTAGAAATGGCTAGGACATCTCCAGTAGTATTTCCACTTTAGTATTGGAGGCAGACATAAGAAATTACACAATTGTAATAGCAAGAGGAATGGAGTCTGTGATATTATAGGAACTGAGCCAGTTTTAGGGCTGATGCATCCTAAGTCCCTTGGGAGAACGAAATGCAAAGACTAGAGGTCATAATAACATCTCTGGCATTCAGGATATATTGAAAGACTGTGACTTTAAAAGCCAACTCAATTAAGGCACTTATCAAAGAGAGTAAGTGTTGGGACGTTTGCCAGCTTTGAATTAATGAAATTGAATCTTAATTTATAAAAGTGCTGGTTGCAGCAAAATGAGCCCATCTTTCTCCAGTGTAGCAGGAGAGTGTTACTATGCTTTCCCCTTCTAATGCAGTTCAAATCTGAGCCCCTCCCACCTTTAATCTATTTGTTTGTCTAAGAATGAATTGATGGCTGTATTACTATTAGGAAAATGATCACTTTCCTCTAAATTAGCTAAATTGGTCCCAGTTTTACGGGCTTTCTTGGTTCTCAGCCTTAGTATTAATAGTATTTTAAGATAACTGATACTAAAGTTATTATTAAATCCTATTAGTTATTAGTAAAATAAACAAACATTTACAGAAACCCAACCTACACATTCTACTTTCCAAGTTTCTGCTTTGGGCTGTGCGTGTACTTTGTGAGTATGCGTAGGAACGCCTGTCTGGTGAAGTAGCAGCTGCAAGCTGTATTGATCTGGCTCTTCCTGCCATTGGCCGTGGAGCCAGTCTGTCACTTCTCCAAGTAGTGAATCATATTGACAAGCCGCATTACATTTTATACATTTCTTTCTTATCTAGATATGTATTGAAGCATTCTTGCTGTTTAAAGGTGAGCTCTGCTGCACTTCACAGCCACTGGGGTACTGGCTGCCCTGGCTGCTGGCATAGGAGGATTTTACCATGAGGAAGGCCTACTTAACCACTCTTTGCTTTGGACCCCTGACTTTGCTGTCTGTGACGATGCTTTTAGAATCGGCACATGGACGACCTTATCTGATCCCAGGTACGTGTGCATGAATGGAAAGTCTTTCTGTTTATATCACTCATTCTTCTGACATTATAGAAATATTTTAAGAGAATAATATAAACCAAGCAGTAACCCCTACCCTCTTTACTATTTTGAATTAAATATACTCTAGGAAGCTTTTCTCTTCAAGGAAAATTTGTCATATTTGCCCAATAACATACTAAATTGACTTTAGCCATATTTTTCTATTCATTGGAAATTATTTTATCTTTGTAGTCTACAGTCAGGGATTAGTAATGTATAAACAGCAGTAAGTCACTCACATAGCTATGCATATCTCTAGAAATACCTTGGATAAAGAAAAAAAGACTTATTATATGAGATTATGATAATGCTTATGAAAGGAGAACATCTGAGAGAACAATATATCAATATAAAAATGTGTTTGCAGAGTATGGTGGGCAACATTTCATGGGGACTTTGTCAGTCCTTTGAAGGACAGTCCTAGCACTCAGATTAGGGATTGGCTGTGTTAATCTGTATTATCAAATCCATGGTACTTATGTTCACAAAATATTTTCACTGTGTAGTCTATAAAAATATCCCATCACAAAACAGGTGGAAGTAACTTTCCATGCTTATTATCTCATAGCATTTAAATCTTTGAAAATTGTAGTACATTGTACAAGCCAGTCCTTAATTTAAGCATTGATAGAGGTGGATTTCGTGTTCACGTATTAGGCAAACAATCTCTGAAACTTCTGTGAATTTCTTTGTTTTAAAAAAATAGTGACTTAATATTTTAAAAAACAATACCCCTTCCAGCTTGAATACTAGGGTTTTCATTCATCTAACTGACCTCCTTGTCAAGAAGTAGCTATCCTTTTACCTTACACTGAAACTAGGAGAGCATGTAATACATTTTATGTGACACTAAAGTGAGAAAAGGGGTCAAGTTTCTCATTTTTGGAATCTAATTCATCCTTGCTTATTCTTTAAGTTGCTACCTTAATCATGGTTTTAAAAGCCACCGAAAATTACAGATATATTTTGGCAATGGAAAGAATATTTAGAAAACATTTGTTTAGGAGGATATTTCTGTTGAATGGTAAATCAGAAATGTAAATTCAAGGGTAGGACTCAAGGAGTCAGGATTTTATGAATGATTTTATATTTTGGGACGACATTCATTTTGTTCTTCTCTATGCACTCAAGTCCTGTCATCCAGATCATCCTCATGGTTCTAGCAGAGAGCAAACCTGAGTAAAAAGCAATAATCTGTTGAAGACTGCAGCATTCCTATGTGCTAGTTCCAATGGTAACTTCTGGTTTCACCTGTTTGTGAAATATAAAAGCTAGAAAGAACTCTAAAGCATTAGCTAGATTCTGAAAAATAGTCTGTCCTCAGGATTCCACAGTGAGGGGCACGTATTACTAGCAGCAGAGTGGTAGCATTTCTGTCTGGGATACTTTGTTCTCATTGCTTATACATGAAGATGATTAACTTTTAAGTAAAATTATTCTCTGATCTAAATTGTTCAAGAATGAGATGAGCTTCTAAACATGCATTTCAGGTATCCAAGTTTAGTTTTCTCAAATAAGCAATTACGAGAGACAGAGACTATAAAGTTAGGCTCACTACGTTCCTCTTTGTGTGGTAGAAAATATCCAAGACGAATAGCACAGATTTGCCAGCTTTTATTCAGTGGGGTCAAAAATTAAAATATGCCACACTATAAAGTAACAAAGTAGGAAAATTGCTTACCCCAAGAAAAGGAAAAGAGAATAATGTAATAACCAAGAGTCCTATGGCTTTGTAATATTATCACTTGAGAATTTTCTGTTCTTTTTTATAAAATTTCTTGCTTCTGTTCAGTAGACACTTCTGTGGCTGTGAGCAAGGAAATAGCTGAGTCTGTTAGTGTGCAGCTTGTAGAGCAGTAATGGATCGTTTTCTGGGTATTTGCCTTGTCACTCATTCTCTCCTGCCTGAGAAATTTTCTTCATGACAAAGAAGTATCCCTATTCATATATTTAACATTCCAATATTTTCCTCATCACTGTTAACACTATTAAAAGATGGAAGTACATTAAAAGATGGAAGAATATTAAAAGATGAAAGGACATTAAAAGTTGGAAGGACATTAAAAGTACAGGTATTCTTTTCTGATAAAGCTATAGCTATACATCACAATCAAAAATAGAAACGAGAATAAAAGCAAGATTATTTTTCCCTGCTAACATCTAATATTCTTTAGACATGAGTTTAAAAAAAGCCTTTAGAGAAGTTTTTTTTTTCCCTTCAGCGATTCCTATAAATGATATTTATAAGAAGCAAAATTCCCTGAGGACAAGCATCATTCAAAACTAGTAAAGGCACACAGTTCATCTTTACAAATACAGTGCAATGCAAAGTATAGGTCTCACCTCCAAAGGAGCAAAATAGTCTATTCTTTAAAAAATATTAATGTTTATTATTTTTAACTTGTGCATTTACATGTGAATTTGGCTGTAGAGATGTGCTTGTGCATGCAGGTGCCCAAAGAGTGCAGAAGAAGGTGTCAGATCCCATGGATCTGGAGTAATGGGCGGTTGTGAGCCATCTAATGTGGGTGCTGGGAAGGAAATCAGGTCTTGAGCATTCTTAACCAAAAACCATGTATCCAGCTCCAGTGTTCATTCTTCATGTGGATGTGAAGGATCATGGCCCAGGATCACATCCCAATACCATTTTCTAAAGTGGTAACAATTTAATGAAATTTTATTTGTTATAATTTTAGTTTATTTTCATTCTCTTAGATATCTATGTATCTATCTATCATCTATATCTTGTGTGTGTGTGTGTGTGTGTGTGTGTGTGTGTGTGTACATGCCCTGGCACATATGTGGAGGTCAGAGGACAACTTGTGTCAGTCAGTTCTTTCCTTCCATCATGTAAGTCCCTCCCTAGAGCTCAGGAGTTTGGAGTTTGGGGCAAGAGCTTGACCTGCTCAGCCATCTTGCAGGCCTGGCCCTCAGGAAGATTTTATAGTTATAGAAACTCATAAATCTTTGCACTTTTTGAATAAGTTGGTGAAAGCATCAGGTAAGCAGGTTGGAGCAACATGGGGAAATCTCTAGTATAGATTTCAGACGCTATCTGGTGACATTCTTAGCTTTGGAGTTGTTGAAGACTAAACTAATATTCAGCCAAGTCAATACACCTCAAGAAGTTTCACGTGGTAGTCTGAAAGGTGTTAGGCTAGACCCAGGGGTAGACAATAAATGGCTATTGAGGGTGCTAAAGCCAGGCCAAGATACTTGGGCTCTGAATCAGTAGCATGAGTTCTCCACAATCATAAATTCTGATCATTGGATTAGTCTTATAGATCCTCAAATATAACTGTGGCCTTTTTATTGTTGTTGTTTTTTTAATCTTTTTGAGACAGGGTCTCTCTGTAGTGCCAGCTGTCCTGGAACTCACTCTGTAGACCAGACAAAGATCCACCTGCCTCTGCCTCCCAAGTGCTAAGATTAAAGGTGTGGGCCACCACGCCTAGGAACTTCAGTTCACAAGAGACATGGACTATGCAGTATGCAAATGCTAACTTCTTTTCTATGCCTTCCTAGTTAATTTCTAGTCTTGTAGGTACTCTAAATTGAAAGCAAATAATGTTTTTCTCTCATCACTGTTATCATCCTGAAACAAGTGGCCATTAGCATTTGGCTGTAAATCTATCATTTTTGCTTCAATGAACATACTTTAAAGATTACAATATAACAATTTAATGAGTGATTAGAATAGAAATTGTATTACTGCAATCATGTCTTGCTCTTGTGAGAAAATTTATATTAATTTTAATTCTCTAAGGAATAAGTCAGACAGATAATTTCTGTCGTAAAGCTAAGAAAATTGAAGAAATGAGCAGTAATTAAATATGTAGCAACGTTTGATGTTGTCACTTGCTCCAAATCATCATTCTCTTCCTTTAATTAGACATTAACTGATGTGTTTTGGTCACAGGAAGACAGAGGGTTTGAAATAGAATCCAGTCAAGTTATGAGCTGTTCTTAGCTGAAATCATCGTACTTTCACCAACCTTCATTAATCTTGTTCCTGTGCATACAATAAAAATTAGAATGAAGAGATAGAGAGATAAAAGGTGACCCTGTAGAATTGTTAAGGTGAATTTTTCTTTTTCAGACTTCCACTGGAACTATTGTATTATACTAATTACTATTCCTATGGCATCATACTTAACCAAAATCTCTTGAATGAAGTCTGCTGTCCAAATTTCTGTTCCAGAATATAAATGTTTATAGTGCTGAGACAGCTGGGTCCCTGAGCCATAAATTACCATAAGGTAAATCAAGAAAGATTGAAGGACACCAGTATGGATGAAGTACAGTGCAGTCTGGTTCTTCTACAAGGGTTCTTTGGAAAGTTTAAAAGTAATCCATGAAACACAAATTAGTTCATATTTAAACATATATGTGTAATGCAATCTCAGCATCAAAAGTTATTCTTTTTCTCTTAAACAACTTTTAGTTTGTACTTCATCTGTTCAAAGCAACAGCAGATGCTTTTTTAAATTCTTTTTTTAAATTTTATTTATTTTTTATGTGTACGAATGTACTGTCTGCATGTAGGTTTGTGCACCCATGTTGTGCAATGCCGCAGAGGTCAGAAGAGGGTGTCGGATTCCCCTGGAACTGGATGTGGGTGCTGGGGATCAAACCCGGGTCCTCTGCAAGAGCAGTTGGCGCTCTTAACCGCTAGGCCATCTCTCCAGCCCCAAAGATGCTTTTTTTACAACAATCTTATAATGAGGAAAGAAAACTTCACCTGTAATCCCACTGTCTTTCTGGGATATTTCTGTCTCTGCTTCTCATGATTTTGTGTTCATACACATTCACTGGTTTTTAGAATGGCCTGTGTCTTTGGATCTTACACCTTCCTACCTGCTTGTCATTGGTAGATATGGGCATTAAGAATTGCCTATAAAACCCATTGACTATAGGTACAATGTAAAAGGCTGGTATAACTTAGCCTTTCTGGGTGTTTAACGACCATACTTAACACCCATACCAATATGGCTGAGGGATCCAAGGGATAACTTTGTTCCTTGCCCTCAGAGGTCAACTGAGTCTTAGGGGACTATGCATGGGGGCATCTCTTGAAATGTCCTGGAAATGTGAGTCACCAGTCTTCCTGTTCAGGGAGGCCTTGGAGATCCACTAAGGACTTCAGCCCAGTGTCTAGTCTATAAAGAGGAAAGTCTGCTCATGCTTCAGAAAAGGAAGCCTAGTCTAGCAAGACCTGACTTTGTCCTTGAGTGGATGGAACTGGTAAATGAAAAGCTGAAAGGAGCCAGGGGCTCCCATCCTCCCCCCCAAAAAACCCCCGAGAGACCCAGATCCTCAACTGACCTCAAGAAAACAAAAACCTTGGTTAGTCTGGGCTGTGTGGCCTTAAGCATCCAAAAGGAAAATAAAACCAGAAATAATCAGTAAGACCAGAGAAATTATACTTCAGATATAAAACTTGAGATCTTCGTAAAAAGACCAAAAGAAAAAAGAGAGAGCACTGTTGTATGGCCTGTCTTCAGTTCTTACTGGCAAGTGCATTAACTCTGTGGCTGCCACTGCTTTTGCCACTCTTAAAAGACAGACACAGCTTTTTAACCCTCCAATATGGACTGAAGACTCATGTCTCTCCAAGAATCCTCCAAACCTTCAATGCCAGATGGGGACTATTGAGATACCCAGCTTGTGGACTAAGCAGCTAAGGGGATTTCAGCCTTGTCAGAATATAGACTGCCATTGTTGGACTATCTGGGCTGTATCATGCAGGCCAGTGCAGGGGGATCGAGACAGGTCGTGTGATTACTGGACTTCATTTGGGGGGCCATGGGAGGGAAAGACCCCACTGTGGAGCACAAGGGCAGGATTGATGGTTTGGGCTTGCCAAGGAGGAACCTTCAAGCACCCCCTTAAGGAAAACATGACATCTTTTAGCAAAAAAAAAAAAAAAATCCCCCAATTCAGGTGATATGAGTATGTATGTATGTGTGTGTGTGTGTGTGTGTGTGTATATATACACACATTTGTATATATAAAACTATATCTATATCTATATCTATATCTATATATATATATATATATATATTGAAGCAATACAAGTTAGAACAACAACAAAAGAACTGGGAAAAAAACTCTGGAGTCAGTAAAAGATGCAAGACATGTATGGCAGAGTGCAGGAACTCAGGTGGGGTGGGGGACATGGAAAGGCAAGTGACTCTAGATTCAGTTGAGAAATAAATGATTTATGGAAAAAGTTTAATAACAATAAAAATTTAATAACAATAAATAATTAAATAAAAATTAATCATAAAAAACCCATTGACTTACAAATACCCTCACTGACTCATTAAACATGGTGATATGTGATTATTACAGAGAATGAACTATTCCCAGATAAAGGAGATAAAGAAGATAATAATCAGGAGGAACTACTGCTGCCTCTACTGAATAAAAACTTTGATTTCCAAAGTCCTCCCAACATTGGTGAGTTAATAAAGTTGGCCGGGCGTGGTGGTGCATGCCTTTAATCCTAGCACTTGGGAGGCAGAGGCAGGCGGATCTTTGTGAGTTCAAGTCCAGCCTGGTCTACACAGTGGGTTCCAGGACAGCTGGGGCTTCAGGGAGACCCTGTCTCGAAAAACAAAAAAAAAAAAAAAAGAATAAAGTTAAACTGGGGGCTGGAAAGATGGCTCAGCAGTTAAGAGCACTGACTGCTATTGCAGAGGACTAGGGTTCAGTTCCCAGCATCCACATGATGGTTGACAACCATCCATAACTCTAGTTTCAGATGATCCAACATCCTCTTCTGACTTCTATGGGCATTGCAGGACACTGGTGGGTTTACATATATGTAGGCTCTATACTTATACACATAAAATAAAAATAATGAATAAAATATGAAAAAAGAATAAAGTTAGATTAGATACATTAAAAATAACAGAATAATTCTACCTCCAGATCTGTTCTCTTTATATTAAATAATGACTATTTTATATGACACAATGTGCCTTAAATGTTTGTATTGTTACATACTCCTGCTAAAAAGCCATGGAGTTACTTAAAGCATGAAATGTGCATTTATGTCTTAGGAACTCCTGAGGTAAGTAATTCTTTCTTCCTCGGAATTTCCTCTCAATGTGTGCAACTCTCCCCCATACAGTTAATGTTTTCCTTATAAACATTTCAAGAGTAACATGTTGATAGGTTTACATTAGAAATTTCATCAATTAAGGACAATTCTGTTTTGGTGAAATTATCTTTGTTCTCACACAAATTCTTCAAATTGTGAAACAGAGACCATAACTGGGAAATTGAAGCCACACCAATTGTACTGTTGTCATTTGAACACTAGGATATACTCCTAAAAATTACTAAGAGTCTGTTCAGAAATATAGTGAGTATAACCCAGAGAGAAAGTGTGAGAACAGGACAGTGTCGGTGCCCTCTCAAACAGCATCTAACATATTATTTTATAAAGTTTAATATTCATTGCACAAAATATTAGTTAAAATATGTTAGATGTGTGGATGTGTCTCAGTGGTAAAGTGTTCAGTATGGCTGAGTCCTTGGGTTTGCACTTCAGCACTGCAAAGTAAGAACAAAGACGCAACCATACAAAACAAAACAACCCTCAAAAATATTAATAAAAACTTTAAAAAGACAGGATCATAAAATTTTGAAGAATTAAACATGAGATATTTTTCTATTGGAAAAATAAGTGAAATTATTTTATTCTATTTATTTATTTTTTTAATTTTTTTTAAATTTTATTTATTTTGTATGTGTATGAATGTACTGTCTGCATGTAGGTTTGTGCACCCGTGTCGTGCAAAGCCACGGAGGTCAGAAGAGGGCGTCGGATTCCCCTGGAACTGGAGTTCTCCTGGAACTGGAGTTATAGACGGTTCTTAGCTGCCATGTGGCTGCTGGGGATTGAACCCAGGTCCTCTGCAAGAGCATTCGGCATTCTTAACCACTAGGCTATCTCTCCAGCCCCATGAAATTATTTTAAAAAGAGGAAAATTAATGCACAAATTATAAGACCTGAAAATTATTATTAATAGTTTTGGAAAATTACCTTCTTGGTTGAATTTTATGAAATATTATTTATGTTCAGCTCTTTTTCCATTTACTATTTCTCCATGAGATTTTCTGTGTCAGCAATATATTGGAGTTTATTGGTAACCTGTTGTCCTGGTTTGTCTTCCATTGCTATGATAAAACACTCTGACCAACACCAACTTGGGGAGGAAAGGGTTTATTCAGCTCACATCTCCTGGGTCACAGTTCATCACTTAGGGAGCCCAAGGCAGTAACTCAGGGCAGGAACCTGGAGGCAGGAGCTGAAGCACAAGCCATGGAGGACTGCTGTTCACTGGCTTGCTCCTGGCTTGCTCTCTGGCTCATGCCCAGCCTGCCTTCTTATACTGTCACTGCTCAACAATCAAGACAATACACCACAGATGTGGCCACAGGCCAATCCAATGGAGCCAATTCCCCAACTGAGGCTCCCTCAACCCAGGTGTGTCAAGTTGACACTAAAGCTATCCAGCACAATTGACCCCTTGTCAACTTGACACACAAAACACATCACTATTAAACCACCACCTTTCCAGTTCTTATCCCCAAAATATGATGTTAACATGAATCACAACCTAAGACAGTACAACCTCAAAAGCCTCACAGTCCTTAAAATGTCCAAACACTTAAAAGTTCACAGTCCGTTAAAAGTCTCTTAACTGTGGGCTGCTGTAAAATCCAAAACAAGTACTGTCTTATTTCAAAGGGAAGAATCAGGCACTCTCAAACAAAACCTAAGTCCAGCAAAGTAGCTCAAGGCTGGACACCTGGGATTCACTCACGATCTTCTGGGCTCCAAAGGGTCTCGGCAGCTCCCCCTCTCCGACTCTGCCGTCCGTGGCACACTCATCTCGCAGGCCCAGGCCGACTCCATTCTACACCTACCGCTGCTCTTGGTGGTCGTCCCAGGGTACCGGCATCTCCAAAAAGCTGGGGTCGCTACTGAAACTGAGGCAGCACCTTCACCAATGGTCTCTTCTGACCTCTCCTGGTGCAAAGCCTCAGCTTCTCTCCATGACCCCTGCAATCCTGGGGTCTTCACAGCAACCGAGGTGCACTTCCACCAATGGTCTTTCCTGACCTCTCACAGTGCCAAGCCTCGGCTGCTCTCTGTGACCCCCTCAAATTTCAACACCGGAACCATATAGGAGACTCTTACACGTTACCAAGTCCGGCTTCTGGCTCGAGATGGAGGCTCAGGCCCTTTCTGGGTCACAGCTTCTGTGTGCTGACCTTGAAGATATTCTCCCCAGAAGATTTCACCTCAGTGATGCTGGTCTCTTGTTACTTACAGCTGATTTTTCAGCCCCAGCTAACCAGCATCAATTGCCCCAGTACCACAAAAGTTTCACTTCAGGTTCTGGTCTCTTGTTACTTACAGCTGATTCTCCACAGCCCCAGCTGACCAGAACCCACAGATTACACAGTCCTGATGATCTCTGCTCTCCTTTGAAACTAGAAACTTCACAAGCCAGGCCTCCATCTTCTACAACTCCTTCAGCAAAACTGCTCCAAGCTCCACAGCAACAATCTTTAGGCATTCAATGATCTTCCCAGCCCAAAGTTCCAAACGCCTCCACAATCCTTCCCCAAAACACCAAGGTCAGGTCTGTCACAGCAATACCCCACTCGTCTGGTACCAATTTCTGTCCTAGTTTGTCTTTCATTGCTGTGACAAAACACTCTGACCGACACCAACTTGGGGAGGAAAGGGTTTATTCAGCTTACATCTCCTGGGTCACAGTTCATCACTTAGGGAGCCCAAGGCAGGAACTCAGGGCAGGAACCTGGAGGCAGGAGCTGAAGCACAAGCCATGGAGGACTGCTGTTCACTGGCTTGCTCCTGGCTTGCTCTCTGGCTCATGCCCAGCCTGCCTTCTTATACTGTCACTGCTCAACAATCAAGACAATACACCACAGATGTGGCCACAGGCCAATCCAATGGAGCAAATTCCCCAATTGAGGCTCCCTCAACCCAGGTGTGTCAAGTTGACACTAAAGCTATCCAGCACACCTGTACTTCCTGCTAGAGCCATCATTTACTTTAGATAACTTTGTGCTTATTGTTGGACTTGGGTAGATTTTCATGACATAGATCATTGTATTTCAATATCATATGCGTTGGAAATATATTGAGAATTTTGCACTAGGAATGACTGTGTTTCCTCAAATTATATAAGAAAGATTTTTGCTTTCCACTAAGCTCATGCATGAATATCTTGAAGGGAATTAAATGGCATTTGTGGTATGTTTTTCATTTGACAGTGTCTCTTACAGGTATAGAGCTGGCTAACAAATGGGAAGAACGTAACCAGGTGAGAGTGCACAAGACTTAAATGCTCAGTTTTAATACTTACTATAAGACAATTTATTTCTAAAAATTATTATTAGCCAGGCATGGTAGTGCACACCTTTAATCCTAGCACTTGGGAGGCAGAGGCAGGTGGATCTTTGTGAGTTCAAGGCCAGCCTGGTCTACAGAGTGAGTTCCAGGCCAGCTGGGGCTACAGGGAGACCCTGTCTCAAAAAGACCAAAAAAAATTATTATTATAGTGTGAAGCTTTTATTTTTGCTAGAGAAAGAATAAAGAATTTCAGTAGGATAAAATCAAATAAAACTGAAACAACACACACACACACTACAGCACACACACACACACACACACACACACACACACATACCCGCTGATATGATCAGAGCAGTGACTTATTTATGAGACCCTGGGCTAACTAAAATATTCTGAATATGTCATTGATGAAATGGAAGGTTATAAATTGATTCCTGAAGTTACTATTTTTTTTTGAGATATGGTCTCCCTGAAGTCCCAGCTAGCCTGGAACTCCCTATGTAGACCAGGTTGTCATTGAACTCACAGCTCCCTCCCTCCCCACTCCTCCCTCCCTCCCCCCTCCCTCCTCCCTTCCGTTTATTTTCTCTTACTCCTTTTCTTTTCCTGTTTTTCTTTCCCTTCGTTCTATATTTTTCCTTCTTCCTCCTCTCCCCTTCTCCTTTTCACCCCACATTGTTAATAAAGACTAATTGTCATTTCAATTTCTCATAGCTGGAGAAGCTGAAAGAACAGCTTATGGGGGCAAAGAATGCTGAACTGCCATTTCCTGTAAATGAAGTATCCTCTTCTTACGTGAATAAGCGAGGTAACCTTTTATTTTAGTTTTAAATTGACTTCCAAAAGACCCTTTTGGGAGCAAATATTTCTAAGAGGAAAGAGATATCATTGACCTTTTTTAGTCTTATGGTTGAGATCAAGATCAAGGCTCGTGTCCGACAGAAGGGAAACACCATTGGCAGTGTTTCCCTAGGAGTGGCTCTGAGCTGTCATGCGGCCAGCATGGGTAACCAGCTCATATGTTTCTGTTTCAGATTACACAGATCAAATTACACTGGTTACCTTTTCCGTTTTGGCTTAAAGACTGACTTAATGAGGACCAAGTAGAAATAACCAAGTTTTAAACCACCTTAGAATGTCAGAACACCTTCCTTTACATAAAGGGAATCCCACTGCTGTGGCATCTGTAGTGAACTTAAGATTTGACTCAGATCTTTAATTTTTGAAAGGTTGTTCTTTGACTCTGCCTAAAACTTTATAACTTTTCCAGGATATTCTTGTTTCTTGCTAACTTGGTTCTTACTTTTGGGAAAAAAATAAATGTGGCATCTCCAATTCGCTGTGGATTTGGCTTTATTTTTTCTTTATTTTTATTTTTTTTTTTGGTCCTTTTGAGACAGGGTTGCCCTTCAGACTTCATCTCCACCACTATTTGTCTTTAACTTCTTTAAAAAACATACTTTCAAAAAAAAAACATACTTTCATAATACAACTAAAGGGAAAGAGGATAAGCTAGCCTTAACAACTTGGCATGTGGCAGACATTTCATATTCTAATACAATGGATAAGATTTTAGGCTCTAAGGTAGACTATTTGGATTCAGATCTTAACTTTGATATCTCTCTTCTCTGACTTTTGGCAATGAATTTCTTCATTTTGTCCCAAATGAGTACAATAAAAATAATTTTCGGGACTGGAGAGATAGCCTAGCGGTTAAGAGCACCGACTGCTCTTACAGAGGACCCGGGTTCGATCCCCAGCACCCATATGGCGGCTGAGAACCGTCTGTAACTCCAATTCCAGGAGAACTCCAGTTCCAGGGGAATCCGAGACCCTCTTCTGACCTCCGCGGCGTTGCACGACACGGGTGCACAAACCTACAGGCAGACAGTACATTCATACACATACAAAAATAAATAAAATTAAAAAAAATAATAATAATTTTCATGATTACTATGAATAAGTGAGTTAATTAAATTTAGAATACTTCATGATCTATGATAAGAACTATATAAGCATAACTTAAATCACTTCAATAATTACTCCATAACAACCCCCCCATTTTGTGTCTAGACAATGTTCCATACAGCCTCTAATACTCCCATGACAAGGTAGGAGAGGGTTAAAGGAGATAACAGGCTCTTAACTGTTAAAACTGAGTCATGCTGATTCTAACTTAATTGAGTAGTACGCACTTGAAAATACAAAAACAAAAACAAAAAAACCCCCACAGGAATATTTGGAGAATCCTATCTCTGTCACAGAAGTTTGGGACTTATTTTGTCTTATGTAACAAAATTTCCCTGATAGTGATTTAGTAGACGATTGAATAAATGAGTATGAAATTTAGGAAAGCAGCCCAGAGTGGAAGTATATATTTAACATTTATCAGCAGATTCACATTTGGTATTTTGATGAAGCCATCCATGAAAAGTAACACTAGATATAGAGGATAGCCTCGACTGAAGGTCAGGTCAACTTAAGGTCCCAGGGTGTGGGTATCTCTCTGCCACACATAGATTATAGGGAAAAGGTAAGCTGCAAGACAGCCGCCAGCAGCTGTCCAAAACTGCTGGGCCAAAGGCTGAGCACCTTTTCACTGCCCTCTTATCTAATCTAATGACTACACCAGGCAATGCCCTAGTGGCACTCCCGGATCCTCCAGACTGCTGCCTGCTTGGCGCTCTACAGTCTAATGCCAGGCTGGTGTCTGATGGGCATTCTACAGCCAAATTCCCATACTGTCGCCTGATGGGCATTCTATAGTCTAATTCTGGCTCGGGCCCCACCACACATCACAGGTGCTGACCTGATGAGTCTCCATCCAGCCCCACGCCAGCTCCCCAAGTTGGTGGTCTGCTTGACCCTGGTCCAACTCACTGGTCCTCACCAGCTTCCAGAGTTGGTGAGTTGGTGGTCTGATGGACTGCCGTCCAACTCACTGTGTCTAGCTACACAAGCCTCGTGGGCTAAGAATACATGCCAGTAGTCCCTGTCAGATGGTAAGAAGGATTCGTCTTTTTTTTTTTAATATTTATTTATTTATTTATTTATTTATTTATTTATTTATTTATTTATTTATTTATACGAATGTACTGTCTGCACGTAGATTTGTGCACCCGTGTCGTGCGATGCCGCAGAGGTCAGAAGAGGGTGTAGGATTCCCCTGGAACTGGAGTTCTCCTGGAATTGGAGTAACAGACAGTTCTCAGCCACCATGTAGGTGTTGGGGATTGAACCTGGGTCCTCTGCAAGAGCAGTTGGTGCTCTTAACCGCTAGGCCATCTCCAGCCCCAGGACTCGTCTTTTTTACTCACAGTATTCTTTTTATACCCAGAGTGGTGTCATTATCTTAGGGCCTTGTTTCAGACCCCTTGCCTTAAGTTCCATAGCATCTGGAGTACTAGTATCAGGAGCACAAGAATTTGTGAGTGCCTTTGATCTCAAGGTTTCACAGGCTTTCTAATGCAAATGCAAATCCTGCCTTAAGCCAGGTTTCAGTGTAAGCAGACAAGCAAGTAATTTAGCACAAAAGAAGCCACAGGTGGCTCCCTTTTTTCCCTACATGAGGGTGTGTAGATGAGAGAGAACTACAATAAGGTTGACTAGAGGCAGACTTATTGGGAGGAAATGACAAAGTAAAATACATGGAAGTAAAAACACATTTCATAGAAGTTCAGCTGCATCTGAAGCTCTGATCAGTCCAGTAAGATGAGAACAAGGCCCGCCATTTGAATTCCGGATCCAAAGGCTATCAAGGATTGGGAACTTTTTTAAGGGGACCATGATTGAATAATTGAAACCACAGGCAATGTGAATGTTTATGTGTCTACACATATATGAAGGTACACGTGTGCATGTATGCTAATGTATGTAGAGGCCAGAGGACAACCTCAATCATCAGTCCACCTAAAGTGCCTTCACCTTATTTTCTGAGAGAAGGTCTCCCTGGGACCTGCGACTTGCCAATTAGGTTAGATCAGTTGGCCAGTCAGCTACAGGCATCTGCCACAGGACATAATTCTATGGAAGAATTTTGTTCTAAGGAAGAAATTAAAGACATTAACTAGAACGATTTAAGTGTTATGGAAAGTTTTTGTTTTGATTTTAATTAAGGAGATATGAAAGAATGCCTTTATGTGATGGGAACCAAGTCAATGTTTTGCAGTGATGACTATATCAACTGGATGGTCAGGTTAGTTTACAAAGCTTAATTCAAAATTTGAAGTTGGCACCCTTGGCATGATTAACAAGTAATTGCCATGAACAACGTGTTGAGACAAAATGTACAGGCCCCCAAATCTAACTTAAGGCAGTAAGAATTTGCATTTATTGAAGGAATTTTCTTTAAAAAAAATGTAATATATTGTCATTAGACAGCTGCCACATGCATAGCTTCTCAGTACCTTGCATTATATTAGAAACAGCAATTGCAGGGGCTGGAGAGATAGCTCAACGGTTAAGAGCACCGACTTTGCAGAGGCCCTGGGTTCGATTCCCAGCACCCACATGGCAGCTAAGAACCATCTCTAAAAAAAAAAAACAGCAATTGCAAATCTGAATTAGACAAACACTAAGAGACATCAGAATGCTGGCTGGAGTTGAACTTTACGGAACTGATGAATAATTTTCAAGCAAGGAGGAATTGGCTTTATGTGCAACACCACTCATGGTTGTCCCTTTCAACCAGGTCCAAATATTTCTCCAAACTCTATTCCATTGCAGTCTTAGTCACACTGCTCATGTGATGTAAGTTTTGGCAATGTGTAGGCTTATATTTTTGTGCCAGACAGAATTATCCCAAAATATCTGAAGGGACAGAGTACACAATGATTATGACTTTCCAAAGCACACTGTTTTGTTTTTTTTTTACTTTAAAAAAATTATTTATTTATTTTTTTATTTTTTATGTGTATGAGTGTACTGTCTGCATGTAGGTTGGTGTACCTGTGTCGTTCAATGCCGCAAGGTCAGAAGGGGGTGTCGGATTCCCCTGCAACTGGTGTTAAAGACAGTTCTTAGCCGCCATGTGGGTGCTGGGAATCGAACGCTGGTCCTTTGCCAGAGCAGTTGGTGCTCTTAACCACTGAGCCATCTCTCCAGCCCACAAAGTACTGTTAAAGGAAGATTGGGTTAAAGGGCCAAGCTCTCCAGTTCTAGGTCTGAGAATAGACATCTGCATTCACAGGGGCTGAATGCAGTTTGCTGAAAAGGTATGGCTCTTCCTACAGAAGATTTAAATTTACTTCATTTATGCATTTGAAGATTGAAACGCTGCTAAACTTTGGTTTGATTTGTCTGAAGCAGAGTTACATGATAACAGTGTGAAGACTCAGTTCTTTAGAATTGATTTGCATAAATATCATTTGGTAGTTGCAAAGTGATCTTTAAATTCCCTTTCTTTTCCTTCAATACACAGGGGCTCATTAAGAACTGCTTTTTATGCCGGGCGTGGTGGCGCACGCCTTTAATCCTAGCACTTGGGAGGCAGAGGCAGGTGGATCTTTGTGAGTTCAAAGCCAGCCTGGTCTACAGAGTGAGTTCCAGGACAGCTGGGGGGCCTTGCAGGGCAGACCCTTGCTCAAAAAAAAAAAAAAAAAAAAAAAACAACAGAATGCTTTTTAGCTTAAGATTACTTTCCTCTTTAGCATTCATTTACCTCAAGTGTAAAATAGAAGTGTGACTCTCCAGGTGAGCCTCTGGGTTTCCTGGACCAGGTCACATATAGAGTAATGCTGCTCCACCGAGCTTGCCGTAGCGGGACTGTTCTTTCGGCTGCTCATTCTGGTAGTATGTGAGAGGGGCAGTGGTTGTAGGAGCGGCAGCTATGATTGTTAAAGCATCTGGGGGGAAGGGGAGGAGATGGTATGGGGATGGAGAGATGGCTCTCAGCGGTTAAGAGCGCCAACTGCTCTTGCAGCGGGCCCGGGTGGTTTGTGGGATAGATTTCCCATGGGCGACCATATGGCGCGCTAAGAAACGTCTTTAACTACCCGTTGCAGGGGACATCTGATTGCCCCTCTTCTGACCTTGTGGCATTGCACGACACCGGTACACCAACCTACATGCAGACCCGTTACACCGTATACACAAGAAAAATAATATTAGCAGGCGTCGGTTGCGCATGCCTTTCATCTAGCATTGGAGGAGGTTGGAGAAGAGGCTAAGCGGATCGGGGGGAGTGCAGAGGCCAGCAGGGGCTACTAGGAGGCGAGGTGCGAGGACCAGTGGGGCGGACAGGGAACTCGGCCGAGAAAAGACCAAAAAAAAAAAATAAAAAATAAAAAAAAAATAATAATAAATAAATAAATTAAAAATAAATGAAAAAGAATCTGGGCTATTATTTAAAGTTAATTAATTTATAGGCCTTTATAAAGCTAGCATATATCATATTTCTGAACATCTTTAAAAATGTCTCTGTCTCTTATGCAAGCACATAAACTGTTTTATTCAGGGGTAAGATTTAAGAAAGTATCTGTCTAATGATTTGTTTTGTTTTCTTCCTCAGCTTGTTTTTGGAAGTACTGTGTCTAAAGCCTTTTCACTGGCTACAGAAAAGAAACAAACCCTAGAAAAGGTGATTTATATGTGCACACTCTGCTGCTTAAAGATTATACTTGTTTAGGGGCTGGAGAAATAGCCTAGCGGTTAAGAGCACCGACTGCTCTTGCAGAGGACCCGGGTTCGATCCCCAGCACCCACATGGTGGCTGAGAACCGTCTGTAACTCCAATTCCAGGAGAACTCCAGTTCCAGGGGAATCTGAGACCCTCTTCTGACCTCCATGGCATTGCACGACACGGGTGCACAGACCTACATGCAGACAGTACATTCATACACATACAAAAAATAAAAAATTTTTTAAAAATTAAAAAAAAAGATTTGTTTAAAGCATAAGCATGCTGGCACTAACCCTACACATTGTTTTTCTCACTTGGGTAACTTGCTCCTAAGTGGACTGTAATGTACTTAATGCTCACGCTCTGAATAATGACAGATATGCTGTACTTGGGGTGGGGGGCATGGATTATCAAAATGGCTTTTGAGGTGAAGCGAGAGTTCTGTGTCTGTTGTATGCTTTTTATAAGTTCATATATGTCTCTATATGGTTTTGTCCAGTTATACTATGATGTTGGGTTACCAATTACAGAATTTTAAAATGCATACTGGAAACACAATAAAGTATATTATCTCAGTTTGTGTGGAAAATGTTCATTATTATTCTTTCTCTTTCTAATGATTGTGTGAGACACTTTCTTTTCTATTAATTAGGAGAGTTTCCACTGAAACTGCTAAAAATGAATACATTACTAACAAATATATTACATATATAATTTACTTGTAACTTGGATAAAGTAGCACTAAAATTTTCAGAAATAGAATGTGAAGAAAATTTATAAAGCAATTTGCCTTTCGTTTCTTATCAGTTCTCCTGTCTGCATTCTCTGGGACATGTGAAACCATTTGAAACTCTCTGTATGCCAGGAGACTCAGAATAATAAAAACAAAACTCCTCTAAAGTCACTGGCTTTCCCTTCTTAGGTTTCTATCTCCATTTCTATATCACCCTATTCTTATTTAATTTATTCAAGACTCAGAGTTCAAACTTAATTCTCTCTGACATCCATGGTGGCACAGTGATATTATCAAAGTAACTTAAAATTAATGACTACACTATTATGTGAGCCTATACATATTTCTTTTCTTTATCATAGTGGGAAATATATTTTCGTCTACATACTCTCAAGTGTGAGATGCTTTATGATAGAGTATTTTGTAAACCGGAATGATAATTCTTAAACTAAAGGACGAAAAGCCCTGTGGTAAGGTTCGAGATTCAGAAATGGCGAACACAGCTCACAGTCTAGTGGGGTACACAATCAATAAACAGAAACCTAAGTGAGGGCTTTTTAGACCAGGACAAGAGGAAAGGAAGAAAGGGAGCCATATAACATTACAATGATTCAAGTTAGGGCAAAGACAGGCAGTGCATAGAGCAGGGTCCTATGGATACTTTTGAAACTGTGATATCTGGGCTGAGTCTTAAGGCGGGGAAGGATCCAGCCATTAAAAGTGGTTGAGGAGAAGGAGCATGTCCTCCGGATGCTGAAGGAAATGGAGACCGCTGTGTGCAAAGGCCAAGGTGGGAAGACTGAATGACTTTAGAGTAGCTACTACCAAGGACCAAGAAGATTCCCATCTGACTACGAGGCTCAAATGCTGGCCACGTCTGCCCAGAGCAAACTTGGCTTCCTTCCCGAGAAAGCATTTCAATATTTATTAATGAAGGATTTAGATGCAATAATTATTTATAAGCCTGTTGTCTTCTTTAAATTCTGGGGACTGGAGAGATGGCTCAGTGGTTAAGAGTGCCGACTGCTCTTGCAGAGGACCTGGGTTCGATTCCCAGCACCCACATGGCGGCTAAGAACCGTCTTTAACTCCAGTTCCAGGGGAATCCCACACCCTCTTCTGACCTCCGTGGCATTGCATGACACAGGTGCACCAACCTACATGCACACAGTACACTCATACACATAAGAAAATAATAAATAAAAATTCAAATTCTGAAAATATAAATGAGAGATTGAATTAAATTATATCAATAAAACAAAAATAAAGTGACCAATTTAAACATTATGCCTATAGTACTATCTGTATACTTTTTTTTTTTTTTATTGTCTTTTCGAGACAGGGTCTCCCTGTAGCTCCAGCTGTCTTGGAATGTCTTGGAACTCGCTCTGTAGACCAGGCTGGCCTTGAACTCAAAGATCCGCCTGCCTCTGCCTCCCAAGTGCTAGGATTAAAGGTGTGTGCCACCACGCCTAGCTTTTTTTTTTTTTCTATCTGTACACTTCTTTTTAGAAAATATTATTTTAAAATTTTATGTGTATGAGTGTCTTGCCTGCATATATGTAAGTGCACCCATGTTATGCAATGCCTGCAGAGGTCAGAAGAGGGCGCCAGATCCCCTGGAACTGGAGTTACAGATGGTTGTCAGCCAGCATGTGGGTGCTGGGAATGGAACCTGGGCCTCAGCAAGAGCAGTTAGTGCTCTTGACTGCTAAGATATTTCCCAGCTCTGCTGTACAGTTTGTTAGGAGCTGCTCAGAAGTACATGAATAAATATCAGTTGCACAAGAATATCTGGCGATGCTTCTGTGTGTACAAGAGATGTATGCAGCCACAGTTACCATAAGGGGAGGATCTCCTGCTTGCCTCATCTTACACCATTTTAACTTTGGGAAAGCTGCATAATTTTCCACCATAAAGAACTTTCAGTGTTTCTTCTTTTTAGAAGATTCAAGTCAGTTTTCTAATAATTAAGAAATTAAATTCTCTAAGTCAGTATATACTTTAAAGATACATTTTGATAAATTTTGTGTAGTATAAATTTTGAAAATGATATCTCAGGAAATTTTTTTACCTAATACCAAATACCAGAACTCACAGATTCATATTCATATATTTATCTGCTCTGTGTAGTTGTTTATAGGAACAAGGAAGAAAAAAGTTAACATTGTTTTAAAGCAAAAAGTCCCTTTAAGTTGGTGCCTTTCCGGTGACATATAGCTGGATTTATGCATTGAACAAATAAGTCAGCTGTGACATCACATTATTAAAGCACAACATTGTGATTTATTTTCTGTTCTTTCCAATGTGATAATAACGAATAAATGAATTAAAACCCTTTATTTGAAAACATAATTTCTCTTTTTTGTATAAAAAGTTTGTATTATGAGACACGAGTAGAGCACAAACTAATATGTTGGGGGCTTTTATTTTGAATCAGATGTGATGGCCTAATATTTCTTTCCTATCATTCCTTTCTTTTCTTCTCTTTGTTTTCCTATTTTGAGACAGAAGTCTCATATTGCCTAGGCTAGCCTCCAATGTGATCCATAGCTGAGGATGGTCTTCAACTCCTGAGCTTCCTGCCTCTACCTCTAAGTGTTGTAATAAAAGGTATGAGTTACTGTACTCTGCAGACAGAAAATTTACCTCTTGCATGATAGGCAGGATATCTGGAAAAGAAATCTTTTTTTTTTTTTTTTGAAGGCCAGTTGTTTAGTTCAAGTCTTTTATAATGCATTTTTGTTACCATGCTGTTTCTTTGAATTTTTTAAACTATTTGCTCAAGTACATTGTTTCATTTTCAGTTGAAGATGAGTAATGACTCCTTTTGCTACTCATGTAATAAGACATCCTAAAGCACTCTTTTTATGCTACAATGTTTTCTCTACTGGACATAAATTTTAGCCTCTCCATATCCTGTGTTTGGTAGTGATTACCAGGGTTTAACCAAGTATTTCATAGATTATGCATACACTTTTGCCAAATAACATTCAATCTCTGGTCCATAGAATAATTTATGTTATGTTTTAGAAATATCGAATAAACAATTTGCCTTAACTATATTAACATCAGAGTTATTGCTGAGAACTGAACTTTCTAAAATACTGAACCTCAGGCTTTGAGAGGCCAATTAAAATAACCTGTCTCATCTAACTTCATTTTCAAATACATTATACTGTTCAATGCCTTTTTTGGTTTGTTTTTTGGTCATTTCGAGACAGGGTCTCCCTGTAGCCCCAGCTGTCTTAGAACTCACTCTGTAGACCAGGCTAGCCTTGAACTCACAAAGATCTGTTTGCCTCTGCCTCCCGAGTGCTAGGATTAAAGGCGTGCACCACCACACCTGGCTTGTTCAATGCCTTCTTGAGTGGAGTGTATAAAATGGGCTGAATATTTTTACATAAGTCCAAAACTTGAAGTTTGTTGCCCTGTGTTAAAACAAATCATATTGAAATGATGTATCTGTTCCCTGCTGAACTCTGTGCTGGTGTTACAAGGCACTGATGATTCTTTCATATCCTCTCTGTGTTCATCTATTATGTTTCTATATAGTTGTTATCTTCACAATGATCCACTACTATTCTTCATTGGCTATCACAATTTAGAGAAACTTGACAAATGAGAGATATCGCACAGTCTTTAGTTCTTGGCTCAGTAGGGATTCATATCTCACAAGGGGTCATGTTTTAAGTAAATGGTTGAATTTACTGAAATTTGAATATGAAAAGTTCATTTTATAATAATTACACGTTTCTAGACAAAGAAATAGAAAAAATATTCAAGAGAAAATGTGCAGCTTTGCCCTTCTTTATTCCCTAATAATGAACAAACCAACTGTATCTATCACAGAAACACATCTATTCTGTTATTTTTTATTTATTTATTTATTTTTTGGTCTTTTTGAGACAGGGTCTCCCTGTAGCTCCAGCTGTCCTGGAACTCACTCTGTAGACCAGGCTGGCCTTGAAGATCCCACCTGCCTCTGCCTCCCAAGTGCTAGGATTAAAGGCATGCGCCACCACACCCGGCTTCTGTTCTTTAATTGTGGAAAAATAGGAAGTACACACAGAAGAGATTTCACTAGATTGTATGCTTTGACTATATTTTAAATGGTGGGTTTAGGGGGTAGGTAACCATTTTCACATCATTAAAAATACCTTCAAAATACACATGCATTCAAATGATCTGCGCAATTCAGTTGAAATCACAACGTTGCTATGTGCTGAGCTGAAGTTCAATCTTTGAGAAGGTTTACAAAATGTCAGTTCCTTAGATGTTTAATCAGTAAGGAACAGTGAAGAACTCCATTGAAGCATCTTCCACATCTCTGTGACATTCCACCCAAGGAAGTCACATCTGCAAAAGTGAAAGTTGAAATTGTTAAAGTCATTTATGAACTCTGTAGATCAGGGGAAAATCCTCAACTTTAACAGAGAAGTGCTAAGCCTGTAATTTCATGACACTTCATGGTAACTTTTAACTACACGACGTGTTTTATAACAATAACTGTAAAACAATTACAGATAAAAACGTACTTAAGGAGCATTTATAATATATAAGCCTAAGACTCTGCTTAATAACAAAATTATAAAATTTATCTCTTCTTTCTTCAGATATCTCCCACTATATTTCTTGATTTTTCAATCATGGTTCAAAATTGTTGTCATGTGAAACAAAAGAAAAAGAACAATTGACTAACACTGGTTATTGTTATGATCATACATTGATAATTATATATTTTGCCCATGTTACAGGGTTTTAACATTATCCTGCCATTTATTTCTACTTGAGACTCCTGTTGCATTTCAGTGTTCTATTAATTTGTATAAACGATGGAGTCAATATTGTGGAAGGAGAAAAATTTCAGTATAAAGCACCAACAAGTGCTTTACGTCATTAAAGGAAGTGTTACCAAAGGTAGTAGCAAGTAGCAGATTTACCAATGTTTAGATTTCGACTTTTCTTAAGTAGGCAATTCTGATTTCAATACTGAAGTTTCTAATTCCAACTTAAAAGCTACAAAATCTTAGACATACTATCCACAGAATGTGAGGTGCTTACGCTAAGGCCTTTACAAACTCAAAACTTTGATATGGTATGGTACTAATTTGAATAAAACATTTTGTGAATACCATTATGTTGCTTTCCAAAATGGAGCAGAGAGTAAATTGGCATTTCCTTTAAAAATTTGTTAGGTTCCAGCAGCTGTACATAGACTTGACCTTAAACCACGCAAAATTACCTGTTTCACTTTTAGTGTGAAAAGTCAAAGTGAAACCCAGAAGGTAAAAACCTCAAACTAAGCCTCCTGCAAGAAAGAGTGCTTCAACCCCCACAGAAGTGAAAGATAGAAGACTGGTTTTCTTTGGCTTGGAATTATTTAAAAAGTGAGGATTGGAGATGCTCAGGGATAGTAAATTTGCCTAGCATATGAAACACCTTGGGTTCAATTCCCAGCATCAACCAACCAACCAACAAAGCTATGATCAGTGATGTTGGCCTCCAACAATAACAACTTGGCACTGAGAGGAACTGGCGGCTCATCAGGAAGGGCCAGCCACCTGGTTTGCTCTGCTGAAGGCCTGCAAAATTTGGGGAGCACCACTCTCCTCCAACAGATCCAGTTTCCTGAGGTGTTTTAAAAACCTGGGATTGAATAAATAAGACCCTGGAATCTGTAACTATTTATCTGTGTGACTATATGAACATTATTTACTAGCTCTTCAGTTGTTATCTGGTAGCTGCTATGCTGTTCAACTTGCACCCACTAAAGTAATTTTGATAGTAGGAAATATATTAAAATCGGAAATTGAATGAAAATGTTAAGTATTTTATGGCTTTTGTTATCCACATAAATTGCAAACCTTCAGATGTGGAAATAAGTATCTGAGAAATTTTGTTGACAATGGTGAGAAATAACAATGACTGAGCAGGTGATCCTACAGTGACAAAAGAGAAAGAAAATATATGTCCTTAAATCGTCTTCTAAGCTTACTCCTTTGTGTTGTTGTTGACTTCAGATTTTAATAACAAAGTCAGTGGTTGTGAAGATGCTCAGCAGTCTGTTAAGCAGACACAGTGAACCAACTTGGATTTCCCCACTACTGGACAAAGTGTGGCCTTCGTTATTATGCCAACATCATAATAACCTGAACAAATAGACTATTTTATTGTATGTTTGTTGCCTACATGTGCGTAAATGCACCCATGCCATGCAATGTCTGGGAGTTGGATCCCTGGAGCTAAATTTATGGATGCTTGTTAGCTGCCATGTGGGTGTTGGGAATAGAACCCAGGTCCTCTGCAAGAGCAGTCAATGCTCTTAACTGCTGAGCCATCTCTCCAGCCCCATCTGATTCTTAAGTTTTTGAGAGTGGGCCCAAACTTGGAAGACACTAGTTCTCCTTGCTACCTGTCTCTCAGAGCCATCTTTCTTCCACAATTATGTTCATGGCTCTCTCTTGATCCCTCAGCCTGTGCAGATGGAGCTGTCTGTGTCCTCACCTTGCTTGGATGCAGTATTCTCTGGAATCTTGTTTGTCAGTTCACACCCATAATTTATTCAAAGTGGTTTCTCTAGCCTCACTAGGAAGTATAAAATTCAAGTTCTGCTTCACTCTTCATCCTCACAGACCACCTGGTCTCTTCATCTCTAGTCCACACTCATCCAAGATTGCACATCCTCTCCAGTCTGCTCTGTGTCCAAAGCATGGGTGTGCCGTATCTTGAAATGCTAACTTTCAAGCATAGCCACACTCATTAATTTTTTGGGCGGGGTGGAGTACCAAACTAAGGTTGCCAAGGAGGCACCGGACCATCAGACACAAAAGCATATAAGTTTTCTGGAGTTAATTAAAAGTCATTAGTCCAGATTATGTCCATGAATAACAGTCACTCGCAAACGCGACGGCAACTGAGCTGTCTTTCTCCACAGTGTTCCTGTCCCATCAAGGTTCCTTTGAAAATGAACTTCCACTACTGTTCTCACATGCATTTTGGTGAGTGTGTGATAATCGAGGGTGCCAAAAGTATATGTAGAAATCAATGAGTTAATTACTTCAATATCAGGGCCATGCTAACATGTCAGAAAACTGGAAGATGTGGCCTTGATTCCAAGAAGTACTTGGCTTTTAATAGCTTTTAGCTAATGCCCGATGTAGCAGTTAACAATCCTGAAGAGTGACCAGCTTTAGTCTATTTCTAGATATGAAAAAAGAAAACGGCTCAGTGTGAGTTTAGACGGTGGTATTGTTCAAAAGGCAGTGTTCTCAGCAATGCCCAGCACATCTTGCTTTTATGGGGATCCAATGACTGCAGAACAAAATCCCTGGACATCAAATTTGCTTTTAATTAAGTCATTGTCATAAAATTACTGTCCCTCCTTATGGCTTTAGAGCATTTGAAGAAAAACTAGTGTAATATAAATTATGAGAGGATGGGACTGACATGATGCTTTTGGGGACTCAGCATCATTGGCGTGGGGATCATCAATAGACGGGCCCAAACAGAATTACCTCCTCTTTAGCCTGAGACTGTTAAAGAATTGCAAGCTGTTCTTAACTGTTTGGGAGGAAGGACATACCTTCTGTGACCTCTACTGGATAAATTGGGATAGATTTCATATTCAACAAACATTTACTGTTTGTGACATAATATGTGTGACTAAATAATGACATATAAACTCAGGATTTAATCTTTATAGATTTTAATTTTCTGTGTATAACTTAGTGTCAATGAGACACTGTAAATTAATCTCTAAGTTTTCTACTTATTTTTATAATCATTATTAATGATTCTTTTTTGGGGGGGTCTTTTTGAGATGGGGACTCCCTTTAGTCCCAGCTGGCTTGCAGTTCACTCTGTAGACTAGGCTGGCCTTGAACTCACAGAGATCCACCTGCCTCTGTCTCCAGAGTGCTAGGATTAAAGGTGTGCACCTCCAAGCCCAGCTATTAATT
Source organism: Rhizomys pruinosus (assembly GCA_009823505.1). Taxonomy (NCBI): domain Eukaryota; kingdom Metazoa; phylum Chordata; class Mammalia; order Rodentia; family Spalacidae; genus Rhizomys; species Rhizomys pruinosus. Next base: position 150,580 of record VZQC01006470.1, read on the forward strand.
ATTCTTAATGATTATTAAGTACTTGCATATCAGGTATAATCTTAGGTACTTAATATGTGTCAATTCATTTAATACTCAGGAAAATACTCTATGGTATAAATTATCATTATCCTTGCTTTAGGGGTGAAGACTTCAAACGTTAAGATGCCATAGCTTACAAGTAGATGAGATTTGAACCTGGGATTTGCATTCATGAGGCTTGATCTTCCTTGTCACCCTACCCCACATGCCATTATGCTCCTCGGGTTACTGGAGATAATAACTTTACTGGTTTGTGGATGGGCCAATTACATGGAGACATGTGAACCACCTTCATTGTCCAGCAGAACTGGAATATAGATTCCTATCACTAGCAAGTGTATGTGTCAAGAGATTCCAGGGACACTACAAGCATCTAATGCAATTGTTGCAATCACACTAAGCTATTATTTAAAAAGCAAAAGACATTGAAAATGAAGGTATCTTTGGGTATTCATCCTTCTATTCCCTTCCTTGGGATTAGTTTTCACTTTTCTTTAATAAATCTATGTTTACCATAAAAAGAAAGGCAAATATGGTATCTTTTCAGGAACAAGATAATGAGAATAAAAGAACCAAGAGATTAAAAACATGCTGTGATTTATTAGTTTGTGCTTAACTCTCTTTGTTTATTTTACTGTCACTCAGTAATACATCTATTCATAATAAAAAGGCCTGGATCACTGGACTGTGTCTTCTTTATATAAAGGCATTGGTATACATTTATTTACAATTATAGAAATGATGTATTGTTCTAGATAAAACACTCTAACAAAGAAGCAACTCTGGGAGGAAAGGGTTTATTTAGCTTACACTTCTAGGTCATAGTCCATCACTGAGGAAAGTCAGGGTAGGAACCTGGAGGCAGGAATCATAGAGAATGCTTCTCTCTCTCTCTCTCTCTCTCTCTCTCTCTCTCTCTCTCTCTCTCTCCCCCCCGTCCCTCCCTCCCTCCCTCTCCCTCTCTTTGACTACCAAATCTCATGTGTAGCTAACATTATGAATAGCCCAGGACCTCTTATTTAGGGATAGTATTGGTCACAGTTCTCCAGGCTCTCTTAAATCCATTACTAATCCAGAGAACTGTCCCCTAGACAGAGTCACAAGTCAATGTGACCTAGGAAATTCCTCAATGGAGGCTTTCCACTAGGCTGTCTCAAGTCGATAAGTCAAGCTAACTGGGGCATGTGTTAGTTAGAATCCTAGCCCTTTTTGTACATTTGTGTATTAAGACTCAGTAATTGTACAGGAGTTTGTGAAAATAGCTAAATCTTTTTATCTGAAGCATTAGGATGGTGATTTTCCACTTGAAGGATAAAATTTCAGTCTCCCTCAGGTGTGTCCAACCTGTGACCTTCATGTGCCCTAAGGCATCTATAAATGCACCCAGTACAAAATTTTACACTTCCTTATAACCCTCCTTAACCCCTTATGAGGGACATGTGCATGCATATGTGTGTGTGTGTGTGTGTGTGTGTGTGGTAGGATATTCATTTCTTTTATAAAAATCTTTTAAGTTATTCAACATCACGATGTTAATTGACTAAGGAAATATTTGAAAAAGTGCGTATGTAAGCAAGAAACTAAAAGGTATATTTCTAAGTAAGAATGGGTCCATTAATCTATTCTGAAATATTTTCTAGCACCTGCCCATGTTGCTGTTTCTTCAAATTGTACTCACAATTGGAATCCATTAGCCTCTGGAATTAGAAAGCCGGTTCCTACCAATCCGATCCATGGGGATGCCAAACTTCTTTTTTGGATGATCTACTACTTTCCTGAAACAAACAGGAGAATATTTTTAATTAATGGTCAAGTTATCAATCATAATTTATGCTTTTTTTTCTTTTGGTCTTTTCAAGACAGGGTCTCCCTGTAGCCCCAGCTGTCCTGGAACTCACTCTGTAGACCAGGCTGGCCTTGAACTCACAAAGATCCACCTGCCTCTGCCTCCTGAGTGCTAGGATTAAAGGTGTGCGCCACCATACTTTTTTATTTAATGCAAATTTGGGGCTCTTTTCAGAAGGAGGACTAAAAATGACAGATACCATTAACCAGTTACCATTCTTGACTCTGACCAATTGTCAAGAAAACAGAAGCTTACAGAAGCTGATTCACCTCAACTATGAAAACCAAGTCTTATCCGCATATTAATACAGTAGCACTTTCCTTGCCAAGTCTCTTTCCTGCTGGAGACTTCCTCCTCTTGCTGCTTAAGGAGAATTGGATTGAATGTGTGGTTTTTCCCCTTCTGCTTCAGAACAAGTCCTGAGGAATGACCACAGTGGAAGAGAGAAGAGTGACAAGTTGGCACATCTAAATGTGGAGAAACTGCCTCTCCTGGCTTCACCATGTACATGCATTGTATGTAATCATCCATATTTGTCACATACATTGTTCATGATCATTCATGTCTGTCTGCTTAGATATTTGATGTCTCAAACACTAGTTGAGAAAATTTAAACAGGATCATTATTAAAGTGAAGTTTAAAAATATATACACAGGGCTACAAGAGGCCTCATATAGCTTTCAGTGTTCATGTTTACAATTAGCATTTTAAAAATAAATAACTTAAGAAATATATTTATGGTCTGGAGAAATGCCTCAGCAGTTAAGAGCACTGAGTGCTCTTTCAGCGGACCTTGGTTTGATTCCCAGCACCCACATGGCAGCTAACAACCATCTATAACTATAGTCCCAGGGAATATAAAACCCTCTGTGACCTCTTCTGGCATTGCACGACATGATTGTACTTATATACATTTAGGCAATACACTCATACACATAAAATAAAAATAATAAATTAGTTAAAAAAGCATTTCAATTTGGTTGGCTATTATTACTGTTTACTTTGATGATACTTGGGATTGGCTGGCACATATTAGGCTCTAGTCCTGAGTGACATTTTTAGCCCCAGCCCTCTGCTTTTTCTTTTTCTTTTGCAAATGGGTTTTACTAAATTCCTGGGGTGACCTAGAGCTCACTCTAGGCAAGCTTTCCATTAGGATCCTTTCCCCTCAGCTTCCTAGTAGCTGGGATTAAAGCTCCACAGTCATCACTTTTTGGTATTTTATGAAATTCCTACAGTGAGTTGTCCCAGAGTGTGGAGGGTCTAAATTTCATAGTCTAGACTTAAGACTTAAAAGAAGTTTCAGTCAAACCAGGCGTGATGGCACACGCCTTTATCCTAGCACTTAGGAGGCAGAGGCAGGTGGATCTTAGTGAGTTCAAGGCCAGCCTGGTCTACAGAGCGAGTTCCAGGTCAGCTGGGGCTACAGGGAGACCCTGTCTCGAAAAGCAAAAAAAAAAAAGTTTCAGTCTACACAAAACAGAGACATAGGAAAACAATTAAGAAGCCTGTGCCAGTGGAAACAATAATGGGTGGAAGAGAGCAGATATCATATGCAGACTATATTAGATGCATACAGATTAAAAGAGCAATAAACCCACATCCAGAAATAAAATGCTATTGGCAGTTAAACAGTTTTGGAATGAGAGTCATTTAGAAAAAATAATTTTTTTTTAAGAAGGGTCTTCCTGTCCTGGAATTCACTATGTAGACCAGGCTGGCCTTGAACTCACCAAGATGGGCCTGCCTCTGCCTCCCAAGTGCTGGGATTAAAGGCACGTACCACCAGGCCCAGCGGGGAAAGAGGCTTAGAAGTTATTCTTTGACCAATGCAAGGACTTCTACTTGAGGTGTCTCCAAATGAACCCTAAGGATACGATTCACTGCTTAAAACTTTGTGATGTGAGATATCCTCTACCTCAGAGGACAACAATTTTCATCAGCTGTAGAATTAAAACAAAGATTTGCTTCAGAATATTTTCAATATCTTCTTTGGTTTGATTCTTGTATATTCACTTGCACCATTCTGTCAATCTGTACTCCATAAAGACTAAAAATTAATGAAAACCTCAGTTTTTTTTTTTTTACTATCAATCATTTATTATTTTTTTTCTATAATTTACCGTGTTCCTACTATGTATAGAGGGCTTTTTTTCTGGGTGTCCTGAGATTCACAATTTAAAAATAATATCTACTTACAAGAACCTTTAATTAACTGCTCCCTGAAGTGATGATGACAGTTGTAATACAAACAATAGAGAAAAATATCTCTCATTTTTACTGATCCCAAGTTTTTATTAATAAGGTATCACTGTTAAGAAAGTAATTTATTAAAAGGTCTTAGAACTTGGGGTTGGAGAGATGGCTCAGTGTTTAAGAGCACCGACTGCTCTTGCAGAGGACCCAGGTTCGAGTCCCAGCACCCCCATGGTGGCTAAGAACCATCTTAACTCCAGTTCCAGGGGAATCCGATGCCCTCTTCTGACCTCTACTGCATTGCACAACATGGGTGCACAAACCTACATGCAAACATTATACTTATACACATAAAAAATAAAAAAGGTCTTAGAACTATGAGGATATTTTGACCTGTATACCGTGCACATAAAAATCTATAAATACTGCTTAATTCACTTAAGACAGTTAATTTGAAGGTAGTTACTATTTCCTTAGTACCTTCTACAGGGTAGGTGCTCGGCTTAGTATGGGTATGCAAGATTACACGGATATGGAACCTGATACGGTGCTTACTCTCAAATGATACTTAAGAAGAAGGATGATAACTTCCCCTTAAGTCAACCTCCCTTTCTACTGGTTACAGTGTTCACCTTCCTAGCTTGCTTTTGCTTTAATTATGCACTGATTACAGGTTATCAGTATAAAAAATTGTCCCCTAAACAAAAGAAATTGATTAGTAAATGGGCAATCTAAGGCATTCGTGGCTTATTTGTGCTATATCCACATGCCTACCTCATCTCAAGTTTGTGGAAAATATATTCTTTTTTTTTTAATTTTTAAAATTTTATTTATTTTTGTATGTGTATGAGTGTACTGTCTGCATGTAGGTTTGTGCACCCGTGTCGTGCAATGCCGCGGAGGTCAGAAGAGGGTGTCGGATTCCCCTGGAACTGGAGTTCTCCTGGAATTGGAGTTTCAGACGGTTCTCAGCCGCCATGTGGGTGCGGGGATCGAACCGGGGTCCTCTGTAAGAGCGGTTGGCGCTCTTAACCACTAGGCCATCTCTCCATCCCCGGAAAATATATTCTTTTAAGTAGTGTCTGTTGCTTGTATGACTTGATTTCTTGATTACAAATTGGCCCGTTTTTTTTTTTTTAACTTACTAAAAATGGGAAACACATGATTTGTAGAATTAACTTAAAATCAAAGACTAAGAGCTATAGGAAGCTAGGGATATTAATGATGCTTTAAGCTTTTTGATGTAATTATGAAAAGAAAAAGTCTGTATATTTTAAATGATCACCATCTCCATAAACATAAATAGACTCCATTCATTCCACCAAAGTCTGTGTTACAATCCCAGGAGTTGCATGTCACTTTCTATAGCCAAAGTGATTTTCCAAATAAGATTAAGTTTAAAGACCTCAAAATGGGAAGGTTGTACTGTATTACCTGAGGGGACCTAATATCTATTCACAGGAGATCTTAGAAGTCGATGGTGTCTGAAGAGGAGTGTCAACTGATGACAAGAGTAACCTGAGAGAGATTTCAGTGACCACTGTCAGCTTTGAAGTCAGAAGGGGAGGGATCCAAAATGAAGGGATGATGCAGCCTTCTGAGGTTTTAGCAGCAAAAACGGGACCTCAGACCTACAACCATAAGGAACAAAATTCTGCTGATGGTGTGAATGAGGAGAGAAAAAACTTCCTCAGGGCCTGTGGGAAGAGCACAGCTTGCAAACACTTTCACATCATCTCTCTCCAGCTGGCACACAAGGCAGGAGAGAGCAGAGAGGCACAGGGAGGGTAATTTAGACACCGCCCGTTGGTTAGAGATCAACCACATGGCTCTATTTAACAGAAAAGAGTACAGGAAAGTGGCATGGAATGATGGCTGCAGGGTGATGAGGTTACACTGAACCTTGACCCACAGAACAGCAGATAGTAATTGTGAGTAATTTATTATGGCAGCAACAAAAAATAATACAATTATTTCTCTATGTGGTTTAGGGCGTATGTCTAAGTGCAATGAGGTTAATAGATACATAATGTTAACCTGATGTCATTTTTTTCTCCTTCTTTAACCCATAAATTCCTTCCCTGATCATTGCAGCACTAACGTGATGTGTAGTAGAAGGTATCACGGGGCAGAGGGGAACGCTCAGGGCTGTGTCAGAAAAGTCTGGAGAGGAAGTGAAAAACCAAAGCCTTCAGGTGGTGAAAAGGGGAAGGAAACTCCAGCCAAGAATCACATGCCAGGCTCCCCCAAACCCCGTGAATTTACATGTTATAGAAAATACCAGTCTTTTACTTTTAAAAAAGAAATGCATCATTCTTAGAGATTATAGGAATTACAACAGAACACTTACTGGTTCTCACCACAATTTATTTTTCAAAAATTATGATAAAATAAATGGACATAACACCTTTTTCTTCTTGTTTTGCTATAGTTGACGTTTTCCTGCCTAAACAAATGAGAGGAGGGTGTGTTTGTGTAAATAGCAAAATAAATGAACTTCTTTCCTTTCAAACCCCATGCCTGTTGTTTCCTCTGATTGCTTTCAGGATTGATCTAAAATATATTAGGAAGCAAGAGGACACGACTTAAGTGCCACTGAATCATTTCAGTGTTTCTGGGGCTCCCTGCTATTATAAGTGACTATGTTCTGATAAAATTCCGATGATACCTCCCACTCTATCTACTGCAGTTATTTATTCATTCAACAAACTTTTGAGTAATATTTGGTTACATTTGTATGTCTTTATTCTTTGCCTTAGGGACATGTTCATGAATAAGACATATGGTCCCATCAAATTTGCATTTTTATATTGAAACAATTAATGAAGAAGCACATGTGAAGTCACTTTGCATATCTTTCAGTGACACTTTTTCTAGTCTAGTTTAATCATTTTCAAGCTAAACTTATTCAGAGCAGAGGAACTGCTCAGCTGACTAGACACACATAGTATCCGGTTCTGTTTGAGGAGTAGGTCCTTAATTTTCTCATGCATCTTATCAAATGTAGGACCAATTGCAGAAGCTTACTGATATCTAGAAACTGAATATGAACACACACATATAAATCTGCTCAGCATGGAAAAATTTTAGCATTCATATAAGGTAAAACTAGATAATTTTTTTTTGTGTGTGTGTCTTTTCGAGACAGGGTCTCCCTGTAGCCACAGCTGTCCTGGAACTCACTTTGTAGACCAGGCTGGCCTTGAACTCACAAAGATCCACCTGCCTCTGCCTCCCAAGTGCTAGGACTAAAGACGTGCGCCACCACGCCCAGCAAAACTAGATAATTTTCAAAAAAGCATATAAAAGTCAAAATGGTTCATTAAGTTAATGAATTTCCACATAACATATACACATTCAGAAGCAAAATGGCAAGCTTGTAGTTTTTTAACATTTTTGCTGATACTAAATATACATATAACAGCATGGTGTTCTATAACACAGAGTAGACACAGGGTAAGGGTCAAAGAAATATCCCCAAGAGCCGGGCGTGGTGGTGCACGTCTTTAATCCTAGCACTTGGGAGGCAGAGGCAGGCGGATCTTTGTGAGTTCAAGGCCAGCCTGGTCTACAGAGTGAGTTCCGGGACAGCTGGGATTACAGGGAGACCCTGTCTCAAAAAGACCCAAAAATAAAAAATAAAAAAGAAATATCCCCAAGACCAAACAGGAAAGTTGCAGTATCTGCTTATCTAGTCCTCTTATGACAAAAGGAGAATATACAATGGGTTGCAATAATATACTCTTTTCACTTAAAAGTATTCTGTAAGAAGTTTAAGGAAATAGATTGTCTGTTAAACTAATATAAGCTGAGGGTTTGGATTGTTCATTTTGAAGATGCATTTATTTATTTTACATGTATGTGTTATGCCTGAGTGCTTGCTTGTGTCCTAAGTGCATACAGCTGCTGGAGGAGGCCAGAGTTGGGTGTTCACTCCCCTGGAACTAGAATTAAAGGCAATAAGCTACCTGCTATGGGTGCTGGAATGGAACCCACGTCCTGTGTAAGAGCGGCAAGTGCTACTAACCATTGCCCTATCTCTCCAGCTTCTGGATTGTCTATATTAAACATAACTTTTTAAAAAATCAATAAAATACAGAGTTCCTATTTCAAATTGCATTTTCTTTAATGTTTATATTCTTGGTTGATTTACCTCTAAGTATTTCTCAAGGTGTTTTAGCATTTTAAAAGTCAGAAGGAAATCTGAACTTAAGCATTTCATTGAGTATTAGCTCACGTTTGCAAATGAGGCCATCCATTATTTCTGATTAGGTTGAAGACTATGACAAGTAACATTCATACTTGTAGCACCAGCAGAGGAGAGAGAATTTCTAGCCCTTTAAACACCCAGTGTCCATTCCCAACCTGCAGGCCCCTGGTGGCCTGCTCCCAGGGGTCATCATGGGAAAGCTTAGTCCAATCATTTCCTTATCTTATTTAACAGGTTTTTGATTTATTTATTTTTATTTCATGTGTATGAGTGTATTGCCTGCAGGTATGTAATTGCCCTCGTGTCTTGTATGCAATGCCCACAGAAGCCAGAAAAAGGTGTCTTGATCTTACCTAGACTGGCCTGGAACTGGAGTTACTGACAGTTGTTAGCCACTGGGATTTGAACCAGGGTCTTCTGCAAGAGCAACCAATGCTCTTAACTGCTTGGCCATCTCTCCAGCCCCAGTCCAGTCATTTCTTTTCTTTTCCTTAATCTTATAATTTGTTTGTATTCTTCATCAAATCTGATATTTCCTTTAGCCAGTTTTAGAATTTTACTTAATACATTTTTGTACTGTAGAGCTACCATTCAACCCTGTGCTAGCTATACCTGATGTTGCTGCAAAGGACTAAAGCCCAAATAAATAAATACAGTCACTAATGAAAAATAAAAACAGCCTACTTCCTGCTTCTTTTTGATCTGTGACCTGCTTTTTCTCCCTCTTCTAGGAATCCTTTTCTGGCTGACAGGTCCAGGCCAGTCTGGAGAAGATCAAAGCAGGACTTGGCAGATTGGCGCTGTGGCCTAAGGGCTCTTTGGTCTTTGTTTAGAGTGACCAATCCAAAATAGGGAGAGGGGAACCCACCCCATACCAGAAAAACACTTAAAAGGCCCAAGCCCTCCTGGGGATTTTGCACTTTCTTGCTTTCCTCTTCTCTCTCCACTTGAGGACAGCATTTCTTTAGGATAAGTGTGACTTTGGGTAGGATTCTTCATCTTTCAATAAAGCCTGCTTGCTTGTTGCTTTTTCGCTGGTCCGAGATTTTTCCTGCCTTTTAATTCTTTTGTTTGTTTGTTTTATGGTATTTTATACACATATACTACTTAAATTTTTTAATGGAATTTTTGTCATAAACTCCCTTCTCCATTGGGACCTTCTCACAGTTCGCCCCCAGTGGAAATCATACTTTCTGACATTTGTGTCAAGGCTTATTGTGTCAAATTAGTGCCCCAGGGGGTCGTCAGTGCAAGTTCATCCACCAAGGTCTATCCAGAGGCCCTCGCTTTAAGAAGATAAGCTCTTCCTCATTCATCAGTAATCAGCTGCCAATATTTCTTCAGCTAAGATTGGGGTCTACTGCTAATTTCCCCAATCTCATGCTGGGTTTTTGTCTGCTTGAATCTGTGTGGGTCTTGTGCATGCTGACACCATTGCTATAGGTTCATATGAACAAACTCTCAGGAGCTTGGAGGACTCTATTTCCATGTGGTCATGTAACTCTTCCCTGGTTCTTATAATCTTTCTGCCCCCTCTTCTGCAATGGTCCTAGAACCGTGGGTAGATGAAGCTTAACACAAGAGTCCTGTCCAAGGACCCCCACTCTGCAGACTTCTAGTCTCCATCCTTTGGCCTCCATTCTTTGATGAGTGGACACTGGGATACTTGACTGTAAATATAGGGATACATATTTTGTGTTTAGTAAGAAATTACATTAGCCTACAGACATGACAGCCTTGGGGATTTCTCTAACATCTATGACCTCTCCATCCACTTGTATTTGGCAATGTTTACAGTACCACGAATGAGGTTCCTCCCACTGAGTGGGCTTTAAGTCCAACTAGGTAACCAATGATTGCCCTCATGATAAAAGTGCCCCTAGTGCACCAATGTCGTACGGTATACTGGGCATTGATGTGGTTTTTTTGGTCTTAAATCTGGGATTGGACCACCAATTAATGTCCTCCCTTAGCAGCTTACATTTTATTCTCCAAAACTGTTAAGAACTAGCCTTCAGCAGAAGTGGCTTCCAGGTCAATTCCAGCTCCAGTGCTCCAAATCTAGTCTCAGAAGCATGTCCTGTCTTCAGTAATAGGGTCTTACCTTAAAGTTCTGGGGGTGGGAGGGAGGGAATCAAGGGCTGTGGCAATAGCGTATGTAGTTTTGGGAGCCTCTAAGACTACCCTGGCCAGTAACTCAAAGGAAGGCTTCTCGTGTCTGGCACTGCTTCTTGTTATGTAGCCTTCAGCTATGCACATGGACTCACATAGAGATATTGTATGTGTATTTACCATTAAGTTATTAGACTACTATGATTACCTCTGGATTTTTACACTAGCTAGACATGATTAATCTCTCCTCTCTCTCATTGTCTAATCCTCCCTTCATGCCTTCCCCATTTAATATGTCCCCCTTAATAATACCAGTCTCCTATAGTCCCACCTCTGACAGATTTCCTTGTTTAATCTTCTCTTTCCCTTCCTTTTAAAATATCCCCATTTTACCCATGCCTCCCTTAGTAACACCTGTCTCCTACTGTTCTTCTCTCAGGTTCCTTTTTGTCATTTTCCCTCCCTGGTTCTTTCCACTTCCCTGCTTCCTGCAGTTCCATCAGGATACATACTCACAGACAAGGATTTGGTGCTAGGAACTAGAGACTGTTATGCTTAGTGAAGTGACACGGACTCAGAAAAACAAACGACATATGTTCTTCTTCATTCGTGGATCCTGCTTTGTAATTCTTTAATTGGCAGAGAAAAGGAACCCAACCACACCTCTAAACCAGTAACAGATCACAACATTATTGCTATTATGAATAATGCTGTTACTATTTTCAACTATGTTATTAACTATGCTTGCATAATTTATTATACACTTGAAGTCTGCTAAGAGAATCAGTCTCAAAAGTTCTCATTATAAAAATCAGTTAACATGTGAGGTGATGGTATGGCGGCTGCGTAGTTTTACAGTGTGTCCTACATAGAAGTGTCATGTCTAATTTTTCTTTTTTTAACATTTTTTCTTTTTTCATCAAAACATTTATTAAATACCAATTGTACAGGACAGAGCTTTACCTGGGCTATCAGTGACTCAGGTACATGAAAAAATAGGAAAATAGCTATCACCTTTTCTTTTTCACAGGGATTTTACATTAAAAATTTCTTTTTTGTTTGATTTTTTGAGACAGGGTCTTATTATATAGCCCCAGATGTCCTAGAGCTTGTTAGGTAGATAAATCCAGGTTGGCCTAGATCACACAGTGAGCTTCCTGCCTCTTCCTCCTGAGCACTGGGATTAAAGGAATGTGCCACCTTTACCAGTCTTAATTTAAAAAAAAATTTGTAGATGATCTTTCCTCCCTGGGTCAGAAAACACCAAGACTCCTGTACTCTGGTGAGCTAGATAGAAACTGCCTACTCCTCCTCCACCCTCCCTTCTTAGAACTAGGACTGGGAACCATGGCACACACAGCTTTTACCAGTCATCAAAGCAGCTTATTGTTGCAACTTATGGAGACTATTAACAACAATTCACAACTGGTCAAATGCAGAGAACAAGTGATGGTGGCTAGGTGCCAAAAACTAAGGGACACATCTACAATAGAACCTTTATACAGGAGGTGCAGAGAATGTAAGAGCCCAAGGGACAAGGCATGTGCTGCTAATTAATGTACTGTAGACCTGACAGGGAAGTTGCTGCAATGAAATCTCCATAGTATGGTAGTCTATTGACAAAATCAATAGACATTCCAAGGTAGATAAGGGAATGTGAAGGAGTCCCACTTCAAGGGGAAGAGCTACATTCAAGCACTGAATGCAGTGACTAGCTCACTGAGAAGTTATCTAATCCCAAATGGGCATCCGTCATCACAGGTACACGGGGGCACTTAATGGACTCAGAGCATCTCATATGCATACACACATATGTGTTTGTATATTTGTACATCGATCTATGCTTATGTAACAAATAATAATCAAAGAAGAGGGTGAGAAATTAAGATGGAGCAGGGTTGGTGGGAGGCTGGGATAGACCACAATAATGCAAATAAATTCTCAGAAATAAAATAAATTTTATGTTTATGAGTATTTTGCCTGCTTGTATGCAACTGTACCACGTGAATGAAGGTGAATGCAGTACCCCAGAAGACAGAAGGTGAAGTCAGATCCCTTAGAGCTGAAGTGGGTACTGCGTCCCGAACCCACAACCTCTGCAAGAGCAGTAATCACGGATTCATCTCTAGTCTTGAGCTTTAACATTAACAAAAGTGTGTGTGCGTGCGTGCACACGTGCATGCGCATGCATGTGTGTTGGAGAATAACTTTTGGGTGTTGAGGCTTGCTTTCTTCCCCTCTGAGCCACCTTGCAGAAGTAATTGTTATAAACAATACCTCACAAAATCTGGGAAAATGAGAGGCATCATATATGAATTCCCTATATCAGAAATGGAACATGCTTTGAGATTTTTCCATGGTGGTGTGTGGAGCTCTAGTTGCTTGCTTTCTTTTTCAGTGCTGTATAGTGTTTCATTGAATGATGTCATTTGGTCATCCATTAGCAGAGAATCTGGGGTATTCCATTTTGTTGTTGTTATACACTGTCCAATTGAAAAATGTCTTAAACATGCCTTTGAAGTTTATGTAGGGATTTCTGGGCACTATATTCTCTGATACAGAATTGTTAGCTCTGATTACACTTAAATATATTAGCAAACTACTTTCCAAATTTCTACCTGTCATTGTACTAAATTCTTTATTAATGGACAGTTTTCCAAATTTGTTTCTGTTGCCACAGCTGAGAGCAATGTGCCACAGTTTTTATTATTTCAAGTGCATGCTAGCCCATGGGATATGGCCTTTGTAGTTTTGACAGTCTGATGTACTGGTAACCATCTGACATTGGTTTTCACTGACACTCTCAGAATACTAATGAAGTCAACTGTTTCTTTACTGGACACTTGGATCTCTTCTTTAGGAAATGCTGATTAAATTTGCTTTCTTTTACCAAATATAATACTAAAGTCTCCTTAAGCTGTGCACTTAAGCAAAATATATTAATACAGGAGAGCTCTGATATCAGCAATAGATTATTCTACCAAGGAGATGTTGGCCAGGGGATCCAAGCCCCCCCAAAAGGTAAAGGCTTCTTGCTTGTAAACTGGGACACCTGCAAGAAGAGAGGCGATAAAACCCCACTGTTGAAGACCTGATGTAAGCATGGGAAAGATGTATTGAGACCGCACTTGCAAGTATACAGCTGGTCTCTGGAATACCAGAGACTGTTACCAAAGGCCACTAAACCAATAAAGCAAATATAGGTCTCCTTGAATCAAGCAAGATTCCTCCGTCAGCACCAGCTACACCTCACCTGCCTGGAAATACTGTGCAGCAGAGGCAGCCACATGCCTGTATATCCCAAATCTAATTGGCTATTAGCTCTCTCCTTGGAGGAATAACCCATGGCTGATGCCACAAGCTTACATCCTCTAGTGGTTAGGAGATTTTATAAGCCACAGTAAGACCCTGTCATAGTTTACAGGAAAAAAATGTAATTCATATATTAACATACCATCCAAATATCTGTGTCTCTACCAAATTAACCTACCATAACAGTAGTTTAAATACCTATATATCGCCACTGCCAGCCTCAGGACTCTAGAGCAGAAACAGGTGGATCTCTTGTGAGTTGCAGGCCAGCCTGATCTACATAGCGAATTCCAGATCATCTAGAGCTACACAGAGTGTCTCAAAAGAGAGCCTCTGCCAGGCATGGTGGTGCATGCCTTTAATCCTAGCGCTTGGGAGGCAGAGGCAGGCGGATCTTTGTGAGTTCAAGGCCAGTCTGGTCTACAGAGTGAGTTCCAGGACAGCTGGGGCTACAGGGAGACCCTGTCTCGAAAAGACAATAAATAAATAAATAAATAAATAAATAAATAAATAAATAAATACCTATATATCTAATTGCCTGTGCTTCATTAGTAGGACTGAAAGGTTATTCCTGGACAAACTGTCAGCCTGTGAAAGGAAACAGCCAGAATTGACCAGAGTCCAAAATGACAGCTCCAGAGAAAGTAGACTGTTTCGCTTCTACATCCACCTGTGCCCCTTTTCTAAGCCTAGGGAACAATCTTCGGAAGAGGGGGCATGGAAGAATGTAAGAGCTGTGATTGGGGTGTGTGCTGGATAGCTTTAGTGTCAACTTGACACACCTGGGTTGAGGGAGCCTCAGTTGGGGAATTGGCTCCATTGGATTGGCCTGTGGCCACATCTGTGGAGTATTGTCTTGATGGTCGAGCAGTGTGGAAGGGCCCAGCCCACTATGGGTGGTGCCACCCTGGGCAGGTTGTTGTGTACTGTATAAGAGGTCAGGCTGGGCATGAGCCAAGGGAGTAAGCCAGTGAGCAGTACTCCTCCATGGCCTGCATGGCCTGTGCTTCAGCTACTGCCTCCAGGTTCCTGCCCTGAGTTCCTGCCTTGGGTTCCCTGAGTGATGAACTACGACCCAGGAGATGTGAGCTGAATAAATCCTTTCCTTCCCAAATTGGTGTTGGTCAGAGTGTTTTGTCACAGCAATGGAAGACAAGCTAGGACAGGGTGAATGGTGAAACTACAGCAATAAAGTCTGGACACTTATTTGATCGACTTGATTGAACATACAAGCCCCCCCAGCTGGATGGTGGGACCCATGGGCTGTGTGGGTTTGGGCACAACTGCTTGCAAATTGGTTTTACATGAAGGATGCTTGTACTAATAAATTATTACTTATTGTTAAAAAATGAAACAAAATAAAATATTTTTAAATAAAATAAATTTGCTTTCTTTTTTTAAAAATTGTTTTAAATTTATTTTATGTGTATGAGTGTACTGTCTGCATCTAGGTTGGTGCACCCGTGTAGTGCCACAGAGGTCAGAAGAGGGTGTCGGATTCCCCTGGAACTGGAGTTAAAGATGGTTCTCAGCCACCATGTGGGTGTTGGGGATCGAATCCAGGTCCTCTGCAAGAGCAGTTGGCGCTCTTAACAATTAGGCCATCTCTCCAGCCCCTAAATTTGCTTTCTTTTCTTCATATTAGTTAGCATTTCTTTCAAATATTGATTGGTAGCAGGGCTTATTTTTATTATTATTATTATTATTATTTTTTGTCTTTTCAAGACAGGGTCTCTCTGTAGCCCCAGCTGTCCTGGAACTCGCTCTGTAGACCAGGCTGGCCTTGAACTCACAAAGATCCACTTGCCTCTGCCTCCCAAGTGCTAGGATTAAAGGCGTGTGCCACCATGCCCGGCTGGTAGCAGGGCTTATAAAAGGACAAATATTACATTTTGTCAGTTATGTATATTCAAGTATCTTCTACCTGTGTCATTAATTTTCCTTGGTCTTATGAAAATTTAAAGATTTGCTTTAACAAATATCAATGTTTTCCATCTCATGTAATGGGCCATTTCTCTCCTAATAATAGGTTTATCATGTCAAGTGTCTTGGAAATCATATTGCAGTTTTACTGGAATCTATGGTGTAAGTCAGTTTGAAGAAAACTGAAAATTTAAATGAATTTTTCCTGCTAGTCCAGGTATTTTTTTGGTGTCTTCAAACAAACTATTGTCATTTTCTCTGTACAGAGCATACATGGTTTGTTGGACTGGTATTGTCATAACTGATGTCAACTAAGATATGTCTGGTAAGTGTTTTTGCTGCTGTCCCATACTTGGTTACAAAAGATTCTTTTTATTGTTAATTGATAATTTTAGTAACAAATGGAAGTTAACTTTGTTGAAATTTCTCTTAATTTTCCAATGTAAACCAGCTTTGTATAGCTGTGGTCACTAATGAAGCTGTCATGTAACATTCTTTTCTTGTTCCAACCCTATAATATTTCAGTATTTAGATCATTCTATTCTTGTTAAATTGGATGAGGTTTATATCCTATTTTGAAGGGAGGTTCCTTTTGTTATTTCTTTAGCTATATATGGTTTGTAAAGTTTATTTGCAGATCAGCAGTCCATCAATTTAATTTGTAAAAGTTAGTTCATGTGTGCAAACTTTTGGATGCAAAACCTTTACTTACTTTGTGGTTTTGAGTCTCAAGGAAAGAAACTTGGAATAAGGGTTTAAATAATGTTCCCTAAAACAATAGTCGGGTTTTCTGCTATATTTTAAGGAAAGAATAACAGGTTAGACCCTTTCCCAAAAAGTATGCAGCTCACCAATATTGAGAGCTAACCAAAAAAGAGTAGATATTAAGAGCTCAGAGAAGATGCTTTTTTATATAGATTAATGATTTACAGCAGCAAACAAGGAATTGTTCTACTATTAGGTAGTCTCCTTTTACGCTGTACAGAACCAAATTCCACAGCTATGCTCAGTGTGGATAGGGCGCCATGTAAATCACTAATGAGTGCTGTATCTTTGGCCCTGTTTGACTGGATCACTGGTTCTGCGGTAAAACCAGATCTCACTTCTTAAGTAGACCCTAAGAGCCCTATAAAAGGTTTACATGGCAAAGAACTAAAACCTCCTCCCAGCAGTGAGGAAATGGGATTTCCTGCTGCAGGCCTTGTGAAGGCGCCATTTCGGACACAGATGCTCCAGAGCCCCCCAGGGAGGCTCAGATGACTGCAGCCCGTACCAGCTTCTTCAAGGTGACCTTGGAGAGAGGAGAGCTAGAAGCAGCCAAACGGTGTTTTCATTTTCGTTGCATAAAAACTCTTTGAGAACAAAAAATGTCTTGGGTTACTCCATGTTGGATATTTTGTTACAGAGTAGTTGATTTTCTAAAACGTGGAGGTTCAGGAGAAGCGAGCATGCCCAATTTTCTGGGAAAATCTTAGGGAACATGTGGAATTGGTCCCCACCCAATTCTCAATCTTAATTGACATCATTTCATATTAAAGTGTAGAATTAAGAAATAGCTACAGTAGTACTAACATGTAACTAAGTAGCTTGGGTGCGTGAGGACAGACTAAAGAAGACCTTAGCAAGGGCCTGAGAAAGATGAGTAGAAAGAGGCCACAAGTCATGTTTAAAGTTTAAAATGGACAGCTAAGCTTTTTAAACACCTACTATAGAACATTAGGATGTAGGGCAGAGTGTTGAAGTCATTTTCAGCTGCTGATATAGCATGACTTTTTTCCTTCAAATCCACTTTTTGAATAATAGAATAATAAGATGCAAATAATTAACGCATGCATAAAATCCTTTTCATTTCTGATCAAAATGAATGTAGAATATTGTATCTCCATTGCAAAGACCATCATGATTAGTCATTGATATTCCATAAAGACAGATGAGACAGATGTGAGCTCTTCCTTCTAAGCTGAGTGCTCAGAAAGGAGCTGTTCTTCTCAGGAAAGAAAAGAGCAGAGGGTGGGACAAGGTACCACCTCCTTACAGAGTAGGGATATGGGCAAATATAGAGGGGTCCAAGGAAGTGTTGCTTTATTTAGACAGTTTTTATGTCTAATGTTTAGAATGCTATCTCAAAGATAATAATTCAGGTTAAACACATTCTGTTTCATGTCTGATGATGGCACTAAGCTTGATGTAATGTAATCTTCTAAAGTCTTATCTGCAAAGAATGGGCCATATGAACAAACAAGCATTCAGACAGAAATCATGAGCACTGAAAAAAAGAAACAGTGAGATTTAAGTAACCAAAGTAATCCAGGCATGTCTCATTAGAACATGCTGCCGAGTTGTAGGGTGAGACAGTGGAGCCCCAGTGGATGGGCTCATGAACTACTTGAGGATCTAATGAAATTTTTAACATCTCAGCACCCACATGACAACTAACAACCATCCGTAACTTCAGTTCCAAGGGTTCTGGTGCCCTCTTCTGTCCTCCACAGGTACTACATGAGAGTACACATACTTTTTTTTTTTTGTACACATACACTCTTACACATGAAAAAATAAAAACCCTAGGGAGGCAGAGGCAGGCATATCTGAGTTCAAGTCTAGCCTGGTCTACATAGTGAGTTCCAGGACAGCTGGGGCTACAGGAAGACCCTGTCTCAAAAAGACCAAAATAACTAAAAGCCAAAAAATAAAAAATAAAAAACTTCCAACCTGAAAATAGGTAGACGCAAAAATGTTGTGTGAGATTTTCTTTTTAGAAGGGTGACTAATATGCCTTGCAAATTCTCTGTATTAAGTCAGTATTCTCCTTTTGAGAAGAAGTTTTAAACCTTCACATATAAGCTAAGCAGGGGAAGGAGGATGAAGAACTGTCTCAGCCTGTGAGAAAAAAACTGGCAATAGACAGCCGGCTCTGGCAAGGATGGCCCAGGATCATTACGCTCAAGGACAGCCAAGCTTTTTAATGAGGAGGAAGGAGGCCATACAAAGCACTGCCCTCTGAATGCTTTCCTGTGTCTAGTAACTGAAGTCGAGCCCATTTTGAACCACCTCTTCTGAGAATCACCAAAGAGAAGCTAAAATCCTACCAAGGATCACAAGATGCCTTGGCTGACTAGCCCAGGACTCTCGGCTTCACAGGGAATTAGGAAGGATGTGAAATGCAAGGACCTTCTTTTGGACTGACTGGAAGGAGGACAATCACATCCAGAAAATTCAACCTATCACCATTATCCTCCACCTTAGCCCAGACCACTGACTGGTGTAGAACAGAGACCCTTCCATCATTGTAAGGAAATCCTGAGTATTTACATAATGCATAAACTCAGACTGAATTTTACTATTCCTGGCCTTGGATAAGAATCATCACATAGTCACATACAGTCTTAATTCTTTTATAGAAAGTAGTTTTAAGTAGAATGCTATTGGAATTGAAGTTAAATATCTGTGTATAATTTATAACTCAGCAATGACTGGGAAATCATTTTTTGTTCTGTCTGAAAATGCACCAATATAATGGGAATCATAATATCATCCTCTTCCTTTGAGTATCGTGAAATGGTAATAAAGACGATAAATACAACAAATAAGCATGTTTTTTTCGTTATTTTAGAATTTGGCCTTGTGATCTCACTTTTTACTAAAGAGGAGTAAAAATGAAGTAGAAGAGGTAGCAGATATTTCTTTTTGCTAAAGTGAAGTGAAAGACTTACGTAGTATTGAAAGGAAGTTGCTATAACTGTTTCTGATTTTCACTCTAAAAAAACAATTATTGTAAAATGGGTCAGGAAGAATTCCTTGTCGTTAAGTCACAGGAGAAAAGCAAACTCATTCTTTGACTTCCTGATAGGGCCAGAAGAGGACAGAGAGGGCCTGCTGCTGGGTTCGATGGAACGTCGTCTGCCCAATCTAAAGAGCAGGGAACTGGCTTGATGCTGTGAGGAGATCGCATATGCTGTATACGAAAGGGCTTCACCAAGTGGCCAAAGACAAGCATATGGCAACTGTGGTTGGAGGTGGCTCAGACTCAGTAAGAATGGGACCATCCTGAGGGCTTTTCTGCTTTGTAGAGTTGGTGAAGCAAAGTCAGGAGGATGCTGGGATCAACAAGTGGAGAAGCCAAGCATTTAGGATGAAGATGAGGGTGTACTTCACCTTCCAGAAGGGTAGCACTGATGTAAACAAGGATCCCAGTAGGTGCTGAGTGACAGGGAGCAGAGACATCCCAATAAGGGAAGAGCATTGGGTGCTGAGGAGGGCTTGGGCACTCTAAAGGTGAAGTGATGTGTTACTGTTCTTTTGGCTGGTGGAGTGAAAGGTCGGGAGCCGTGGGAGATCAGAGAGGAACAGGTAGCAGCCCACAGCCTCTTTCCCATTGCAGGATCCCAATCAGAGAGCATCAGGTAGCAGCCCACAGCCTTGTTCCCATTGCAGGATCCCAATCAGAGAGCATCAGGTAGCAGCCCACAGCCTCTTTCCTATTGCAGGATCCCAATCAGAGAGAATCAGGTAGCAGCCCACAGCCTCTTTCCTATTGCAGGATCCCAATCAGAGAGAATCAGGTTGCAGCCCACAACCTCTTTCCCATTGCAGGATCCCAATCAGAGAGGATCAGGTAGCAGCCAACAGCCTCGTTCCCATTGCAGGATCCCAATCAGAGAGGATCAGGTAGCAGCCAACAGCCTCATTCCCATTGCAGGATCCCAATCAGAGAGGAACAGGTAGCAGCCCACAACCTCTTTCCCATTGCAGGATCCCAATCAGAGAGAATCAGGTAGCAGCCCACAGCCTCTTTCCCATTGCAGGATCCCAATCAGAGAGAATCAGGTAGCAGCCCACAGCCTCTTTCCAATTGCAGGATCCCAATCAGAGAGCATCAGGTAGCAGCCCACAGCCTCTTTCCTATTGCAGGATCCCAATCAGAGAGAATCAGGTTGCAGCCCACAGCCTCTTTCCCATTGCAGGATCCCAATCAGAGAGGATCATGGCAAAAATCAATGAACTCTGGTGGGGTGAGGGACAGAGAAAGGGGAATTAGTCTAAACTGGACTGGGAAATGTTGTTTGAATTGCACGATACTTCAATAAAAAATGTTAAACCAATCAACCAATAAATAAATAAATAAATAAATAAATAAATAAATAAATTCCTATGTCTCTGGCTTTCCTTTGAGTTAAATAATAAGTTGCCTTGCTAGAGAGACCAGAGACAGTGTATGAGACATTGCCAGAGTAATTTCCATGTCTTCCTCAAACTCCCTTAGAATATTTTCTGTGTGTTGTGTTCTTAATGGGACTCAGTGTTTCTCCCTAGAACTTTACCTCTTTGCATCTTTACTCTTGACTTTCAGAAATCTCTCCTTTATTGGATCTTTAGGCCTGGACTTTGGGCTGTTGTACAGCCATTATTTCTCTATATCAGTTTGTAAAGAGTTTTCCAGTGTGTAAACCATCTTTGGACTTTTTATTTCAAGTCATGTGCATGTCCTTAATTCTAGTTCTCAAGAGGTAGAGGAGGACACGCCAGTTAGAGGACAGCCCAGTATACATAATGAGTTCCAGGCTACCTGGGAGTATAAAGTAAGACCCTGCCTCATAACATGTGTTTCTATTTAAGGGATGTCACCCTTTTGTTTTTGGAACCTTGATGGACACAAGAATATACTTGCTTTGGTGACCTCAAAATATTATGATACCAATAATGGTTATGAAATTATTTAAGTATATAGTAGTATTGTTATTTGGAAGGTATATTCAATGTTGTATTAAACAATTCTTTATAAAAGTCAAAGACCAGGGGCCATGCATGGTGGCACTTGCCTTTAATCCTAGCACTCAGGAGGGAGAGGCAGGCAGATCTCTGTGAGTTCAAAGCCAGCCTGGTCTACATAGAGAGCTCCAGGCCAGCTGGGACTAAAGGGCGACCCAGTCTCAAAAAGACCAAAAAAAAAATTCCAAAAAACAGAAAAAAGTCAAAGACCAACCATTGGTATCAATGCCATTAAAGGATCAGTTAGGTAGTATTTTCTCAGGACATAATTGTGCATGCTTCTCTTTATTTGCATGAATGGGGAGAACCTTTGTTGACTTCAGACACTACATGAGTGAACTGACTGAAATGAGGACAATATCTAAGACTTCAGAGCATAGTTGAGTTTTCCCTGATGGTTAACATAATCTGTCTATGCACCTGAAAGTAAATATTCAGATGAAAAATATGTTAAATAGTAGGAAATCAGAAGACTCTGATGGGTCTTTCCTTCATCTAATATGATCTGATGAAGCCCTTGCTCTGTTTAGCTTTCAATGTTTGCCTAGTTCATTTTTCTATAGTTGTTCATTACTGGACCTTTTCAAAATACAGATACTTTTTTCTTTCCTGAATATCTTATAGTAATTATGAATATAAAATAATTACGCTTAAGACTCAGTGCTTTTAAAGTGGGGTGATGCATGCATATAAACTAAATTTGCAAATGTGACTAGGAAAAGGTTTCTTTAGTTTCATTAAACTGTAATTGAAAAACAGAATTTACTTCAATTATAGATGCATGGAAGAAGTTGTAATTGTATTAAGTGCTCCTGGACTTTTGCCACACATAGAAAACAGATTCTTTCATAGCACATTTTAGTTGCCGTGGATACTGCCCTGGTTAGTTTTTGTCAACTAGACACAAACTAGAGTCACTGGGGAAGAAGGACCCTCAACCCAAGAATTTCCCAGATCCCAGATTGGTCTGCAGCTGTATCTATGAAGAGTTTTCTTAACTGCTAGTTGATGTATAAGGGCCCAGCCCACTACGGGCAGTACCGTGCTTAGGCAGGTGGGCCTGGGCTGTATAAAGTTAGCTGAACAGGCCAGTTAAAACAGGCCAGTAAGCAACGTTGTCCCACGGCCACTCTTACAGTTCATCCCTTCAGGTTCCTATCTTACTTAGTCCCCGCCTTGGCTTCCCTTGATAGTGGACTATGATCTATGTGCCAAAATAAACGCTTTACGCCCCAAGCTGATTTTGGTCATGGTGTTTATTAGAGCAACAGAAAAACAAACTAGAATAGATATTTTAGGTGTTTTGTTTTTTGTTTTTGCATTTTGGGACAGGGTCTCTTTGTAGCCATGGTTGGTCTAGAACTCACTGTGTAGACCAGGCTGGCCTCCATCTCACAGAAATCTGCTTGCCTCTTCCTTGTGAATGCTGGGATTAAAGGTGTGTGCTACCACACCCAGCTTCTTTGAAGTAGTTTTTATGTTCAGTACTTCTACTATTTTCTGACCCATCTTGAAATCTTGCCATTTTATATGTTAATAAAGCACATATTTTAGTTTACTACAAAACAACATTTTTAAGAATTAAAAAATTGGCAATGGTAAAAACATTGATAACTCTGTTTTTAGATAATTGGCAAAGTTTGAGCTTTGTTGAACGCTGCCATCTAAACTGACTTCGAACAAATGGAACTCATGACGCCTGAGGATACCAATGGGACAATGGCACAGTACAGCACAGCCCTTGAACTCCATAGTGATTTTCAGGGCAAGGTTTTGGAAAATAGATCTCGTACTGTCACATTCTGTCCGTGAGTAAAAAGATAGAGAATGAGTTGAGAAGGAGAGAAGTTGGTGGCAATTACAAGTAAAATCAGTTTTTATATACACTCAAAAGGTAACTAAAAATTTGTATATTGGGAGATGCCATCAAACTATATTGTGTGAAATTTCAAGAATTCAATAAAAAATGCAAAAAAGTGGGCTAAAAGCACATTTTCAATAATGAGATAGAAGAATAGCAAATAACCCTTGGTACAGATTTCCAATGTAAACTTAACTTTAAATGTTTAACTACACTTGATATTGTTATTAAATATATTTAGATGATTCATTTATGTGACTTGATTGTATGTATTTAAATGATGCTGAAATATCTATAAATGTTAATAAAAGTTTTAATGCTGAGTATTTGAGTTATTTCACTTCAAAAGAAGTTTGAAGGTGTTTTTTAGTTAAAGCTCAAGGTCAGTAGAAATACTTTATGCAGTAGTTATTACTTTTCTGTTATAGTTTTTTACCTCTGTAATATACAAACCAATTTAATATTTACTCCAGGATTAAGAACTAGAGTTTCTGCTGGGCGTGGTAGTGCATGCATTTAATCCTAGTACTTGGGAGGCATAGAGGCAGAGGCAGGCGGATCTTTGTGAGTTCAAGGCCAGCCTGGTTTACAGAGTGAGTTCCTGGACAGCTGGAGCTACAGGAAGACCCTGTCTAAAAAAAAAAAAAAAAAAAAAAAGAACTGTAGTTTCTATATAAAAACAACGAAACAAATGAGACAGAAAAACCTTATGCAAAATGCCCTTGAAATTTAATCTGAATGCATAAAACATCAGCTATCAAATAAAAGTATAAAAAATTTAAGACTTAAGTTAGAAGAAATCTTTAATTTTTCAGTGGGTCAGCCACTATGTGAACAAATGCCTTATTGCTCCTTAATACTGTCAGAAGCAGCTGGAGGTAAAGGTAAGTTAGGGAAAAAGGGAAAAGTTAAAGCCTATTTGTAACTTCCTAAGGTGATAAATTTTTCCATTAGAAACCCCTTTTGTTCTATACAATATCAGATAGTCCAGTCACAAGCTGGGTCCATGAATGTCGACCTAGATTATAAGGACTTTGCTGTGCAGGCTCAGAAGGTGGCAGTGTGAATGGGGCGGAGATACAGTATCCTTGTATGTGACCACAGCTCTCCTTTTAAATATTCTTTAAATAAATTTTATTTACTTTTTATGCATATGAATGCACTGTCTGCATGCAGCTTTGCAAACCCGTGTCTTGCAATGCCTCGGAGATCAGAAGAGGGTGTCGGATTCCCCTGGAACTGGAGTTAAAGATGGTTCTCAGCCTCCGTGTGGGTGCTGGGGATCGAACCCGGGTCCAATCCTCCCTGTTCTTAAGACCTTATGTGGAGTCCATACTATATACACTACACGCTCTTCAAGAGCTTTCCACGAAGATTTGAGCACCTCTTATATGCTTTTCCACTAACAGAATAAGAAAAGTGCACTTTTTTGTTTCTTTCTTTCTATTTCTGTGGGGGCTTGCTTGAATTCAGTCTTCTTCAGCCTTCCTATGGTGTGGTTACAAGCATGTACTCTTATGAAGACTGGTATTTTTAATCTTCTTAACCTGTCAAAACAGCACTATATCAAAATTTGTTTTTATTGCTCTATTTGAAAATTTGTCATTTTTACTATTTTTTGAAAAATTCCATAAATAATAGTATATTCAAATATTAATTTTTGCTTTTTCTCTTTGTTCTCTCAAAATTCTTGATAGAGTAAGTGATACGTCACCATTTCTCATTTTATTCTTCAAATCTTTTTCACTTATTTTGAGTCATTTTCTTAGCCTCATCATATGAGGAGTTAGTTACCCTTCCGAAAGGTCAAAGCTGCTGGTTGATTCATTGTTTAATTAAAAAACATTATCTAATATTTCAATACTTAACACCCTTATATGCATACTTTAAGTCAGCAATGGCAATCTATTGTGAATCTTGTCTCATGTACTTGGTGTCCACTACTGTATTAGTTTGAAGCAGATTTCAGATAAATATGGATGGTCTTTGACTTTCAGTGGCTTAACTTTCCATGTTTTGATTTTATTATGGCAGGGAAGGATAGGCATTTAGTAGAATTTGGACTTTGAATTTTGACCTTTTCATGGGCACACAATTTGTATCTTTTTAAAAAATTTTTTTTGAGTTCAAGTCCCCCAGAGTAGACAGGCTACATTCCACAGGGTACTGTGTCACTAAGTTTAGTAGGTTAAGTATATTAAACAGATTTTAACCTTATATAATTTTCAATTTATGGTGGATTTATCAGGAAATAGCCTCATCTCAGTCCAAGAGAACCTGTAATTTTATGTTTAAATATTTACCTGTATTATCTCATTCTCAATTACGGCTATCATTTTCGTATTTGAACATAAACAGCAATTACTTGGCATCAGCAACTAGCCCCTGTCCACATTCATGTCACCTTTATGTACATATACTTTAACCAAGACCACTGTTAAATCAGTACTCCCCAAAGCATCATAAATAATGTGTAAATCTCTTAGGTCTGCTTTAATCTTTAGCATCCTGTTCCCGTTCTCTTATTTTTCCCTACCTCAAATCCATGTAATTTATTTATTGAAAAACTGGATCATTTATCATGAAATTTTCAATAGTCTGGATTTTGTGCTTGCATCTCTGTAGTGTCTTGACCAACTTCTGTCTTCCATGCTGAAAACTGGTAGATGAATCTCAAGCCCGGACCCTTCCTAGAAGGTTACTTTACAGGTTCCATAAGTACTCCTGTCAGGGGCATAGCATGAATTTCTCCTCTTGTATAATAGCCACAGTTAGAGTTTGTTGCCTGGATCTAGCACATGATTGAATGTGTATTGTATTGTATTTTATTGTTCCTTTTAAATTTTATTAGCCAGAATAAGTCTATAAGATTTCTACTTCATTTATTAAGTTATCATGTCTTGGTTGTTTTAATTATCAGGTTATAAACAGAAAGTTCCATCTTTCCATGGTACAGTTCACATAAGAAAGGTGGGCTCAGTGCTCCCTTCATTTACACATTTTCAAACCTATAAGCTGAACATGACCCTTCTCTAAAGATGACAAAATGGTCATTAAAATATCATTTTTGAATCAAGGATTTAAATTGGTAATAAGGATGCATAGCTCTTGTTTTTATTGAGGCCCAGATCATTATTTTTCTCCAGTGGGAACCTGCCCCAGTGTGGTCTTGAGTCTTTTGATCTGGCCTGGGTAGCAATAAGCTCTCCTCTATCAGGTACACCAAGATCTTCCGGGCATTTTAGGAAATGCTCTGTCCTAACTCTGCAAGGAAACTTATTTTTTCCTTCCAGTGAGAAATAATATTACATGGTGGCAATCTGGTCATCTAGGCCGCTTGTTAAAGATCTGCGATTATTTTGAAGCATTTCTAATACATACAAATTTAATCATGAGTTTATGGCAGTGTCTATTCAGTAAGGTGCTGAGCACACATCTCCCACGGATCCACTTTTGGCCTCTTTTTTCCAAATATTTTTATTTCTAATTATATCACTTAAATACAAAAATATTGGTATTTTTTCTAGCAGTAAATATGAAAACACTGATATTTGATCAAAATTTATTTTCAGTCTTGGCAAGTATTCAGGGCTACCTTCTGAGTCCATGAAGACACAAGGTCTCCATTTATATTTACTGATAAGATTGATTTTTATCATACTTCGTTAGGAATGGACTAAGAATTTTATTATGTAGTTTGGTTTTAATTTTCATCTTTATTTCTTAGAAAAGTTTTAAATTTTATTCTTATGATATCTCTGTGCTAACAGTTTCATATAACTTTGAGTTTCTCTCTTTTAAGCTATTGTGCATCAATCCTTAGGACAAAATTAAATTAAATGTCATTAGATGTAATATGTACTGTTCTGCTTCTTTCTCACCTTCATTTACCAAGCATGTACTTGTAATATACTTTTATTCCCAGTTAATGACCATAAAATACCACAGTTCATTCAGATATCATCTGTTGTCAACATTATCCCAAGAATTTGATAGCTGTGCTTTAGCTATAGCTCCATATTCTATCATATGTCCCTGTCTTTCTTAAAAGTTATCATTTCAGGGGGCTGGAGAGATGGCCTAGCAGTTAAGAGCGCCAACTGCTCTTGTAGAGGACTCAGATTCCATCTCCAGCACCCACATGCTGGCTGAGAACCATCTTTAACTCCAGTTCCAAGGGAATCCGACACCCTCTTCTGACCTCTGTGGCATTGCACAACACGGGTGCACAGACCTACATGCACAGTACACTCATACACATAAAAAATTATCATTTCAGTTTAGTGTTAAAGGTAATGCCAAATTGTTTGTTTCCAAATAAAAGAGGTACTGGGGCTAGAATAAAATATTCTTGAGGACTGATTTTTACAATTAAATGTACATAATTTATGAATAAGAACTTGAATTTCATAAATTATGTACATTTAATCGTAAAAATCTTCTTACCTTGGGAATAAGAACTTGAATTTCACCAGGAACGGTGGCCCATGCCTTTAATCCTAGCACTTGGGAGGCAGAGGCAGGCGGATCTTTGTGAGTTCAAGGCCATCGTGGTCTACAGAGTGAATTCCAGGACAGCTGGGGTTATAGGGAGACCCTGTCTCAAAAAGACCAAAAAAAACCCGACAACTTGAATTTCATAAACTTCTGCTCCATTACACTATTCCTGAGCTACTGGCCTATCCTGGAAGCCATTTAGACACTGTGTTCATTTGCAGTGTATGGGACCTTGAAATAAACATTTTGAATACTAGTTCTACAAGTTATTGGCAGTGTGACTTTGAAAAAGTGTTCAAACTACTTGTCCACCTTAGTTTTTACAGTAGTTAAATGAGGAAGACAATAGAGATATCTCAAAAAAAGTTGTTATGAACTTTAACTGAATTAGTAAATGCATTTATCTCAGAAATGTGCCAGACACAGGTTAATAGCCAACAGCTATTGACTGTTGAGTAATTTTTTCCAATAGTTTATGAAAGAGTTTGGAAACTTGCCAATGAAAATGAAAGTTTCAGAAAATGTAAAACTAATTTTATTGTCATTATTATTATGTGTGTCTGTGTTTGTGACGCTCCTGAGTCCTGGTGCAGGCCAAAGCGTCAGTGTGGAGATCAGAGTGCCACTTGGAAGACTTAGCTCTCCCCCACTCTGGGTTCTGTGCGTAGAAGTTGGATTGTCAGACTTGCATGGTGAGTGATTTTTACCTGATGAACCATCTTTTTAAAAAATTTTATTTATTTTTTTATGTGTATGAATGTACTGTTTGCACATAGGTTTGTGCACCCATGTTGTGCAATACCGCAGAGGTCAGAAGAGGGTGTCAGATTCCCCTGGAACTGGAGTTAAAGACGGTTGATTCTCAGCAGCCATGTGGGTGCTGGGAATCGACCCTGGGTCCTCTGCAAGAGCAGTCAGTGCTCTTAACTGCTAGGCCATCTCTCCAGCCCCTGATGGACCATCTTATGTGCACAAGTTTCACAAACTTTCAACTAAATTTGAAAAATAAAATATAAAAACATAATGCTCTTGACAATATCTTTGTAGTTCCTTGGTTGGCCAGGGGAAGTCACCTGGCATCGTCCTTGGTTATATTAACGGGAGAAATATTCCTTTCATTTGTATATGTTCATCATAGTTTTATAGACTTGATGTGTGAAAATCTGTCCAGATAGATATGAAATGACTGCTGACTGTCCTTATTTCTTGAAACTGAGCTCTGCTAGATGCACTGATTTTTATTATACTGCCTAAAGAAACTGCCATGAAGATGCTTCAATGTATGTTATAGAATTATTTATATTATATTTATGATTATGTAATATATTTTTATTCATCATATAGTTATGAAACTACAAACTGATATATACGAATTTCTATATGACATGCATATATTGATTTTTTAAAAGTTTTATTTATTTTTTATGTGTATTAATGTACTGTTTGCATGTAGGTTTGTGCACCCATGTCGTGCAATGCTGTGGAGGTCAGAAGAGGGTGTCGGATTCTCCTGGAACTGGAGTTAAAGACGGTTCTCAGCTGCCATGTGGGTGCTGGGAATTGAACCCGGGTCCTCTGCAAGAGCAGTTGGTGCTCTTAACCACTAGGCCATCTCTCCAGCCCCAGCCTGTGTATATTGATTTTTTATATTATTTGGTTGACACTCCTGAGATACAGAAGAAAACAAATATTTATTATAAGGCACAATATTTTCACCTGAAAAAGTCTATTTACCCTTGGATTTTCTGTTTGAACCTTCTTTTTTAAATTATTATTTTGTTATAATTTTGTTTCTGTGAGTGTGGGTGTGTGGGGAGTGGGGGAGGGTGTCCACGTGCCAGGGCACATCAGTGATTAGAGAACAGCTTTGCAGAACTGGTTCTCTCCTTTCACCATGGGTTCTAGGATTTGAACTCATCAGCCTTCCATAGCAAGGCTTATGTACAGATCCATCTCCCAGGCTTCTTTGTTTTTTTTTTTTTTTATTTATTTATTTTTTTTTTATTTTTTTTTATTTTTATTTTTTTTATTTCCGTACGTGTATGAATGTATTGTGTGCATGCAAGTCTGTGCACCCGTGACGTGCAATGCCGCGGAGGTCAGAAGAGGGCGTCGGACTCCCCTGGAACTGGAGTTCTCCTGGAATTGGAGTTTCAGACGGCTCTCGGCCGCCATGTGGGTGCTGGGGATCGAACCCGGGTCCTCTGCAAGAGCGGTCGGCGCTCTTAACCGCTAGGCCATCGCTCCAGCCCCTCCCAGGCTTCTTTGTAAGTTACTCTTTAAACCCATCTTATTATTTTGTACCACAATTCATTACATTTTTTGTTTCTTATTAGTATTTGCATTTTTATGCAACAGCAACTATATCTTCCTTCTCTTTCCCATAGAACCACATCACCACACCTGGACTATAAAAGTGGAACTAATTTGTTTTCATCCATATTGGAGCCTAAATTTCAAAGCCAGTATGAGGTTGTTTTCCAAGCACAAGTTTGAAAAACTTCTGTAGCAAATGACAGATGGTCAAGCAAAATAAAGCGTCAGTTCTGCTTTGCACGCTTTGCTAAGGGTTTTATTTCACACCACGGTTTTCTGTGTAGATAATCTTTCTCGAAGGAGACAGGAGGGTGCACTGGTTGTAAAGATGTGAGGTTGGCCCAGACGTAGATAGGAGGAAAGAGCAGAGAAAGAACCAAAGTGAAAAGCAATTTAAGCCAGAATTAGAGACACCTTAGTGAAGAAGAAATATTTATAACATAAAAGCATGGCCGAGAGAATTCATGGGAAGGTCCTGACAAAAGGAGGCAAAAGGAGTCTCAGTCAATTCCTAAGAGACTTGGACATGGTAATCGGGGACGATCACGCCACTGCCAATGTGAAATGTACAGCAACAGAAACTGAGGGGAGAGAAAAACGAATTAAGTGTGGAATGATTGCTTTCCAGAGCAGAGAGTTACTCTGTGGTGATCCTTTAACCATTATGTAAGGGATTTATCCCAACTTACTTTACAGCTTACAAAACACCTCCTTTCGATTATGTCATTTGATTTCTATATAGGTAAGAAATTCTGTCCATTTTATAGAGAAATCAATGAAACATTACAGAAGATAACATTCTTTGCACAAGTCACATGGTCAGAAAAGATAAGAAATTTAATTCAAACCAATGTTTTTAGACAGAAATTCCGAGCATTCTTCACTACTTGATATATAGGAGAATAAGTTAATTTGCATTCATTTATACAGCTCCATATCAAAGATAAAAAACCAAGACTCTGGCTATGCCTTCTGAATATGATGCTCAAGTGTTTACACTGTCCTATCACACACAACCCTCCTTGGTCACAGCCAACGATGCCTTAAAATAACTGTTGTTTTCAATCTGCATAGAACAAGATCTTAGGAAACATAAGAAGATATTCAATCATGCTGTAGCAATCATGTAGCTTCCAAAATGATTTAGTCCACAAGTTATTGAGCACAGTCTCAGTTTCTGTTTATGTTAACATTTTCCACAATGTTCTTAATGTGGAATCTGCTGTTGTGGAACCAACCACGGTGCATGCTTTCCTTGTCTACTTACCTCTGTTTTCCTTTGTGTTCTACAATGCCGGCTGAGAGCCTGTCCAGTGGAGAGCCAAAGCCAGGAAAGCTCCTCTTCTTCTTGGTCTCAGACACATCATTCTCCAAGGACACCAACTCGTCAAGGAGCAAGAGCTTGGCTTCCAGGTCCGTGGTTGATTTTTCTTCCCTGACTGTGGGTGGTGATTGCACACCTGTTGCTCCAGAATCAAAGGCCTAAAGGGCAGAGAAGAGAAGCCCATTGATTAGGCACTTCTACCATTATATTAGATGATGTTCCATTGAATATTTATCTCATTGAATTACGTTCAAACTAGACTTTGGGGGAGTAAACCACACTGAAGTGGAATATATTCAAGATAAAAGAACAAAACAAAAGCTCCAGGCTTGTTTTTAAAATGTAGCAGATTTGCTGATTATCCTTTCAGATTTAGAATCCTCTTTATTCTTACCCTGGTACTTTATCTATGGCTTTAATTATTACAGTCATTACATTTAACCTTATAAAAACGGTTACAATAGATTTATATTCCTGATTACCCTGTAAATTACTTTTAAGCTACACTGTCTGACTGAGCTTTTATTGGTTCTATTCAATTCCTAGCCCAGTCTTTTGCTCATAGGACCATATAAATTTCTGATATACATTGAGTGGGTTTGGGAAGCAAAAATCTAAAGTCACACTATCTCATATTTTATGCATTATATATTGATACAACTCCACTATGTGCCAGGCCCTGCATTATATTGAACAAAGTCCTCTGTGTGGGCAATGGGAATTTACTGTTTCCTTTCACATGACTTACCAACAAATATTAGTGAGTATAAATAATGTGAGACCCCCCCCAACAGCTATAGTGTCATGGGTAAACTTTCTTGTTCATCTGCTGTGTGTGGTCTCTGTACTTCATCCAGGCCTTCAATGGATAGCTGTCTGGCTTGAGAAGTCAAGTTTCCTTTCTCAGGCCCGTGGCTTCTGTCAGTAACCCAGCACTAATCTGTAGTAGGGAGCACTACTTATTTCTAAGTGCCTGAGACTATTCTCAAGAAGGAAATTGAGCACCAGGATTCCCTCCTTCTCTCCGCATGGTTCATCACAAAATAGAAACTGGAGAGAATGAAGGATTGTTCAGAGATTAACTCAAGACAGTGGGAGAAATAACTTCAAAGGGAAATCATCTTTCACTATTTACCAAGATGAGATAGAGTAATGGACACTATTTCTTGTAGGGTGCTAAGCCAGTGCTGACCAGTGTTAAAGCACAGTTATCGGTTAGTCAATATTAATAAGTTCATATTGTAGGCATGCCTTCTGATGTTTGTTTTCCTATAAATGAACAAATGTGTTGTAGATGGCGTGGTCTGTCTCCTTAAGCGATAATGACTATGGCTTGCCTTGGCTGCCTTGAGCAGGTTACCAGGCAGACGGCCAGCTAGAATACTCTTTTGCTGGCATTTAACCACTTTAGAGACCGCACGGGTGCCTTGAGGAAGCTTTTTATGGCTGAAGTACATCTGTTGCTTTGAAGATGTGTTCCAGTCCTGATTATTTTATGTAGGCTAGGTGAGACTTTCCTTGCAATTATTTCCATTTAGGTCACAGGAGTAAGACTTCCTCTGGTGGCCTAGTAGAAGGACTGGTATAACTAGAACAAAGGAATAACAACATGATTGGTATAAATGCAAACCTTTATTTGCATGAAGCTTTCCTCTAATTGGTACATATTTCTTTTTTTTTTTTTTTTTTTTTTTTTCTTTTTTGTCTTTTCGAGACAGGGTCTCCCTGTAGCCCCAGCTGTCCTGGAACTCGCTCTGTAGACCAGGCTGGCCTCGAACTCACAAAGATCCGCCTGCCTCTGCCTCCCAAGTGCTAGGATTAAAGGTGTGCTCCACCACGCCCAGCCTACATATTTCTGACTGTACAAGCAGACAGTCACCCCACTATTTGCCTGTGCCCCCTCTCCTCTCACTGAAAGCTTCTTGTCGTGCCTTCTCATAACTGCTTTGCCTCTTCATTATGAGGAGGCTGACCTACAGAAACATGGGCAGCTCTGACAACAGCCAGAGTGAAAACAGTTGAGAAGTTCTCCACTAGAAGGTGAAGAGAGAAAGAAAAGAAATGAAGAGATAAAAGAGAAAGTGAGAAAAAGTGGAGTGCCCAGGCTGAAGGACAGGTGACTGTAAACAGCCAAAAAAGGGGAAAGACAGTCACTGAAATCATCCCAGAGGCAGCCTAGCACCTGGCCTTAAGGACCCCTGATCCTGGCTTCCTAGGGCTGCACCAGAGCTCCAGCCCTTGCAACCCTAGGGCCAAGGTCCTTGCACTGAAGGCCTTGCAGAAGAGTTGTAATACTAGAGGGTGTCAACCGCTATCACCCTGGCTGTCTGCTGTCATTGCTTGCATTTGAACGAACCCAAACCCTGCCAAGCACCCAAGGAAATTCTTGGGAGAACAAAAACACCGGAGTCAACCAAATGGAAACAAACATCCTCCAAAATGTTTTCATTCTTCCAACTATTTCACATATGAGGTTTTTTTTTTCATTCAAAAGGTACTCTTAATTCTCAGGGGAATATTATAGAACCTATACAAAATGTATTTTGAACTCTACATAATTTTAAAAGTGCAAAGACTATATATTTCCAATAAGCTCAAAGAAGTATTTTTGAGCTTATTGGAAATAAAGAATGTATTTTTTTTAATTTTTTTTTATTTTTTTTATTTATTTCTGTATGTGTACGAATGTATTGTCTGCATGCAAGTCTGTGCACCCGTGTCGTGCAATGCCGCGGAGGTCAGAAGTGGGCGTCGGATTCCCCTGGAGCTGGAGTTCTCCTGGAGTTGGAGTTTCAGACGGTTCTCAGCCGCCATGTGGGTGCTGGGGATCAAACCCGGGTCCTCTGCAAGAGCGGTCGGCGCTCTTAACCGCTAGGCCATCTCTCCAGCCCCAAGAATGTATTTTTTTATTTGTGAGAAATGTCCTTATAATTTTTTTTCTTCAGTGATAGGATCAAGAAAATCTAAATATTGCAATAAAAGTTGACCAAATCTACATAAAATTTGCTATGCAGCTTCAAATAAAAAAATAGCACCTCATCTTGATGCAATGGGATAATTAAAATATGATTTAAATGACAATAAATTATACTTTGATGCTTTTTTATTTGAGAAATACAAATATTGTTGTAAGATTCTTCTAATAACTATGAACTCTTCTAATAACTTTGAATTCTCTGAGATTAATAATTAATTATTACTGTTCATTTTAAAAATTTACCACCTAGGCCAGGCTTGGTGGTGCACGCCTTTAATCCTAGTGCTTGGGAGGCAGAGGCAGGCGGATCTTTGTGAGTTCAAGGCCAGCCGGTCTACAGAGCGAGTTCCAGGACAGCTGGGGCTACAGGGAGTCCCTGTCTCAAAAAGACCAAAAAAATAAAAAATTTTACCACCTTAGTGTCATTTATTCTCTGCATTTGGATAAATTGTGTAATTTTGTAATAGACTCCATTTGTTGCAAAAAGAAGCTTCTTTGATGAATGGTGAGAGGTATGATTGTCTGTAAATATAAGGATCCATATTTAGATTATTGTAAGAAAATGAGCTGGGTGTGGTGATAAATGCCTTTAATCCTAGCACTTGGGAGGCAGAGGCAGGCAGATCTTTGTGAGTTCAAGGCCAGCTTGGTCTACAGAGTGAGTTCCAGGACAGCTGGGCCTCAGGGAGACCCTGTCTCAAAAAGACCAAAAAAAAAAAAAAGAAATTATGCTGCATATTAGATAAAAAACCTACTGAAAAACTATGCATACAACATATTTAAATGAGTCCCTATGTATAGCTGAAGGCTGTTTACAATGAACAGTGTCTTCTCTCTGAATCGTTGGCCAGGATAGTCCAAGAGACTCCCACAATTTACACAGTCTATTGCCACAACCCTTGTTTTCCTCCCAGAAACTTGAATGGAATACCCTATTTCTGAAGACAGGACACATTTCAGACATGGGATTTGGAGCAATGGAGCTGGAACTAACCTGGAAATCACTTCCCCTGAAGCTTGCTCTGAGTTTTGGAGAAACTTTGCAAGCTGATTAGGGAGAACATCAATTGATGGTCCCTGCTTTAAGTAACCACAACAACTGGTGCAGCAAGTTATTTGGGTACAGTAGCAGCACTTTTATCTTGGGGGAAATCAACAGCTATCTAATTGGACATAATGTCACTCAAGGGGAAGACACTCCTGTGTAGCACTGTATACATATCCAAATATACATGGCTGGAGAGGTCACAGATTTCAGAGAAGAGCCCAAGGAAGCCCCATCCTTAGGCAAATGTAATTTCTTACTGTGTGCACAATATCCTTATATTTCTGACAAGTATCCCAGTCATCATTCATCAAAGAACCTTCTTTTGCAACAGATAGAGATTATTACAAAGTTCCACAACTGGTCACACACAGAGATTGTCTGTGAGTTGTTCAAGCCTAAGCAATACATCTACCATGGAACCTCTATACCTGAGGATCATGGAACATAGTAGAAAAAGGGATAGAGGGAATATTAATGTATCTTTCAACTCTTATCAATGAAGCTCCCTCATGCAACAGAGGGCCATGAACACAAAAGGACACAAGTGGACAAGGCATAGAGAATAAGAGTCTGCAGAGTGTGGGTCCTTGGACAGGACTTCTATATCGAACTTCACCCACCCAAGTCTCAGGGACCATTTTAGAAGAGTGGCAGGAAGATTGTAAGAGCCAAGGGTGGAGGTGCATCATCATATGAAAATAGAGCTGCACAGTCTCCTGGGACATTCCTCATGTGACCCTACAACACTAGTGTCATCATGCACAAGACCCATGCCAACTAAACAGATAAAACCCAGCTTAGAACCTTGGAAATGGGCAGCATGCCCCAATCTTAGCCGAACTGTTGGCAACGGATAACTACTGAGTGAGGAAGAGCTGATCTTAAAGGGATAGCCTGAGTAGACCTCAGTGGATGAACTGCACTGAAGGACACGTGGGGACACTATCTTGACTTGATAGACCTTAACACAAAGGACAGAATGCATAAGATGCAGATTGGGGGCTATAGGAGGGTGCCAAAGAGGAAGGGATAAAGATAATTAAAATGCTGTATATGAAATATACAAAAATTCAGGCTGGAGAGATGGGCTAGTGGTTAAGAGCTCCGACTGCTCTTGCAGAGGACCTGGGTTCAATCCCCAGCACCCACATGGCGGACGAAAACCGTCTGTAACTCCAGTTCTAGGGGAATCTGACACCCTCTTCTGACCTCCGAGGCATTGCACGACAGGGGCACAAAAACCTGCATGCAGACAGTACATTCATACACATACGAAAATAAATTAAATTAAAAAAATAGAAATATACCAAAATTCAATGAAAATTCAGAAATAAAGAAAATATATCGGTCTAGCAAAGTGACAGTAGAAGGTTCTTGTTGTGCATCTATGATCTCTCTAACCATTTATACTTGGCTATGTTAACAGTATGATGCATGGATTCCCTCCTATTGAGCAGGCCTTAAGTCCAATTACACAGTTGTTGATTACCCTTAAGATAAAAGTGGGCCAGGTGTGGTGGCACACACCTTTAATCCCAGCACTCCTGGGAGGCAGAGGCAGGAGGATCTCTGTGAGTTCAAGGCCAGCCTGGTCTATATAGCGAGCTTCAAGCCAGCTGGGACTAAAGGGAAACCCTGACTCAAAAAGACCAGAAAAAAAAAGTGCCTTTATTGTGTCAATAGAGATAATTTTCTGGTTCAGTCATTGTTGTGGTTTGTAGGTTTTACAGCTGGGTAAAACGGTGAAGTGGTGTTCTCCCTTGTCAGCATTCAGAGTACCTCCTAATACTGTAAGAGCTAGTCTTTGGACCAGGTTTCCAGCTTGGTTCTGTGTCTGAAGTATGTCCTGTCTTCCATAGAGTCTTCACGTTCTGAGAGGCAATCAAGGGCTATGTCAATAACCTATTATCTGGGGAGTCTCAGACTACAATGACCAACAACTCAAAGGGAGTTTCCCTTGCCTGATATTGTGAATTTTGTTATATACCCTTCAACTATATTCATGTACTCACAGGTATATTACATGTCTATTTCCCTTTGTTTGTTCACATCACATATCATTTGGCGTCCCATCTAAGTTGAAGAGCTACAGAGAATCACTGGATACCAAGGGATGGATTATCTGGATTATCCTTCTGCTCCAGGCGCTCATTCTCTGAGAGGTTCTAACCTCAAGTGGTCAGCCTTAGACACAAGTATACAAGATCACCACTATAGGGACTCAGTGCATTCTGTATACAATATGTATTAAATATACTTCTAAGTGTACATATGTGTGTGTAATGATAACAATCGAAGGGTAAGAAAATAAGAGGGAGTGTGGGGACCCAGAAGGAATTAGTGGGGGATTGGATGAAATAATTCAAATACAATATTCAGACATTAAAAACAAAATAAAACTTTTTAAAAAAGTTTTCAACCTTGAATGTCATTGTCAATACAAATAAGATAATAGAAAATATTTGTTTTCTTGATTTTGTATTATCAAGACATTTTATTTTCAGTTGTAGCTCCTTTCAAAAAATATTTATTTTTATTTCCTATGTATGAATATTTTGTGTGCATATATGCAAGGCACCTGTGCATGCAGTGCTTGTGGAGGTCAGAAGAGGGCACCAGATCACCTGGATCTGGAGTTAGGGATGGTTGTTAGCCATCATGCAGGTACTGGGAACCACACCCAGCTCCTCTGCAGGAGCAGTCACTTCTCTCAATTTCTGAGCTATCTCTCCAGCCCCAGTTGTAGCTCTTACTGACTGTAGTTGAAAGGAAGGATTTATGGTAATCCAAATATATATATATATATATATATATATATATATATATATGTCTTTTCTTGTGTGTGTATATACATGTGTTACCTTGTGTGAGTGCATGTGTGTATATGCACATGCACGCATGCATGTGGAGGTTATAGGTTGACATCAAGTGTCTTCCTCAATCATTTTACACCTTATCCTCTAAGACAGGAACTCTGGCTGAACCTGGAGCCCCCTGGTTAGGCTAGACTGGCTGTGCAGCCAGGGTAGTGATTCTCCAGTGCTGGGATTATAAGTGTGTGCTCCTGCAACTGGCTTGCATGTGGAGATGTGAGTTGAATTCCTCATGCCTACCTGGAAAACATCTTGCTGATGGACCCTCTCCCTACCCGCTGGATATCACCTTATATGCTGGTTTCCCTTACCTCTGTTGCTAAATCCATGGAGAGAACCTTTCCTGAGCTCCACAGCATCACAATCACAGCAAGGAGAACATGTGCACCTGCCAATCTCCAGTCCAGCATCTAGACTCAGACACATCAGGGTGAACATTAATTAATGTGAATGTAAAGATACAACACAAGAGCTTGTTAGAGGCAAAATCATCCACCTCTATGTACTGGAGTGCACATCCACAAATCTGAATAGCTTTCAATAAAATCCATCAGTCTCCCTCAAATTCTACTGAGGGTTCACTTCCACAAATACATAGACTGTGTTTGTATAGCTATAATCAATAATGCAATTCAAACTGATGAAATATCTGAGGAATCCATTTCATATAATTTTATTTTCAGGTTAGTAGAGGAATTGCAGCTTCATGTATCTGAGGGAAAATGGATAAAATTATCAAAGTAGGAGAAAAATAAAGCCCAGTGGAGTCTCTGAGCCAGAGCATACAGTACATCTAAAAGCATTTAGATTTAAAATTCCCAAACCTGATATTCTTTTGTTGTGCCAGGATTTGTTAAGTGAGATGCAAAAAGTGGTTCTGTCAAATTTCAATATATCAAATAGGGAATTCTATCTAGTAAAATTCAATGATAAAATCAAAAGAAATTATAATATAGAAGACATTTTTAACATATAAAAAGAGTATCTGGAACACATAATTAAGTGTGATAAGTAAAGTACAAAAGCCAGGTCCCCAATTAAACAAAAATAGGCCAAAATTATGAATGGACATTTCATAGAAAACAGCAGAATAATAAACATTTTACACACATCACCTCAACAGAATGTAAGTTCTTCATTGCAAATGTTATAGTAGTATTCAGAAACAGAAAATTTGAATAAATGTTGCCAGAGTTCAAAATGGATATAATTATTTGGAGAAAACTGGGAAATAAGAGAAAGTTTGAAAATAGTCATTTTAGCTATGATATAATTATTGCACTTGGAGGTTTATATCCCAAGAACTTCCATAAGTTAATAAGATGATATGCATCATAAAGTTCATAGCTTCATGATTTTTAACTGTAAAAATTTAAAATTGAGCATACTTGCCCTGGCCAAGAGAAGATGGACTCAGGGAGGCATATTTAAACTGTAGATGTAGATGAGTATTTGCTGTGAAAACAAAAGACATCGACGTGCACACGTATGTATGGATTCCAAAAATTTCTTTTTGGGTGGTTGTAGAATTATAGAATATGTACACATCATGAACTATCTAATTTGGAAATGCACAAAGGAATTTAATATATTAGAATATTACACATAATATACATAATATATTACACATAAATTTTTTTAAAATTTATTTTTTGTGTGTTTATTCTATGTGTGTACTTGTGTTGTGCGATCCCCAGGGAGGTGGGAAGAGGGCATTGGATCCCCTGGAGCTGGAGTTGTGGATGGTTGTTAGCTGCCATGTGGATGCTGGGAACCAAATCTACTTCCTCTGTAAGAGCAGCCAGTGCTGTTAGCCACGGAGCCGTCTCCCCAGCTCTCAGGACTATGGATTCTGGGGGACAGTTTTTCTACTCTCATTTTTAGTTTTGATGTGATCTTGGACAAATATCATTGAAGTCATCTGAGCTTCATTTTCTTTATTTGTGCAATGAGAAGTAATTCCAATCTCAAAAGGAATTTGAGATAATTTGATGTGTTCATTTGTAAATCTTTTATCTCTTCTGGTATTTATAATTTTTATGTGAAAGAACACTTATAAGACATTATTAAATATTTCTTTAACATATATATATATATGTTAAAACAATATAAAAAAAAATATATATATATATATTGTTTTTGAGACGAGGTCTCCTTGTAGGCCCAGCTGGCCTGGAACTCACTCTGTAGACCAGGCTGGACTTGAATTCATAGAGTGTCTCCTGCCTCTGCCTCCCAGGAGTGCTGGCATTAAAGGCATGCGCCACCACGCCTGGCAACTACATTTTTTTTTTTTTCTTTTTCGAGACAGGGTTTCCCTGTAGCTCCAGCTGTCCTGAAACTCACTCTGTAGACCAGGCTGGCCTTGAACTCACAAAGATCTGCCTGCTTCTGCCTCCCAAGTGCTGGGATTAAAGGTGCATGCCACCACACCCAGCCTACATGTGTTTTAATGTGACCTCTAACTTTTAAAAATAATATTTAAGATATTATTTTGTGACACCAGTGTAGATCTTAGCAATTAATGTTATATGCTACAACATGCATAAAAAACATTTGTTTTGTACAGGTCAAGTACCATCTACATTAAATACATTAGTTAAGACCAAAAATGTCAATAAAATATTCTCTATAACAATTGTTTTTTCAAATTTAATAATTTATTTCAAACTGTTATTAATTTTGTCACATAATACTAGTCACAAGCTTCATCTCAGTTTTCTACCTCTTCCTGAAAAGAAAGAGTCTGTTCTTTGTGTTCTCTTTTTGCTAAGTTGTTATTTGAGTTGATATTTTTCAGTGAGTTTTAGAAAACTTGTGCCATGGCTATGTCTTCAAATACAGAAAATATAAAACTCAAGAGTCTGCAATAGCTACTTTGCTAAAATAGCAATACTGCATTAACTATTCCTCTAGAAGACTAGACACTCATTTGATCATATTTTTCTCCTAATTTTGATGAAGCTACTTTAACTTTCTTACAAAGGAAGACGTTTTAAAATCATAGTCCCATTTTAAAAGGAACCTCATTTCTTATGTATTTTCTTTTTAAAAACGATACTCTCTTTTAATCACAGATACCACTGTGATGCTCAAGTTCCTTACTTTTCATTATGTTAAAAATAGGTTCCAAAGTGCTAAATTGCCCAGGTTTATAAGTCTTTCCATGCGGATTTTAAAACTGTTTTTATGAACATCTTACTAACCAAGGGCTCCCTTCATCGCTTCAGGTTTATAAATGGCACAGAATGGCAGTGTTTGCAATATTGATGATTTTATCTGAGACATTTATTTTTGAACTTGGGTGTATATAGGAAGAAAAGTCAAAATGTATCATCTGACAGATAACCACATCCTGATTATTTGGATAGAGAGATGTAAAAATAAATGCTGAGTTTGAATACATGCATTTAATGGTTTAAGGCCTTGCCTGTAGCCAACAAGCCAAAAAGCCAAGTTCCTAAATATGGCATTTGTTACACTCATGAAAACAAGCCCTCTGGCACCTGCCAAACAAAAGACATTTGATTAACTAGTTGAAACTTGATTGCTACAAAATTGGAAACAGAGAAAATTATAGGGAGGAAAGGAAAAGACTAGGCTTCGACCCATTTCCCTAGTTTGTTGATAGTGGATAAATATAGCCCATGATTTTAAAATCTCCCAGGCCTCATGTTCACTTCAGATCACAGAAAGAAGCCTTAGAGAATGTTCCTTACTGTATGAATTCACCAAACAGAAATCTTTGAGATTTTTTTTCTACTTAGCACATACGTTTTTAAACATTTTATTATTTGGTTTTTGATACAGCTAGTTACTGCGTAGCCCTAGCTGGCCTTGAACTCATAATTCTTTAGCTTTAGTTTTCTGGGTGCTAGGGTTATGGGTGTGCACCATTGTACATAACTGCATTTCTTCTTTGTGTTGGGTGACTTTTAAATTATATTATTGAATAGGAAGGAATTTCAAAACAGACGGAGAAAGATCTGCCTTCTAAAATTCTTTAAAGTTTTATTTATTTAGATATGTTTATTTTATATGCATGTATGTGCTGCTTGCATGTATATAGGTGCATTACATGTGAGCAAGCCCATGGAGGCCAGAAGAGGGCATCAGATCTCCTAGAACTGGAGTCATGGCTGATTGTTAGCCATCTTTGGGGTGCTGGGAACTGAACCTGGGCCTCTTAACCTCTGAGCCATTTCTTCAGCCCTGCCTTCTGAGATGGTTGTGCGTAGTTCATTTTATATGATACATTTTAGTATACTTATATACTACTCATTATAATAATTATAAATATTATATTTATTACCGTCTGTATTGGATACTTCATTATATATTTTGTTCTATATTTTATGCAGTTTGACCATTTACTAGAGCTGAATAAACAAATATTTTTACTTTGTTTAATATCTTAAGCTACGTTTCATGATTTTCATGTGTGAGAACTTATTTTAGCTGGAAAGAACTTTCCGGCCTATGAATAGAATAGAGGTGCATACATGGAAGCAGGGTGTCATCATGCGCACTGGAGAAAGAGCACATATTATCACTTTTCTTAGCACATAATGGGGGTGAGAGTCCACAGTGTAGCACCTGCCTTAATCATATGTTGACAAAAGGTCGGTGACAAAACTGAATAGGAAGAAAGATTTTCCCATATTTATCAGCAAGTGATCCATGGGACAAGTGAGGGGGCAGGCAGGTCTAAAGGAGGGTGACAGAGAGGACAAAATATGCCAGTCGATCGCATGCATGTATGAAATTCTCATAATGAATCATCTGTGCAAGAAATATATGCTAAAAGTGTCAGTGTGGTAAAAGGAGAACCAAGGGGAGCTGGTGTCCCGTCTACACACGGTCAGTCCTGGGGGCTGGCGTGGATAGAGTCTTTGGGTGATGAAAGTTCTCTTTAACACTTGATTTTTGGATAGCTGAGCTAAACATTAGAAACTCATGGAATTATTAAGATTATAAGAGATTTTCAGTAGCATGTGGAAATGTTTAATTATCCCTAATATTTTGATTGGAAACATTCAACATAGGCTATATCTACATTTGTTTTCAACAAAAATCAAATATGAGGGACTCAATTAGACAAACAAACAATCAAACCCCAGCATAGAACTGGGGAAATGGTCAGGAGGTCCCAGCCATAGCCAAGGAACCACTGGCAGCTAATCACTGCGGGGTGAGGGAGAGCTGGACTTCTTTAAGGGAGTGAGGCTAGGTAGCCTGACTTGACTGTGGTGGATGAACTCACACCAAAGGACATCTGGCTGCACAAATATGACTCATACATGTTTTATGAAATCCACAAAAATTCAATAAAAATACAGTGAGGAAAAGGATAAAGGGTTTATCAACTGCTTCAATTTCATTTTTTTTTTTTTTTGACTTCTTTCCACTTCGACAGAGCACAGCTTATAAGGGCCTTAATAGGACATTTTGCCAACAGTACGCCAATGCCCTGAGCTTGGTGTGTCTTCCAATGACACTGTCACAGTATTCCTTATCTGGAAAAGTAGGAAGAATCGTGCAAAGTGTGAGTGAGCATAACCCTAAGTAAACTGAAGAGACACAGTAACTTCTTCCCTTCCCTTCCCACTTCCCACTAAGTCACAGTCATGAAGGTCTTTATGATAGCAGAGAACTCCAGGAACAGTGAATATCAAATAGTTCTTTATTTTGGAAGGTAGCCTGGGGGGGGGGGCTATGCTTAAAAAAAGTTCGAGTAGGCGCTATAGTAGAAAGAAGCTAAAGAAGCGGTGCTAGATTTGCCAGCACCAGAATCCCCATTAGCTCTGCTGCTACCTAACAGCGTCGAATTGAGCAGGTCTTTTCTTCTACAGACCAAGTAAAATAAGGTTGGTCTATCTGACCTGTGATGTTGCCTGTCTCTCTCTTCTTAAGCAATGAAATGAAGCTGGATGGTTTTCTAGTAGAAGCACAAGCACTATAGACAATGACCACAGGTAAACCAGGTGTCACGAAGGGAAATCTCTGCTTTGGTCCTTATGAGTCGGAGTGTTAAGTACAAGGGTGCATGTTGGCTGAAGCACATATTCTGCTCTGTAATTTGAACTATTTCTAGCTCCAGTTCTTCAATTTTAAGATGTCACTGTGTTTGTTTATTTATTATTTATTTACCTATCTATTTTTTATTTTTTCATTTATTTTACAATCTTGAAGATGAAACCCAGGATCTAATGCTTGACAAGTGTGCATTCTATAACTGAGCTATACTCCAGAAAATTAGATTATTTTTTTAAAAAATGTGTTCATCATTCATAATTTATCCTTATGTAATCCTATGGTGTGTACTATCATATAGGAGTATTAATATTCATATTCTAAAAAAAGAGAGAATGTAAAGTTATACTTCTGCATGCAACTTTACTGTTAAAATGTGAATCTCTAATTGTGCTTTGGAATTAATCTATAGTTTATTTTCAGATTTTGTAATTTTGATTTATGTGAGGAGTGTACATATGCATATTTTGGAATA
Source organism: Rhizomys pruinosus (assembly GCA_009823505.1). Lineage (NCBI taxonomy): Eukaryota > Metazoa > Chordata > Mammalia > Rodentia > Spalacidae > Rhizomys > Rhizomys pruinosus. The sequence goes on from VZQC01006470.1 coordinate 195,374, forward strand.
ATATAAAATCAAATGGGAACAAAAGAGAGAGAAAAACCTACTCAAAGAACTGACCAAAACAGCAAACCTGTGCACCAAAAAGGTTATAAAAGACTGAGAAAAAGATGTAAGACAGGACTTCTGTATGACAGAATCCATGAGCTCTGATGTGGGGGGGAGGGGCATGAGGGGTGGGCATGGATGGGGGAATGAGCCTAAATTTGATTAAGAAATGTTGTACGAAATGTGCTCAGTAAAAACTAAGAAAATGTGTTTCAAGTGAAGGAAAAATGTTGTACTTTAAATTGGACATTCTACTAAGTGCAAGACTCAACCTTATTCTACCAAAATTAAATGTAAGGAAGAATTCATGAAATGTGATTTATATTTACTACAAAATGTTTCCTTGTGGAGCTGGGGGTGTAGCTCACTCAGTCACATGCTTGCCCAGCATGCATGAAGCCCTGGGCTCAATCCTTGGGAAACACATCCTGGCCATGGTGGGTGTTTCCTGCCTCTAATCCAAGCTCTTGGAAGGAAGAGACAGTTCAGGAAGCTCAGCGTTATCTTGAGCTACATTGCGAGGTCAAAAGAAGCTTCAGATACATGAAACACTGTTTCAAAAAATGCTTCCTTGTGAATTTTAAAACTTCTCTTTTTTTGGATCTTATGTCTCTACATAAGAGAGACATAGAGTCATGCCCCCACAGTTTTGATAGCTAGCACAGATCTCTTGATGCCAGATGTTAAAGCTACAGCCCCTCTACATAAGAGAGACATAGAGTCATGCCCCCACAGTTTTGATAGCTAGCACAGATCTCTTGATGTCAGATGTTAAAGCTACAGCCCCTCTACATAAGAGAGACATAGAGTCATGCCCCCACAGTTTTGATAGCTAGCACAGATCTCTTGATGCCAGATGTTAAAGCTACAGCCCCTCTATTGGGCTCAGAGAAGAAAGATAACCTGATCCTTCATTTGACTGTTGCACATAATTTAAAAATTATATATTTTTAAAGTGTTGATGGAACAATCCCCTATATTTAGGAAACAGTCTGCCAAGATAAAATAACCACTCCAGTATTCTCTCAGAAATCACTAATCTTAGCGGATACAGAATTAGTGGTTACAAAAATTAAGGGGTTTAAATTAAGAATTTTGAGACACTGAATATCCACCAGAAATGCATCTCCCCACACCCATATGTATACTTTTCATCCAAACTGTTGATAATAACTTGATAGACAGTTTAAAAGTAAAAGCCACTAATAGATTCAAGAACATTAGAAAATTTTTCCTGTGATGGTAAAGGAAGAAGCTCCGGGTCAGCTTTGGAAGATGAATAAAGAACGGAGACAATCCAGCTGTCTAAAAATGTAACTCTGCTAAGCACAAAATTTTCATGCTTTTCATTTCATTTATTTGATTAGTTTACAAATAATAAAAGTCAGCAGTGGGATTAAGGTTGTCAAATGAGAGCAATGAACATATTTGTATATGTAATGCTATTCACTGAAATGTATGAAGTTAGCAATTTATCCATAAAACTAATTTTATCATTTAATTTTGTTATATCCTGGGTAAAATTTTGACAGTATAGACTTTAAAACGGTTCATAGAAATGTGTTCAAAAGTGTAAGATAGGGCTGGAGAGATGGCCTAGTGGTTAAGAGCACCGACTGCTCTTTCAGAGGACCCAGGTTCGATCCCCAGCACCCACATGGCGGCTGAGAACCATCTTTAACTCCAGTTCCAGGGGAATCCAACACCCCCTTCTGACCTCTGTGGCACTGCATGACACGGGTGCACAAACCTACATGCAGACAGTACATTCATACACATACAAAAATTAAAACAAAAAGAAAAAAACAAAAGTGTAAGATAATATGAAAAGATTGATTACATATTATAAACTTATATTACTGAGCTGAATGCAAATTATTTTTGAAGCCAAGTTTTTCCAGAGAACTAAAAAACTATCTGGGATTTAGAGATATTCATAGAGACAGTCTGTTGAATGTACATTAAGATTGCAATGATGTCACGTATTTTGTCGTCGTGTGGGGAATCTTGATATGAGCATCCATGTTTGGATGGGGCTTTAAAGATGGTGAGGTCTTTTTCTCTCTTGATGCCTGAGGAGACGAGCTGATGGAGCCTTCCCATTGGACTCTCTTCTTCACCTGGACTGTGATCCCACACTCTCCACAGAAAAGAAAATTGAGTGTAATTGTGGCACTCAACATTTTACAAATGGGGAATAAATCAAGGCAACTAACTGCACTGCGGCTTCATATGCTGCCACTAACACACATCATCCATGTCCTTCTCATACAAAACATTTGAGGAATGGTCATGATACCCAATGATTTGTTTAAAAACTTCCTTATCAAATTTAATTTTTAATAAATTGTGTGCATTTTACTTTATATTGTGAATCTGATTTAGAAAAGTTCAAAGGCAGACTGAGAGTGAATCCTTTACTGACTAACTTACTCTTATTTTTTGTGTATGCATGCGTCGCCTCCATGGGTGTCAGTGGTACCCGTGCAGTGCAGTGACCACTGAGGACAGAAAAGAGAGTTGGATCCCCTGGAACTGGAGTTATAGACAGTTGTTCATCACCATGTGGGTGCTGGGATTTGAACCAGGGTCTTCTGCAAGAGCAGCCAGTGGTCTTAATGCTGGGCTCATCTCTCTAGCCCGTCCTGATGATTTTTAAGTCAAAACGTCAGGGATGTGTTTCCCCTCGTCCTCAATGCTCTTCAGTTGGCAGGAAAAACTTTTCCAGAGACTCGAAGCCAGGTACATTCTCAGACACACAGTTTCATGCTTTTAAAGTATAAACTATTTGTGTCATAATAAGGATTTTCCATCTCCAAAATTAAATTCAAATAAAGGAACATCTTTATGGGTGAGGGGCATTTAAAAATGACTTTTCCTGATGGATAATAGACCACATTTATTGTCTGATTTCCTTATATTTGGCCCAATTTTCATTTTTTTCAGATACTGTTGCTTTCCAACATTGCAGAAAATATTGTGCTAAGTGTCTGTAGCATTTAAAGAAATCTTGTTCATGCTGCTAGTCTTTAAAAAAAAAGCTAGAAGGCAGAGAACCTAACTAATGCCACTTCAAAGAAATTGGTCATTGAAAATCCTCAGGGCTGTTGCTTAACAAAGTTTCATTGTGACTATAAGCTCAAGAGAAGGGGCTTTCCCATATCATCAGTCCATCTTTGCACCTGGCAGAATGTCTAGCACACTCAATGTCATATGCTTAATAAAGCAGCCTTATGTATTGGTAAGCAAGAATGCAGAGCAGATATTCATAAACCATTTTAATTGACATGGTAACTAAGCGTCATCAACAATTAAGCTAGGTTAAGGAAAAGGACTGAGCCAAGTTATTATACCAACAGTAAAATGTGATGGAATTCATACTGGAAGCCTGTCATGTCCATCACTGTACCACGTTCTCATTCCAGTGTAAGTGACATGTGCTGCAACTCCCAGTGGCCATCTGCTAACTTAAGGCGTCTTGTTACATGTTAACTGGCAATTAAACCTCTGAACAGCTAAACATTTCTTGCTGCCAAACAATGCTACCTACAACCTGAAATGAACTTTAGCCTGTGATTGCAGCCAAATCCTCCAAGGAAATGACATATTTAATGCTGATGCTTGCTCACAGAACAAAGTAGAACCTTTGGCACAATGGATGTGGAAAAGCTGACTAAGTTGCATGTTAACGAGCAGGTCACACATTTTGATGCCTGGTCAACTTTCATGAAGCATTCATTTTATGAAAGGCATTCAGAGGGTAAGGTTGGAGAAGTGAAGTTAAATATCAGACATATAAGCCTCAGGATGGTGGAGAATATGTAGCCCTCTTATCTTTATCTACCTCTGTACTTACATACTATTTAATGTTAATCATGATTGAAATACAACCAAACTAGCAACTATAATCAATAAATAGTACCCCTTTAAAATGTAAATAAGGGCTGGAGTGATGGCCTAGCAGTTAAGAGCACCAACTACTCTTGGAGAGGACCCGGGTTCGATCCCCAGAACCCACATGGCGGCTGAGAACCGTCTTTAACTCTAGTTCCAGGGGAATCCAACACCCTCTTCTGACCTCTGTGGCATTGCATGACATGGGTGCACCAACTTACATGCAGACAGTACATTCATACACATAAAAAATAAATAAAAATTTAAAATAAAATAAAATGTAAATAAATGATAAATATGAATTTTGTAATACTTAATGAAAATATGCATTTATTATTAGTTGCACTTTGTGTCAAGGGACCAGGGATCTAGAAGTTGATCCTCTCTCTGCCCTGCCCGTTACTTGTTTCCCCTGCTCACAGATTTCCTCCTGCAAAAGCAGATTCTTCCTGGAATATTTGCATTACCTCGAATGGTAGTTATTATGATGTATAGTCTTTAAAGAACTTTTGCACAGTGCAATAAAGCATAAGTAATTTTAAAATTAGCTTGTGTCCCTTCAAATTAAAACTATTTGGAAAATATTCTAACTCTTTTGTTTGAAATTATCGAGTTGAGATAAGTTGAGTTTCCTCAGAATCCAATCTTCCTAACCCCTGGCACTGTGCACTTCACAACAGGTCAGAGTAAAGGAGTGAAGGAGTACGAGGATGCTAGCCCTCCGGTTTTGCAGCCTGAGATCTGAGCATTAGCAGGGCATGCTGCTTAGCCTTTCTTCTTTGACATTTCCATCTGGAAAAGGAGGCAGAGATATACTCTGTAGGTTTATTGTGAAGAGTAGAAATACTAGAGATAAACTAACCAGCAATATCAGTTATTTTATTATCCTTTTAAATGTGACAAATTAAAAAAAATACTTGCTACTATTGTTAGCTGTATGAAAAAAATGTAACTTCAATCTCTAAATTTAAGGAACAAAAATTGGTCTTTAGAAGCTAAGATTATGACACAGTGTTAGAAAAGAAGATGTAATAATGAGAAGAATTTTGGAAAGGAGAAAGCATTATCCCTACTTCCCAGTAGCAGTCACTGTAGCACCTGATGGATTATCATTATTTTCAATTGTAATATTTTATAAAAATATTAACATCCAATTCTAGACAATATCTTCCCAGGTAGAAATCAAAGAGAAGATCCCTCATCTGCCTACAAGGCATAATTACCCTTCTAGCTCTATTCATAGTAACCAAGGTGAATTTTTAATGCTACAGGATTTTTAAAGTGTAGTTTTCATATGTTTAGAACCTTAAGTTTCACAGGAATAAGGACTATTTGAAAAGGAAAGGACAATATTAGACACCAATGAATTTAACATCAATAGATGAGAAAATGAAGGTCAGAAGGAATGAAATAAACTTGGTGAAGGGAGGGGCAGGGGGAGGAGCCACTGGTGTGGCAAGGAGGAGGTTCTCAGGTCTAAGGCTTGAGTTGGTGCCTTGTCTAGAAATGAGAAAGGGCAACACTGAGAAACAGTCAGTTCAAGCCAACCAAAGCACGGGGCAGCTGTTGTCACACAGTACTGACCAAAACTCTGAGGAGTAGCCCTTGAGAAACAAAAGAGTGAAGCCCCAGGGAAGCTGAATGAATTGTTCAGTAACAGAGCTGCCAATTAGGGTTAGGATTAGAAGTTGGGTTTCCAAAATTATGACGTCTGAAAATAAACTATAGGTTAATTCCAAAATGCGTTCAGGAATTCACATTTTTCACTTTAATTTTATATTACTCTGAAATTTCTATACATAGCCTCCACCCATATACCAAAGTTACAAAGTCTGAAAATAAGTGGTCGGTTAATTCTAGAGTCCATTAATGGATTCACCTTTTAACCATACAGTTGCTTTCAGATAAAAAGAAATATAACATTAACATTGTGGGTATGGAATGAGTCTAAATTGGATTGAGAAATGTTCTATGAAGTTTACGAAACTTCAATAAAATATTAATAAAAAAAAAGAAGTTGAGCAGATCTTTGTGAGTTCAAGGCCAGCCTGGTTTAAAGAGTGAGTTCCAGGACAGCTGGGGCTACAGGGAGACCCTGTCTCAAAAAGACCAAAAAAAAATAAATAAATAAATAAAAAATAAAAAACCCAGAAAAAATGAAGAAAAAAGAAGTTGGGTTTCCAGACTCTAAAATGTGAGTTCACCTGGCTTCATTGAATCCAAGTAACAATTGTCTGGTCAGTAGGGAGCATAGCAATTGGAATATTGACAGACATTAAATCACATCTAAATATTATCTCCTTGGTTTTGTGTTCCTGGCTCCTATTCTCTAATGTGGGTGAATATGGCAGGCAAGGGAGCCTCTGCAGGGCCTTCTGTGACTCCATACTCTTGGCACCTGTCTTTCTTTTGTCCCTTTCAGTAACAGAATCGTGTCAAGCCTTAGTTTGTGCTTAAGATTTATGTGAAGTAAATAGGAAGATGAGACAAAATTAGTAAAATATTTTGATTTTTTTTACTTTGATTTGTATTCCTTTGAGACAAACTCAAATTAACTTAGTTTAAATGAACATCCATATCAAGGAGAGTGTTTGAGCAGAAGTGAAAATAAATTACAGCCTAGATGCTCCTATATCTATGCACATAAAGACATCTGTTTCTCTACTGATCCTGATTCATTTTATAAGAATTCTCCCAAACCCTAGGAAATAAAAACGGGAAAGAAAATGTCACCTTTAAGTTCTGTAGTTGCTGGAATGAAGCCTTAGTGCAAGTACATTATAGTGGAGACTTGAAATCTCAACAGAGGCTCTCCTTAGGAAAGTTCAATATGCTTACACAGGATAGTACCAAATTAAACTGTGGCTACATATAAAATGTGCCTGTGGATTTGGGGTAGAGCATTATAAACAATACCATTAATTCTGTAACTACATGGACATTGAAATCACAATATTTCATTTGTAGAAGGATGAATCTGAAACAAATAATAATAATCATATCCCTAAAGAAATAATAGTTTATCTCTATACAGTCTACTCATATAATTCAAATGAAGAATATTTTACACTGATAGAGCTGAATTAATTGAATGGATACTGGTAATTTATCTCTTTTGAGCAAAACCTGAAACAAAAATTTAAATTTGCCTCACAGACCTTAAATGTATATTTTAGGTTATTAACTATTAATTTAATCTCTACATAGCAAGAATACTTCAAATGCTGAATACACATGATATAAGTCTGTTGTAATTATATTACTATTGCCATATTTCCTTTTCATAATAAGAAAATCAGGATGTTTTGAGGATTTACAAATATAGACTTTGATTGCTTTAGGGGCATTCTTATTAAGGCCTAATTTTGCTAAAAAATAATGGTTAGAAAACTTTCTCATCTATTCAAATTATTTAAACCTGACCATTTATACATTAAAACATTTCCTCTGATACTGAACATCTGTGATGAAAATGAAATAAAATTATTAATGCAATAGTGATTATTTCTCAAGTTCCCTTCTTTTTGTTTGCAATTAAAATGCACAAAGCAATATAATGCATAGCAACTAACAACCATCTCTACCTTAAGCATGTATTACAAAACATGCTGAATTTTCTATATAAGTTTGAGTTGAGCATTTATCAAAAACCATTCCTAGCTTTAGCAAAATCAGCATAAACATAAATGGTTAAAAACTATGTGAAAAGTCAATTCAGCAGTTAAGAAAAAACCCTTTATCATTTAACTTACCTTGTAGGAAATCAGGAGATCCTAACTTTAGAGTCCTGACTGAAGTTTGTTTCAAACTCAGCTCAGAGTTTCTCTCAGAGTTTTTATAGTCTGTTATACTCCCCTTTCTCCAATCCCTGTCTCTCCTTCCTCTTACATCATTTCTACAGATTTTCCACTGATCATTTTCCCCTCCCCTCCCCTCCTCTCCTTCTCCCTCTCCCTCTCCCTCTCCCTCTCTCTCCCTCTCCCTCTCCCTCTCTCTCCCTCTCTCCCTCTCCCTCTCTCTCCCTCTCTCCCTCTCCCTCTCTCCCTCTCCCTCTCCCTCCCTCTTCCTCTCTCCCTCTCCCTCTCCCTCTCCCTCTCCCTCTTCTGTTCCTCCCTGTCTTCCCTCCATCTCCCCCCTTTCCCCCTCCTCTCCCCTTTAGCCTTCCCCCCTTCTTCCCTCCTTCCCATTTCTTCTTTCTCCTTCCCACACTTCACTCTAGTGCTTTGCTTATGGCATTTTAGTACTAATAGTGGTTTCGTTATAGAAAATTTAAGTACACACAACATTGTATCCAGCTTCACCCCTATCACCTCCTCTGGAAATTTCAGTGTACTTCCGAATACTATGTATCATAGTTGGGAAATTAAAGCACAAAGATTTGTGAAAGTCACATGAACATTTCACAGGAAGATTTAAAGAAATTACAATCAGATCTAAAACTGATTTATTGGTATAGTTTTGGGATTCTTAAATTACATGATCATTAATGGAAATGTTCAGTAGTTTGAGCCTGAGTCAGGTGCACTGCCCTGCATCAGTAAACAGTCGGCCACTTCATGATTAACATGGCTATACTGGGAAGCTTGTCACGAACAAACCTAAAACACTGAACTGGGTCGTATGTTTATAAATGCAGACATTGTAAACATTCCTATCTTTAAATCGTTCTCACATATTTTAATTTCCTGTCAGCCAAAACATTCCTGCTCTGCATGAAGGATTCCTTCACTCTCATCTCCTGGGATTCGTATTTGCTTTGATGCACGTACATCATTAAAGTACCTGGTATGTTATTAGATTGTCATCAGCTCAACTGATTCAAGATGGGCTCCATTGAACAGATAGAGAAACAGAGGCACAGCAAAATTCACTGACTTAGTGTGATCACACAACCAGTGGTACTGCCTAAGCCAAACTTCAAACACACAGACCGTAGTTCCATACCTAGTTCTTTGCCCTTGACGATGCTCTATTTTAAAAGCTAGCAAAGAGAATTTGAACCAGATTAAACATTTGTACAAATAGAAGTAAATTTATTCTTTTTGGTTTTGTTTAAAAGTCATTTAAAATACTATTCAATAGGGCTGGAGAGATGGCCTAGCGGTTAAGACTGCTCTTGCAGAGGACCCGGGTTCGATCCCCAGCACCCACGTGGCGGCTGAGAACCGTCTGTGACTCCAATTCCAGGAGAACTCCAGCTCCAGGGGAATCCGACGCCCTCTTCTGACCTCCGCGGCATTGCACAACACGGGTGCACAGACCTGCACGCAGACAATACATTCATACACATAAATAAAGAAATTAAAAAAAAAAACCAGTCAATAGTATAGGAACTATTGCATGGTTAATTTGGAATCAGATAGGTGAACTGACCAGAGCACACTGGATTGGTGGGACGGTCATGCTTAACTTTTATGAGAGGTTTCCAGGGATAACATATGCCTCAACAACCCTGAAATTTGAGCAGTTGGCAGCAGCGTTTCACAAGTCAAGATAAAAATACTGCCTAATTGTGGACCTTTGTTTCGACATTACTGCCATAAAACAATTATGTTCGCTTGAATCCACATGATGGAAAACTCTCAATATAGCTTTATCGGGTGCATCATGATGCTACCACAGCCAAGATTTGTGACGTCCCTCCCCCTTAACATGCTGACAAGTGGTATCTGTCCCTGATTTATTCCAGATCTGTCCCTGCTTACACAGTCCAAAGATTCCACCCTATTTGTGGATTTTGTTGACCTAATTCAAAAGTTTGACTTAACTGTTCTGCAGCAGAAGAAATAGCAACAGTTTATTTCTGAAGCACAGCCATGTACATTTATAAGTCTTCTGTACATTGTATACTTTGGAGTGACTCACTTATGCATTTATATACTATATTACAAAAAAAGAGGGCAAAGGGAAGCATGCACAGTTACAAACATGTAGAAAGTAGACACCATGGATAGACAGGGAGAAATTAAGATGAGAAAGAAAGTACTAATAATAGCTTCCCAGTTACCGGATCGCTATTTAACTCACATAACAACCTAGGCAAGGATATATTATTGATATTTAACAGATGCACAAACAAAAGTTCAAATCTAGCTAAAATGCAGCCCAAGTACTTAATTCTTGCAAGTGTTGGGATCAGCACTTGAATATTCCTAATTCTATTAGTCAGGATTCTGGCAGTAAAGAAAGGCACATTCAAATGGAGTTGAGAAAAATGTGATTTGATGGAAGAGATTGTGTGATGCGTTGAGCTAATAAATCCAGGCACCTCTGCTGCTGAGGGGTTGTAGGACTATGTTATGGGGGAAAAAAGACAGAGGGATCCAGGTAGAGCAAGGTGGATGGCAGAGCTGTGACCATTAGTCAAAGAGTGAAGCCAAAGTTAGTGTGGTTCTATTCACAAGAGCCAAGTTGCAAATCAGATTAGGAGCCCATTATAGAATGAGTGGATGACAGCAGTGTGGTGTGGTTACTCTATGGAGTATTTTCAGTCATACAGAAGAGTGGAATCATGTTGTAGGAAAATGGATGGAACTGTTAACCTTACGGTTAAGTGAAATAAACCAGACTCAGATAAGCATTGCTTATCATCTTTTATGCACACACACACACACACACACACACACATATATATATATATATATATTAATATTAGAAAAAAATGTACATGGTAGTAGAAGGGGACCATTAAGTAAGGGGAAAGTTATCAATGAGAAGGAAGAGGAATAGAACATAACCATAGGATCAAAGTAGATTAGGCATGCATGAAGCCATCAAAATGAAAGCAATTACTCTGTATAATTAATTTATAATAATTAAAAAGAAAATATTTTCCTTAAAAATTATAGATGTAGGTCAAAGGTAGAGCTTCTGGCTAGTATGCATGAGATATTGGGTTTGATCTCCAGGAGGACAAGGAAAATATTAACAAAACATAAGGCAAGTGTAAATTTCATTTTTTAATATATATTTTATTGATGTTTTGAATATTTCATCATTTTCAGTTCAATTTAGACACATTCCCTTTCCGTGACCCCATCCCACCCTGTTCCTGCATTCTGACATACATGACTTGCATCTTTTCCGTGACCCCACCCCACCCTGTTCCTGCATTCTGACATACATGTCTTGCATCTTTTCCGTGACCCCACCCCACCCTGTTCCTGCATTCTGACATACATGTCTTGCATCTTTTCCGTGACCCCACTACACCGTGTTCCTGCATTCTGACATACATGTCTTGCATCTTTTCCGTGACCCCACTCCACCCTGTTCCTGCATTCTGACATACATGTCTTGCATCTTTTCCGTGACCCCACTCCACCCTGTTCCTGCATTCTGACATACATGGCTTGCAAGCTTTTCCATGATCCCCACTCCATGTCCACCGTTTCCGTGCTGCTGACATACAATTCCTTGCATCTTTTTTCCAGGAACACTCTAAAACCCTGTTTTCCTAGCAAGTCTGTTCTGACATCATGTCTTGCATCTTTTCCATGACCCCACCCACCCTGTTCCTGCATTCTGACATACATGTCCTGCATCTTTTATCGTGACCCACCCCCCCTGTTTCCCTGCATTCTGACGACTGTCTTGCAATCTTTCTTTGACCCCACACTCACCCCCAACCCCATCCTGTTCCTTCGCTGCATTCCTGACATACTGTCTTTGGCATCGTTTCCATGACCCCACTCCCCGAACCCTGTTCCTGCATTCCTGACATACAATTCTTGCAATTTTTCCATGAACCCCCACTCCAACCCGTTCCCTGCATTCTGACATAATTCTTGCATCTTTTCCGTGACAACCACCAACCCACCCTGTTCCTGGCATTCTGACATACATGTCTTGGCATCTTTATCCGTGACCCCACACCACCCCGGGGGGGGGTTCCTGCATTCGGACATACATGTCTTGCATCGTTCTCTGTTTTTTTCAACATTTCCCTTTTACAAAAAAAAATTTGTTTTTTCTTTTTTTGTTAGTGTATCTATTTATTTTATTTCATACATAAATTAATTTTTATTTTTTTAAACAGATCTAGACCCGTTGTTTCCACCCATTCCCCACCCTGCCAGAACTCATGCATTCTGCCAAACATGCTTTTTCATCTCCCTCTCATCCTTTCTCAATATTCTCCATGCAGAAGTTTACCATTTCAGCCAGTTCTTTTTGAGCAGAAGTTCACGGTTCCAGTCAGTTCTTTGGATGCAGTCCTTTCGGTTGTGGTTGTTGTTTTGGTGTTGTTGTTTCCAATAGGCATTACGCCCAACTTTTTTGGACAAAAGCACAGGGGCCCTACACAAGACATACTTACAACTATGTAGTTGGCACTAGCATCCAAAGATGGAGGGATACCATTCGTCATTTGTTTTTCTGGGACGGTGTTCCCTCACTCAGCATGATGTTCTCTAGCTCCGCCCTTATTCCTGCAAATCTCATGATGTCATCTTTCTTTAAAGAAGAAGGGAAGGGATGCTGCATAGAATTCTATTGTTTAGATGTACCACAGTTTCTCTTTCCACTCATCATTTGAGGGCATTTGGGTTGGTTCCATCTCCTTGGTATTGTAAAGAGGACCATGAAATAAAATAACCATGGCCATGCATGTATCTCTACGGTGGGTGGGTTGAGTCTTGAGGGAACATGCCCATGAGTGTGGTATGGCTGGGTTGAGTGGAAAGTTCATTCCAAGTTTTCCAAGGGTTCTCCACACTGCTTTCCATAGTGGCTGTACAAGTTTACATCCCCACCAGCAGTGGATGAGTGTTCCCCTTTCCCCACAACCACTCCAGCACTTGGTATAATTTGTTTTCTTGATCCTAGCCAGTCTTATTGGAGTAAGATGATATTTTAAAGTGGTTTTGATTTGCATTTCCTTAATGATTAGTGATGTTGAACACTTCTTAAGGTGTTTCTCAGCCATCTCTAATTCCTCACTTGTGAAGTCTCTGTTCAGTTCTTTTCTCCATCTGTTGAGTGGGTCATTTGTTTTCTTTTTTCTTTGTTTTTTGAGTAGTTAATATATTCTGGAAATCAATGCTTTGTCAGTATTTTGTATCCTGCCACTTTGCTAAAGCTGTTAATCATTTCTAGGAGTTTTCTGGTGGAGTTTTTATCATTCCTTAAGTAAACAATCATATCATCATCAAATAGGGATAGCTTGACTTCCTCTTTTCTAATTAGTACTCCTTTAATTCCTTTTCTTGCCTTACTGCTCTAGCAAGTGTTTCAAGAACTATATTGAAGAGGAGTGGTGATAGGGGGCAGCCTTGCCTAGTTCCTACCTTCAAACTATACTACAGGGCTATAGTCATAAAAACAGCCTGGTGTTGGCACAAAAACAGACCTGTTGACCAATGGAATAAAACCAAAGATCAAATCTGAGCACATAAAATTTCAGCCATCTTATATTTGACAAGGGGGCCAAGAAGCCACAATGGAGAAAAGACAGCATCTTCAGCAAGTGGTGTTGGCAAAACTGGATCACCACTTGTAGAAGAATGAAATTAAACTCCTACCTCTTGCCTTGTACAAAAGTCAACTCCAGATGGATCAAAGACCTTAATGTGAAATCCCAAACTCTGAAGGTGATAGAAGAAAAAGTTGGCAGCAGACTACAAGACATAGGTGTAGGAAAAGACTTCCTAAATCAGACAGCAGCTGCACAAGAATTAAGGTCGACAATTGACAAATGTGACCTCATTAAACTCGAAAGCTTCTGTACATCAAAAGAAACAATCAAGGAAGTGAAGAGAAATCCCACAAAGTGGGAGGAAACCTTTACCGCATTTTGGTTTTATTCCATTGGTCAACAGGTCTGTTTTTGTGCCAACACCAGGCTGTTTTTATGACTATAGCCCTGTAGTATAGTTTGAAGGTAGGAACTAGGCAAGGCTGCCCCCTATCACCACTCCTCTTCAATATAGTTCTTGAAACACTTGCTAGAGCAGTAAGGCAAGAAAAGGAATTAAAGGAGTACTAATTAGAAAAGAGGAAGTCAAGCTATCCCTATTTGATGATGATATGATTGTTTACTTAAGGGATGCTAAAAACTCCACCAGAAAACTCCTAGAAACGATTAACAGCTTTAGCAAAGTGGCAGGATACAAAATTAACCTTAAAAAAATCAATGCCTTTTCTTTACACCAACAACAAGCAACTGGAGAAAGAATTCAAAGAGAACTTCCCACTCACAATAGCCTCAAAAACAATAAAATACCTAGGAACAAATCTAACCAAAGACACCAAGGATCTCTACAACAAAAATTTTAAACCTTTAAAGAAAGAAATTGAAAAAGACATCAGAAGATGGAAAAACCTCCCATGTTCATGGATTGGGAAAATTAACATTGTAAAAATGTCTATTTTACCGAAACTCTTGTATAGATTTAATGTAATTCCAATAAAAATCCCCAAGAGTTTCTTCACAGGCTTGGAAACAAAAGTCATTAAATTCATTTGGAAAAACAAAAGACTCCAAATAGCCAAAACAACCCTGAGCGAAAAGAGCTACATAGGGGGGATCTCTATACCAGACTCCCGTTTTACATTTTTAAGAAATGCAGAACAACTCAAGAGCAAACACCAAGATTTCATTATGTTCCTGGTACCTTTTTACATTCTATTCCCCACTTTGGTGAAACCCAGCTAGAAAGAAGAAATAGAAGCCAGGCATCGTGGCGCACACCTTCATTCCTAGCACTACGAAGGCAGGGGCAGGTGGATCTCTGTGAGATCCAGGCCTGCCGGGACTCCATAGTGAGCTCCAGGCCAGCTGGGGCTATAGGGAAACACTGTTTTAAAAAGACAGAAGAAGAAGAATTGAAGTGAGGAGTGAGGGAGAGTAGGAGCAGTGACTGCTGCAGGCTGGCTGGAAAGGGAGCAGGAGCCCGGGCTCGGCAGTGCTGCTGGAAACGGCCCTCGGAGGGGACTCGCTTGTCTCTGTTGGTGTGCCAGTCACAAAGTGGGGAAGGCTGTCCCTTGTAGAGACCCGCTGTGATTTCTAGGTTGTGGTTGGGCATGTCACTGTTCTCAGGTCTTGCCTACGTCACCTTCACTTGTTTATGACTGATCTACTGTAAACTTCAAGACGGGTTTGTGCCAGGATAAGCTAGTGACAACTGCTGCTGCAGCCTTCTGTTACTTGAACCGTGTGTCTGTGTTGGGAGCACAGGCACAGGAGGCGGGACTTTGATGTGGTGTTCTGGGTAAATGGGTGACAGCTGGCCAATGGAGTTCAGGCTGACCATAGTCTGGTCTCTCATCAGAGCCAAGGTGAATAAATGTGGATAGCAGTGCCGACCTCTAGAGAAAAAGGCCTGACAGTGTCTCTGCGCTTCCTGCTCCTCTTTTCCCCACTTTTGTCTTGGGCTGATTGTAGAAGCCACTTGTTTTACCAGGGGCCATGTGGAGATAGCTGCACACGGCCTCTGATGTGCATCTCAGAAGGACTGGGGAACCATCAGAGTAGAGCCTGACGTGTACGTGGGAACTCCCTGTTCAGCCCTTACCCTGGCCTCCAGAAGAGCATGACCTGCTTGAAGGTACTACCCCAGCAGGAAGTGGGGACCTAAGGACTAACCGCCCGCCACTCAGAGGAGGTCTTTCTCATCCCCGCTAACTCTCCCAGACATTTGAGCCCAGAAGTTACAGGGCCAGGCACTGAGATGTAACTAGCTGCTGGAAGGAAGTCTGCAAGTCTGTGTGAGTGTGTGTGTGAGTACGTGTGTGTCTTTACTTGTGGAAGTCTTGCCTGCAGTTGGGGTGTTGGGAACATCCTCACTGGTGGGGACTAGGATTTGTTTTACACTTTGAGAGACTGGACCCTGTACAGAGGGGAAGAGTTTTTGAGTTAGACATTTTCCCTATGGAAATCCTCTTGGTTTGGTTTGTGGGAAGGGGAAATGGATACATGGTTATTATCTCTAGTCCTCAACACAGCCATCCTTATACTAAATTTGTGCTATTGCATACATGTAGCCATCTTTCTTTTCACTGCAGCAGTGTTTATCAGTAGTTCAAAATGATTTATTTGCTCCTGGAGAGTAAAACCTTTTTTATTAAAAAAGAAAAAAAGAAAGGTGTGCCCCACTATGATAGCTGTAGGATTATCGGGCCACAAAAGTCAAGTCTGCAAGTCCTCTGTGGTACATCCGGTTGGTGGTGGAGCCTTCATGCTCAGGAGGCCTTGAACAAGTAGAGAACAAGTTTTGGAGTGAGGTGGAGTTGAATCACTGAGATGATGGCACTGGGGACTCAGGTCTGCAGTTGAAAATAGAGGAATGACTTAGAGTACTGATTCTGTAAAGTGCCGCAGAAAGGGATCTTTCTTTACATGCAGATTTCATACATCTGTCTTTGTCCTTTTCATTGCTTGGCTGGTAGGTGTTACCTGGTTTCCTCCCTCTCCCTCCTCCCTCTCCCTCCTCCCTCCTCCTTCTCCCTCCTCCCTCTCCCTCCTCCCTTCTTCCTCCCTCCTCCCTCCTCCCTTCTCCCTCCTCCCTCTCCCTCCTCCCTTCTCCCTCCTCCCTCCTCCCTCTCCCC
>VZQC01006470.1:212221-264462 GCA_009823505.1 Rhizomys pruinosus
CCCCCCTCCTCTTCCCTCCTCCCCTCTCCCTCCCTCTCCCTCCTCTCCCTCCCCCTCCCCCTCCCCCAGGAAACCTGAAAAGGTGAGGGACCGTGCGAAGGTGGGCTAATTTACTTGGCTGGGTATTCAGCAAGGATTTTTAGGGGACTTTAGCGCTGAGTTACACAGCCACCAAACTGTCAGTGATAGAAATCAGCTCTTGCTTTTCTGTGATGTGTAAAAGGAAAGAAGAGGACAAGATGATGAGAAGAGCAGGCTAGACCTTTCCAGTCCTTTTCGGTGTTTCAACTTGGTGCTTGAACTTTCCACCCTCCAGAGCTTAGAACAATCCATCCTCCGAATGGCACCTGACCAGATGGAATGATGGTGTCTTAACTGAACATGACACAGAGCACCAAGACCTGCATGGTGATTTTTTTTTCATAAAACCAGCAGCTCTTTCTCCAATTAATACTCTCCACTATAACAACTGTGACCTTTCATAAGTTGAAAAATGATACCAAAACAAATGTATAAAGTCAAGACCAATCAACGAGATTCCTCCATTTGAAAGTATCAGAACAAATTCAATGTTCACAAAATGAAATTAGAAAAACATGAAATAAATAAATAAAGTACATCCTATACACAGTGGATATTAACGTAACGATTAGATGGACTGCAGCAGAATGCTGGGGGAAGAGGCAAAGTTCCATTATCATAATTGAATGAAAACAAAATGATTTGAGATAACGTAGACTCAACAGCTGAAAGCTTATTATGGCCCAGGAACCTATTCAACAGATTTGGAAACCTAAGATACAACTGGATTATAAATGCCACTACGAGACTGAACAAACCTCATAAGGCCAGTGACACGTGTGGTCTCAGGGCAGGAAACTAATTCCACTATCTGGGTCTCACTCGCTCCATTTTACAATAAAAGAATGAAACATAATCTCAAGGATGGGGGGGCTTCTCAAATCTAAGAGTCTATGACCTATTTTTGCCATTATTTACTTAATATGACCTGCAATGGTACCAAAACAAGAACTGGACATGGGTCCTTGCGAAAGAGAATCCGTATTTCTTTTTGCCTTTAGAATTCTTGTGTTTTTTTTCTTTTCATTAATCCCAGCTTCTCAAGCACTGGCACTTGTTTCTCTTCTCTACCTTTTCCCATCACTGATGGCTACAAGTGTTTGCAAACACCTCTTGCTCCATACAAGTTTTTTGATCACTCTGACCACCTTGCCAGATTCTTTTAGCCTCAGACCAGCTTTGGTGATAAGCCAACTCTCCTTCTGACTCTCTGTATCTACCCCCGACACCAAGAGCGTAATTGATGTTTGGGATTTGGCTTATATCATATACAATACATTCCATATGTGCTTATATAATTATAGTACTTATTTGGTTTTTACTGCAAATGGCACACACCTTGTACATGTATGCCTTTGTTTAATGGACACAATAATATGAAGTGAGTTATTTTATTATATTAATTTTGAGGTAAAGAAACTCAAGCACATGGAGGTTAGTCTACAGTTTGTTCTTGGGACATAGGATAGATGTCAAGCTGTTAGTCTTTATGGATAAAGCACAGCATATGAAAGTGGTGATAAGTGTCAATCTTGTTACAATGGTGTTAAGTTGAAGTCATAAAAATAATTAGGGATTAGCCAGGCGTGGTGGTGCACGCCTTTAATTCTAGCACTTGGGAAGAAGAGGCAGGTGGATCTCTGTGAGTTCAAGGCCCGCCTGGTCTACAAAGTGAGCTCCAGGCCAGTTGGGTCTAAAGGGAGACACTGTCTCAAAAAGACAAAAAAAAATTAGGAATTAATAAAACCAATATCTACTCTATGTATCTAAAGTTTATTGAATTTACTTTTAACTTCACGTGATTAATATAATGTTATTATTAACATTTTTACTCAAAGTATGCTTTCTCTCGTACACACGTTTTTTTCCTTTGTGCCCGTTTTATGACCTTCTGAACTAAACATCACTGGCTATTTTGCTTGGTTTGCAGCACCAACGTGAGGCTGCTTACAACCACCTATAACTCCAGCTCCAAGATACCCAGCCCCTCCGGCCTTTGTAGGCAGCTGGATCCACAGGACACATCCACATACACACACATACTTAAAAATAATAAATAAGAATTTGCAAGCAATAGCTCCCTTCATAAAATTTAAGACTTTCAAAGGAGCAACAGCATTTCAACGTGATCTGTGCTATACAAATGGATATGACAATTTTTTTTTATCTGGAATAGCATTTTAAAGAGTGTTTAAATTTGAGAGATTTACCATCTGTCATGTTTAGTTGCTAGGGTATCTGAAGAGTGACCCACAAATAGCTCCTTGGCACTGTGTGTGTGCACACATGGTTTTTGAATAAGGATACATCTCAGCATCCACAGGCCAAGACTAGAACAGGCCTAAAAATCATAAATGGATAAAGTATCTTTTTTTTAACATCTAACATTTATAGTCTTTTCAGCTTTTTTGGCTGGAAAAATAAAGTCAAAATCCAGGCATGAAATGACCTTTGCTAGGAGGTTCTTCATGAACATTCCTTGAACAGAAATCAGAGCAGCTAAGTTCATTTTCTCTATATTTCCCAGAATATAAAAATAATGTGATTCCTCCTCTTTACCTTGATACTCTGTTTTGGCATTTTCATGACCCTTCTTACCTGAAATAAACCTTCACCTATGTATCCAAGGTACTAAAATCCACTGATTTGCCAAAGGGAGAAAAAATGATCCTTCGATCAAGATATCAACTTTCTTCTGAAACCTAATTACAATACTGCGCTGGCAACATAACGTTAAATGTAAAATTAGAGATCAACTGCACAGAATCACCCAAAGAAATTATTCAAGTCAAGAGGAATGCTACCCCCAGTCCACCCCATACTATTCCTCAACTTCATCCTCTCTTCACTAAGATGACTCTATATTTTCCAATATGTTACATTATTGGAAGCATTTCATTCTTCACATAATACAAATAATAACAAAACAAAAAATCACTCAAAACAATGAACATTGAGGCTTATGTATTATGGGACTAAAATCCATATATAATTAGAAATTTTACAATGATTTCTGTAGCTAGTTCCTCATTTTTAAGAGTTTCCCAACATATATCGAAGTTTCTGAGTTCAGGGGAAGGCTCAGTAGGTAATATGATTGCCATGCAAGCATGAAGTCCTGAGTTTGTCCCCAGCAGCCATGTAAAGAGTAAGGGGCAGTGGCACATGCTCTTCGCTTCAGTGCTTTGAAGACAGAGATAGACAGACCCTTAGGGAATCACTGGCCAAGTAGCTTAGGGTATGTGGTGAGTTCCACGCCAATGACATTTTTTTTTCTCATAAAACCAGGTGAAGGACCAGGAGATGGCTCACTGTAAGCAACAAAAAAATGGGGCACATCCGTTGTTGGTAGTCACCCCAGCCTCAGGGACAGTGGTCGTGAGCTGTATTTGGAGACAGGGAGATTGTGGAGCTTGTATGCCAGCTATCAGAGTTGAGCAGTGAGCTTCTGGTTCTGTGAGTCTGTCTCAGTGTTTAAGGGGCGAGGGAGAGGGGAAGATATCCTATGCCTTTCTCTGATTTCTGCATGTACATGATGTACCATACACATACTATACCATAAACACAATAAATACCATACTATGCACACAAACACACCACAAAAACAAAAACATAAAAAAACGAGCTGGTCAGCTCATAAGGAATGACACATGCACACACACATGTGTAAACCTTACACACATGAATCTTTATATACATGAAAACACACATGAACAATAGAAAAAAATGTCTGACTTCACTAAGTGAAGAACTCTCAACAAACTGACTTCTTAAATTATTTAAGTTCCTTTGTCAACACACTAGCAAATAGTCATGATGTACTGAAACATAATTCACTGGATGAAAAATGGTATTTATTTGGCTTGTTATCTATTATATATAACTTCACAAGCCCCCATTCCTATGAACTATAAAGTGATGTATGAATTAAGATAAAGGAAATGGAAAGACACAAGGGCACACTTTGTATTCCACATTTCCAAGAAGAAATGTAGTGTAGTAATGATGATAGGAACAATGACTAACTTCTGCTAAGGCTCTCGTGGAAGCTTCTTCCATGGTGGTGCTGCTTCGCTGTCTTACTGAGCTTTCTCTAACATTCAGGGTAATCACAAGCGGAGTTGAGAGGGACTCAGTTTTCTTTCGGGATGTAGCCCTGGAGAAGTAACCACATTCCAGTAGATGGTCCTAGTACCTACGAATGTACAGGCAGCACTAAGTGTACTCGGTGGGTTTTTAAAAAGATATATGATGTTTTTCCTTGTTTCTCTAGGTTGGCTGTGAATCCTAGTGATCTGGGACTGGAGGAAAGACAGCATCTTTAGCAAATGGTGTTGGCAAAACTGGATCGACACTTGTAGAAGAATTAAATTAAGCCCCTACCACTCACCTTATACAAAAATCAACTCCAAATGGATCAAAGACTTCACCGTGAAACCCAAGACTTTGAAAGTGATAGGAGAAAGCATTGTCAGCCACCTACAAGACATAGGTGTAGGAGAAGACTTCCTAAATCAGACAGTAGTTGCCCAGAAAATAAGGTCAACATTTGACAAGTGGGACCTCATTAAACTCAAAAGCTTCTGTACAGTGAAAGAAACAATCAAGGAAGTGAAGAGAAAACCCACAGAGTAGGCAAAAACTTTCACCAGTGATACATCTGACAGAGCATTAACATTCAGAATATATTAACTACTCAAAAAAACAAAGAAGTAAGAAAACAAATGACTACTCAAAAGATGGATTAAAGAGGCTTCCCTAGTGAGGAAGTAAAGATGGCCGAGAAACATTTTAAAAAGTGTTAAACATCATTAATAATTAAGGAAATGAAAATTAAAACCACTTTAAGATACCATCTCACTCCAACAAGACTGGCTAAGATCAAGAGAATAAAGGATACCAAACACTGGAGAGGTTGTGGGGAAAGGGGAACACTCATCCACTGCTGGTGGGAATGTAAACTCATACAACTACTATGGAAAGCAGTATGGAGAACCCTTAAAAGACTCAAAATGAGCCTACCACCTGACCCAGTCATACCACTCCTTGTATATACCCATAAGACTCATCCTATCACAGAGACACATGCATAACCATGTTTATAGCAGCTCTCCTTTACAATAATGAAGAGCTGGAACTAACCCAAGTGCCCCTCAACCAACGTGTGGATAGAGAAAGTGTGGTACATCTACACAATGGAGTTCTATGCAGTGGTAAATAAAGATGACATCATGAACTTTGCAGGTAAATGGATGGAAGTAGAAGTCATTATGCTAAGTGAAGTAACACAGTTCCAGAAAAACAAACAACGAATGGTATCCCTCATTTTTGGATGCTAGCACCAAATCCCTAATTGTAAGGGAAAGTGAGCAACATTAATGTTATACTTCTTTTAATCTGAGAGCAACTGTGCTGTTATAAGGTGAATCCCTTAACTGGCTATAGAATTAAACTATCATGTATTTTCAGACTTTGTACTTTTGGTATATGGGTGGAGGATATGTATGCATATTTTAGAATAATATTAAATTAAAGGGAGAAATGTGAATTCCTAAACATATTTTGGAATTAACAGTTTATTTTCAGACATTATAATTTTGGTATATGTGTGACATATATACAGACATATTTTGGAGCAATACAAATTGGGGGGGAACAACAACAAAAGGATTGACTAAGAACTAACTGAAACAGTAAACTTCTTCCCCAAACAATAAACCTCTGTATAGAAAAACTTAAAAAAGACTTAGAAAAAGATGCAAGATATGCGTGGCAGAATGCTTGAACTCGGGGCGGGGGCATGGAAAGCGGAATGAGTGTAAATTGGACTGAGAAATGTGTGAAATGCACAAAACTTCTGGGGGCTGGAGAGATGGCCTAGCGGTTAAGAGCACCAACTGCACTTGCAGAGGACCTGGGTTTGATCTCCAGCACCCACATGGCGGCTAAGAACCGTCTATAACTCCAATTCCAGGAGAACTCCAGTTCCAGGGGAATCTGAGACCCTCTTCTGACCTCCGTGGCATTGCACGACATGGGTGCACAAACCTACATGCAGATAGTACATTCATACACATACAAAAATAAATTAAATTAAAAAAATTAAAAAACTTCAATAAATATATTAAAAAAGAAATATATATATACAAATAAGTCAATATGTAAAAAAGATAATTTGGGATATAGCTAGTGGTATATATTTAAAACAAAGAGATAATGATACTTGGAGGGGAAAGTGATGTGATAGTGGGGAGGGGAACTGAAAATCAGTAACGGGGAGAGGATTTGATCAAAATACAGTATATGCACCTACGACTTCTTAAACAATAAAAAATAAAAAGATGTGGCATCCCTATCATCCACAAACTCAGAATGAGGTAACTCGGCAACCGCAACAAGAGCTGCTAACGCGACTTGTTGTAAGTGGGAGAGGGAGGATTCAATTATGACATGTTCAGAGCTCACATTTCCAAGTGTGTTCTATCTTATTTTTAACTGAAGTTTTACATTTTTCATACAATATAATTTGATGGCCTTTGGATCCTCTCTTTATCCACCCCTCCCTTTACTGTCCTCCCCTCCTGACTTAATGCCTTCTAATATACACATATATCTATCCTATAGACTCTAGTTTGTGTCCCGATGTCTTCATGTCCTTCTGTGTGGATCCATTCACATAAACCTGATTAACTTACCAAAAGAGTCCCATCTTTTATAAGGAAATATTTATTATTTGAGTGAATGTACCTGTTTGTGCAATGTCCATGGTGGCTAGAAGAAGGAGTCGTATCCCTTGGAACTGATGTTACAGACAGATGTTAGCTGCCATGTGAGTACTGGGAACTATACCTAAGTCCTCGGCAAGAAATCACGTTTTTAGAAGTAGTGAATGGAAGGAGAAGGCCTGCTACCTCTTGCATTAGTCCCCTAAAATTTAACTCCCAAGGAGAAAGCTCTTTACGGAACTGAGCAGTTAAAATGCATTGGTTACTGGCATATTGGACTATTCTGACACAGAAGTCTGTGGGAAACATACAAATGCTTTATTACTAAAACTTTAATCTTCTTTAAGCAGCTATATTGATTGAGTGAACTCAGTATATTTGATTTTAAAACATTGATTCAATATACAAAATATGAAACCATATGCTTTAATTCAAGCATAGGGAAAATAAATGTACAGAAAATCAATGTAATTGTTCTACCATGACTTCACCTGATTAGGCTGGCTTCAAAGTAGCTTTCATTTTCTGAAGAGCCCTATTTCCTGTTATAGCCACAAGTCATCTGGGGGTGGGTGGAGATAAAACATTGGTTCATGAAAATATTTTCTTCTGGCAGGTTTGTATCTGCCGTAAGAATTTTTCTTCTACAGACTGTGATGACAGTACAGGTAGATTTAATATGATCCAATGAGCACTGAAATCCAGTGCTTATGTTCTACTCTGCCCTCTGGCATGATAGGGGATGTATTATTCCAATTCTCCTTCTAGTGCTGTGGACACAAAACTCATCTTGGTTTATGTGTTGCAGCGCGGGTGCCTTTATGCCATCTCAAGAATATTCAATACATTTTATTTTTGTCTCCTTCATCTCTTTTATCCTTACCATTTTGGTTTCTCACATCAGTTATTATCACAGATTCTAACACATTTGTCCTTGGAGTGAGGATTAGGTATTATTATTTCTATTAGATTTCATTCTTTTTTGGGGGGGGGTGTTTTTGAGACAGGGTCTCCCTTTAGTCTCAGCTGTCCTGAAGCTCGCTCTGTAGACCAGGCTGACCTTGAACTCACAGAGACCCACCTGCCTCTGCCTCCCAAGTGCTAGGATTAAATGTATGCACCACCACTCCCAGCTAGATTTCATTCTTTAATAAATGACTTCTGACATATGTTTGTTATTATTTTTAATTTTTAAATTTTACTTTTATTTTTAAATTTTATGTGCGGGAGTGTTCTTCCTGCATGTGGGCAAGCTCGCTGTGTGCACACAATGCCGGTGAAAGTCAGAAGAGGATGTTGGATCCCTTGGAACTGGAGTTACAGAGTGTTGTTAGCAATGTAACTGCCTGCTGGGAACTGAGCCCATTGTCTGTATGAGCAGCTGGTGCTCTGACCTTTGAGCCCTCTCTCTAGCATCGTTTACTATTTTTAAGTCACCAAGAAAGTGTGTCACCTCTGGTCTCCATTTCTGTCTCAAGGACAAGCCCTAAATGACAACATGCCCCACTCATCCTCCACAAAGGAAGGGACAGGAAACATTATTTTCCTTTGTCAAGATGAAGTAGAATAGGTAGAAGACACAGAATTTTGGTTGTAAATTGAAGTATTATGGGACTGACGTGAATATTATGTTATTTATCCTGTTTGTGAGCACTCCGGCTTCTTACCTGTCCTTTTTTTAAGGTAACAGTATTTTTTTATTTCAATTGTTGACTTAGTATTAGCTTTTCAAGGATTATATGGTCTATTTTTGAGGTTTTGGCTATGAATTCTTGCTAATATTTGCTACAATGGTCTTAGTTTTATAATTATTGTATTAAAAATGGTGGCTTCTGTTTAAAAATACACTACTGACCCTAGCAGCCTTAGAATGACATGATAAAAATCCAAACTAAGCTAATAGTCTGACATTCCCTTTACATTTGACCCCCTTGCCTATCATGTGTCAGTTCTCTTTGTAGAGACTACTATAGTACTTATTCTTTGCAAAATACCCTACCCTAGTACACATACACACATGCATGGACATATTCTCTCTCTCTCTCTCTCTCTCTCTCTCTCTCTCTCTCACTCAACTTTGGATAAATTTTCCATACAAAATAGATATCTATATTTATAAACATGATTAAATTTTGTATAAATGAAGACATTTAAATAACATATTTGGTAAATAGTGACTACCATCACAATTTCAACTCTAATTATAGTTTAGAAAATTGTAGGACCACTGTGAGGAGTTTTTGCCCTTATTATGATTTTTCAGCGATGCCTTGAGAACATGGAATATTTCTAAATGTTCTCCAAATCACATGCCTCATAAAGCATCAGGCTGTCTTATCTTTGTGCAAATTGTTCTTTCAGTTTGATCATTCACCCAATGGAAAGTATCAGATGCACATGCAGAGAAATGCATGCTTGATCTAGAAGCTGAAATAGGGTTGAACTGTGTCATAACAAAAGCACTCTATTGCCGCAAGACAGTCCCCAGGAACTCCTTAAAATACAACAGAGAACAACTTTCACATTATGTATTTATAAATATCTTCTGAATCAGCCAAGAGATGAATGAAATAGACTGATTCAACTCTCAAACAAACCACTTTAACAAAAATGTGTCTGGATTTATAATGGCAGAGTCCTCATGTCAAAGGCACTGCAAAATCTATCCACAACACTGGCACGAGGCTGGTGGAGTATGATCTGGAAGAGAGTTTCTCTTATTTTATGAGTCACCTTTTTCAGATAGGCTTCATATTTATGTTAAACAATAGGGGTCTGAAGAGAGCAAGACGTGCCACTCCTGTCCTTGAGAAATGCATTCTCAGACGGGAGAGAGACAAGCATGTTATTTTCACAGTATAAAGGATGCTATCAATCACACAGGGATGGGAGTCCTAGCTGGCTCTGGACAGGGACTCAAAGGTTCCATAGAGGACAAACCCGAGTTCAGGCTTGACAATATGGGAACATTATGTCTGAGTAAGAACTAGGTGAGGATTTTCTAGAAGAAGGTATATATCCAGGACAAAGTATGAAAGGAGTCATAAAATAAAAATAATTAGCGATATAATCTTTCAGTCTTAGGAATGGATAAAAACAAGGACACAGTTTCTTAATAAATATGAAGATAAATTCCTTATATTTAAGACAAAATTGTTGTATGCTTCCCACCAGGCACAGATTCATCACACACATGACTTAAGTCTATAATTGGAACATTTCATTGTAAATCTGGGCCTTTAAACTGACCCATGACCCAGTTGCAGTTGATAATTACAATGCTGAGCTATTAACTGAGCCCCATTCTGAAGTAAGGAATTAGAGACGTGTGAACTACATGTCGTCAGAAAGACTAAACACCAGTAACTAGAGCAGATGTGTTGGGATGTTTAACAGATACTGTTAGGACACTGCAAGGATGCATGTAAGTTGAGAGCATAATCACTGAGGACTGAGATGGGGACTGAGTGTTGACATCACTCAATGGCCCTCTAATTTGTCATGTGACTTAATAGTTCAGGCTGTTATATGGTTTTAAGATCTGGATTCTCCATGATGTCTTTCTTTTTCTTTTCACAAAGAGGATAATGATTAGTCAACTGACTCTCCATGCTCCCAAACCACTGAGAATTTTAAAAATTAGTTTCTGTGAACTAGAAGTGGTTTCAAAGGAAGTCTTGGCTCCAGTGTCTTCTGTGGGGGATTTCAATTGCCATTCAAAGAGAGATGGTGATTTCTAAATTATTCTATTTTTACTTCGATGTGCTCCCTGTAACTCTACAATTTTCTTCACACTACTCCCCGAGCTTCCTCCTGTTTGTCCTTGGTATATGTTTCCAATGGCAACTGCAATTACTGGCCCTTGCTGTTCTACCAGCCACCAAATATTAGTGAAAACTGGGAAAACTGTGAGAATGAAACAGTTTAGGGAAATATTCCACAAATTGTGCAAAGTATCTTTAGTATTTCTTTTCAACATTGCAAAACTTAAAAACAAGTGAAAATAAAGAAAATGACTTAATGACTCAGTATAAACTAGGCCAAAAGAAATAGTTCTGTATATGGACACATTTGATTTCTCAAGTCACACTTTTTTTTTGCATTTAAACATTTTTATTAATTCGGTAGAGCAATCCCACCCATATTGCATTTTTTTGTCAAATCCTTAGATGTCGATATATAACCTGAAGTAATCAAAGACAAGAAAATGGAAAGAAACCATGGGGTGAAGGGGAAGAAAGATTAGGGGAGAGGAGACAGGTTTTTAACACAGCCCTTTATTACGTTCCAGAAGTTAAAGGTGGGACCCTGTTGCTAACGTCACACCATACTTTGCACACAGGACTTGGAACAATTGAGCTGGAACTGACATGGGGCCTCCCCACTGAGGATTCCTTCTCTTAGTATCAGAGGATACTATACAAGCTGTCAAGGGAAAACAAAATAAAACCAAACCAACCAACCAACCAACCAAGCAAACAAACAAACAAACAAAAAAACCCCAAAGAGTCAATGGTCTTACCTAGCTTTAAAGTCTAACAAGCGACAATGACTGGCTCAGAAAACTGTTACTATCAGTAATGGAACTTTTATGTTGGTGGTAATCAACAGCTGTCTAATGAGACTAGGGCTCACTCAATGGGATGATACTTACCTCTGGTACTGTAAACATAGCCAAACACATATAACTGGAGTGTCAAAGATCCTATAAATAAACCATTTAAAAATGAAATAATGTCTGTAGAAGGATATGGGGAGTTTTACAGGAGGGAAGTGGGAATAGATATGATCGTAATTGTCTGCATATATGAAATTGTTAATAATGAAAAGTTAAAAATAAAAAAGTTTTATTAACTTGATGCCACTGCTGCTGCTGCTACTGATGATGATGATGATGATGATGATGATGATGATGATTATGTGTGTGTGTGTGTATACAAGCTTGCCCCTGTACATTCGTGGAGGCTTAAGAACAGCTTTCAGGTGTGAGTTGTTCTCTCCTTCCACAATCAATTCCAGGGAACAAACTCAGGTCCTTGGGTTTTCTCAGCAAAAGTCTTTGCCTGCCAAGCTCTCTCACTCCAGGGATCTCCTTTGACTTGTCTTTTAACTTAATTTCTATGGATTCCTGAACAATACATTAATTAAAAGCTTATTTGTACTAGTCACTTTATTAAGTGGTTAGAAAATGATTGTAAAATTAGAACAAAAAATTACTCCAGAAAATAAAGAGATAGATATATGCTAAGAGTCTTTGATAAGGATAACAGAGCCAGAAGAATTTATAAGATGCAATGCTAAGTTGCCATTTTGTTGAGGTGGGAAGTAACTATAATCTCATTTTTTAGTGACTCATCTCGCAGCACTGTCAGTCACTAGTAGGTTTAGCTAAGATTGGACAGGTCTGCAGTGTCAGAAGAGGAGACTTATTTAGGCACATGAAAGGATGTTCTGAACAGAATATTGATAGCTCAGGCATTAATACCAACAACTGACAAGTGGGACCTCATGAAACTTCTCTACTTCGAAGTACACTGTCAGGAAACCATCCTTTGACTGAAGAAGCAATGTATAGAAAGAGACAAAATCTTTACCAGCCATACATCTGACAGATGTATGTACAGCATAATAAAAAAAATCCCTACAGCAACAACAGCAGAACAGAAGCTGAGTATGGTGGCACAGGCCTTTATTCCCAGCACTGGGAAGAAGAAGCAGGTGAATCTCTGTGAGGTTGAAGCCAGCCTACATAGCAGGGCTACATGGAAACCTTGTCTTGAAAAAACAAAAACAAAAAACAACAACAAAACAAACAGCTCAATTAAATACTGGGGGAAGGAATATTAAACACCGAGTTCTCCAAATGATGAAAGACAAGTGACAAATAAATATTTAAAAGAATGTTTAACATTTTTAGCCATCAGAGAAATACAAATTAAAAATACAGTGAGATTTCATCTCAGAATGGTAAGATCACAAAATAAAAAATGACAAATCTTTGGAAGATGTGGGGGAAGGCGAACACTTATTCACTGCTGGTGACTGTCAACTGGTCCAGCCATTATGGAAATCAGTGTGAAGATCGCTCAGAAAGCTAAAAATGGATTTCTCCCATGATCCAGACATACCACTCGTGGGAATATATCTGAATGAGTCCATCCTACTACAGAGATACCTGTATATCCATGTACATCCAGAGATACCTGTATATCCATATCCATGTACATGGCCCTATTTACAATAGCCAGGAAATGGAAGTAACCTAGATGCCCATTAACTGATAAATGGCTAAAAAATGTGATACATTTACATAATGGAAGAAATCACCTATTAAAAGTGAAATTACAAAGTTCACAGATAACTGGATAGATCTAGAAACCATCACGCTGAGTGAAGTAACCCAAACCCAGAAAAACGAACACAACCTGTTCTCGTTCATAAGCGGATGCTAGCTTTCTCTATATAGATAGGTGTGTTTCAATTAGAAAAGCTTTAGAAAATGGGAACTTAATAAGAGGCCATGGGGATGGTTCATAGGAGGGGAGATAGAATGCAGTGATATAAATGGGAAAGGAAAATAATAGATGGGACATGTTTAATGAGTAGGGAGTGGGAGGGTAGAGAAGAAGGAAGAGGAAGAATAGCTGACACTAAAGACCTTTTGGTAGAGTCATATGGAAATCCATTACGGAAGCTTCTTTCAATATATACATATCCAATATCAAAGGAATTTAGATATATTAACCCTAAAACAGGTGTTCAATGCCCTTCTTGACATCACAGGCTAGCACATGAAAAGCCTACTGCCAAGAATGGACTTCCTCTTTTGGACTTACTGAGCAGAGAGTTTCCATAGAGCCTCAAACCATACTGGCTATACCATTAAACTTCATTGCCCAGCAGAATTTGATGTAAGACCCTCTTGTTACAGACAGTACATACCTGAGTTATAAAACAAATGGAGAAAACAAGCTGATACCAACCCTTAAGCTACATCTCTGCTGGCTCACTTTCATAGTTCCAGAAAGTACTATGCATGTTATTGCAGAGATGGTAATCATCAGCCTTACCCATCTGTGAACCCTGTGAGCCATGGTAACAATTGGCTTGGCAAGATATTCCCAGTGGTTCAATAGTGGCATGAATATTATGGGAGTAACCAACCATCTTGCAATTGAACTTAAGGCCCACCTACTTCACAACAGAGAGTACATAACTGACACTCTTATCAGAGCCAAGAACCTGTGGCTAGCCAAGTCATAAGCCACAGGGAAGAGGCTAATACTATAATTCTGCTAAACAGACATAATGTTAATTGACTTCTGATGACTTATTGTTGTTCCCATAGATTAGCACATCTTTCAAGCTTCAACACAGAAGCTTCTTGCGATGGCAATTATCATGGAGATCTAAAGATGGTCAACTGATAGAGAATAAGAGACTTTGGAGTGCTCAGCCCTAAATGGGACAAGTATATCATACCTCCTCCTCCTGAGGCTCAGTGATCTTAGCTGAAGAGTTCCCAGAAAGATTGTAAGAGCTGGAGGTGATAGATGGATACAAGGAAACTGTGTTGTCTGGATGAAACAGGGTAATTACATACCTGGACTCATAATGTTTATGATAACATGCATGAGACCTGTGCAAACTCAAGTCAGACAGGGCCTAGCATGGATGGATGATGTGGGCAGGAAGCCCAGACCTAGGTGAGGATCTAGTGGAATCTGATAGATGCTGGAGATGGGAGAGTCATTGTAGTTACTGATGTGATGCCTGGCATCTTGATCAGACTCCAGTGAATAGACCCAAGCTCAAGAGCATTTGGGAATGAGAGATTAAACTATAGACATGGAGCACAGAGGGACAGGAGGTCGAGAGAATAGTAGTGCATCCCTAAGCTCTCACCAGTGAAGCTTTCTTATACAACAGATGTACACAGAAGGCCACAACTGGCCATGTTTTGGAGAATAAGTGACTGTGGAGTGGGCCTCCATGGATTGAACTCCTATATCAGGCCTCACCTACTCATCTACCCACAGCTTAGGGAACACTGAGGAAGAAGGGGCATAAAGATTGCAAGAAGCAGGGTTGGACCATGAACATAGGGAAACAGAGGTTTTCAAGCCACTGGAAGCTTGCACATCTGATCCATGGTATTGGTGGAGTCAAGCACAAGACCCACACCAACTCAATTAGACAAGGCTGCAGAGTAGAGCAGGGAAAATGGGTGCACAGCCAGACTGTCGGAGGCTGATTATTACTGGGTAAGGGAGAGGAGATTTTACTTATGATCACTAGAGAGGATGATTAGACTCCAGTGGATTAATTTGTACTTAAGGATATCTGGGCACAAATGCTTGACTGGATAGGACTGAACATGCAATGATAGGATGCATGAGGTCTGGCTGAAGGATGTGTGTGTGTGTGTGTGTGTGTGTGTGTGTGTGTGTATGAATGGAAGATTAAGAACTGTTGTATGAAATGTACAAAAACTCAATCAAGAAAAAATAAAAATAATAGAGGACTTGAAGTTAGAAAGTAGTAAGCTAGTAAGGAGGGGTGAAAGGAGGAGGGTGTTTGAATATGGTCAAATATGGTCAAATATGGTCAAATCACTGTATAAAGTCCTCAAATCAATACAAATATTATACAAAAATTTGTAAGAGATATTTATCCTTAAAAAGTGATTTATTCTTTCTTATAAACCTTAGAACTGAGGAAAATAGAGACATCTACTTCAAGCTATATCTATAGATATATCAGTTAATGTGGTGTTATCTTTACTGACCAATTACCCACCCACTTTGACTTACATATAAGGATTTGGGGTTAGGATCCACAAATGAGCAATATCATGCATTGTTTGTTTTTCTGAGATTGTGTTACTTCAGTTAGCATAACATCCATTTACCTGAAAATTTCATGATGTCAACCTCATCCACTCACTGGAAGAACTCACAGAATGGCTATGCCAGCTGTCCAGGGCTGGTTGCAACCATCTGTATCTGGGTCCAGGGGCAGGGAAACCAACCCTGGGGCTGAGGGAAGGGCCCCAGATGTCCCCTAGCTATTGGGTCTGACATCTGGAATGTCACCTGCCTGCCTCTGTTGTCAGGCTCAACCACATTGGCTGCCTGCTGCTGCTGCTGTATACTTACTTTTCTAATGTAAGTTGTAAATGTTTACACTTTGCTTAAAAGCATACAGCATCATTAGCATATTATATTATATGACAGAGATGTAAAGGAGACTGAATTGGAAGCCTGCCTTTTAAGAAAATAAAACTGATGTTAGGAAATAGAACAGACATACAGACAGCTGATATACAACGAGTGAGTGGTCTATGGAGGTCTGCTAGGAAGCCTACTGTTTTAGACTGGTTCACTGCTATACTCTTTAAATATCTGTTTGATGTTAATTTAGAGGAAGTACTGGACACAGTGTTGGGGAAGGAATCTGGGCCAATGAAGAAAGGACAGCTGGTGCTATATCCAAGCTAACTACCTAAAATAGACACTTTTAAAAAGGAAGAGACACATTTCATTTGTCAAGGTCAAGTGACACTATGATCCACTGCCACAAGGACTTGATGGGAAATTTACTTTGTTAGAGGAAGTCGTGTTTTAGCCAACTCTATCCTATGAATGCATGTAATTAAAGGTATACAGTACATGGCATTTCATTTGTATGGATCTGCACATTTTCATGATTCTTCCTTTATTTTTCTTTTTTGTTTGTTTTTTTAAAATACTTTTATTAATGTTTCATATATTTCACACATTATCTTTCAGTCCAATTTAGACACAGTCCCCTTTCCCTGGCCCCCAACCCACCCCAGTTCATGCCTTCTGCCATACATGTCTTGCATCTTTCTCTCAGTCTTTCCAAAGTTTTTCTTTGCAGAGGATTGTTTTTGGCAGAATTTAACTGTGTATCAGTCAGTTCTTTGACTGAGTCTTTATGTTGTTGTTGTTCTCTCCCATTTGTATTGGTTCAATATATGCCTATATAACTATCAAATATATTTCAAAATTAAGACCTCTGAGAATTAACTGTATGTTAATTTCAAAATATGATTAAGCATTCACATTTTCCCCTTAAATTTTATATTACTCTAAAATATGAATATCCACCCTTATACAGTAATTACAATGTCTGAAAATAAATAGGTCAATTCTAGAGCCTGTTAAGATTCACATTATAAAAGCACAGTTGCTTACAGATAAGAAGAAATATAACGATGATGTTGTTCAGCTTGCCTTTCAACTGGGGATTTGGTGTTAGCATCCATAAATGAGGGGAACCATTCACCTTTTGTTTTTCTGTGACTGCGTTACTTCACTTAGCCTAATGGTTTCTAATTCCATCCAATTACCTGCAAAGTTCATGATGCCATCTTTCTTTTGCACTGAATAGAACTCCATTGTGTACCTGTACCACATTTTTGTTATTCACTCATCTGTTGAGGGGCATTTGGGTTGGTTCCAGCTCTTCACTTTCCCCACAACCTCTCCAGCATTTGGTATCATTTGTTTTCTTGATCTTAACCAGTCTTATAGGAGGAAGATGATATCTGAGAGTGGTTTTAATTTGCATTTCCTTAATTATTAATGATGTTGAACACTTTTTAAGATGTTTCTCAGCCATCTTTACTTCCTCATTGGTGAAGTCTCTGTTCATCTCTTTACTCCATCTTTTGAGTAGGTCATTTGTTTTCTTCTTTGTTTTTGAGTAGTTTATATATATATACCGGATGTTAATGCTCTGTCAGATGAATCACTGGTGAAGGTCCTCCCACTCTGTGGGTTTTCTCTTCACTTCCTTGATTGTTTCTTTCACTGTACAGAAGCTTTTTAGTTTGATGAGATCCCATTTGTCAACTGTTGACCTTATTTCCTGTGAAGCTGCTGTTTGATTTTAAAAGTCTTTTTCTAGGCCTATGTCTTGTAGGTGGCTGCCAACTTTTTCTTCTATCACCTTCAGGGTTTGGGGTTTCATGTTGAGATCTTTGTTCCATTTGGAGTTGATTTTTGTGCAAGGTGAAAGGTTGGGTTTTTTAACTTTGTTCTTATACAAATGGTGATCCAGTTTTGCTAGCACCGTTTGTTGAAGATGCTATCCTTCCTCCATTGAGCTTTTTGCCCATTTGTCAAATATGAGGTGGCTGAAATTTTATGAGCTCAAGTTTGGATTCTCAATTTTGTTCCATTGATCAACAGGTTTGTTTTTGTGCCAGTACCTGGCTGTCTTTATGACTAGAGCCCTGTTGTATAGCTTGAAGTCTGGTAAAGCAATCCTCTTGTATTGCTGTTTTCACTCAGGGTTGCTTTAGCTATTCGGGGTCTTTTGTTTTTCCATAGGAATTTTTTTTATTTTTATTTTTTATTAATTTTATTTATTTCTGTATGTATATGAATGTACTGTCTGCATGCAAGTTTGTGCACCCGTGTCATGCAATGCCGCGGAGGTCAGAAGAGGGTGTCAGATTCCCCTGGAACTGGAGTTCTCCTGGAATTGGAGTTTCAGTCAGTTCTCGGCCGCCATATGGGTCCTGGGGATCAAACCCAGGTCCTCTGTAAGAGCAGTCAGCGCTCTTAACCACTAGGCCATCTCTCCAGCCCCCTTTTCCATAGGAATTTAAGGACTTTTTCCCAAGTATTCCATGAGAAGAAACTCATGGGAATTTTGATTGGGATTGCATTGAATCTGTATATCAATTTGGATAGAATGGTCATTTTCCTATATTAGTTTTTCCAAACCATGAGCATGGGAGGTCTTTCAATCTTTTGATATCATTTTCAATCTCCTTTTTCAGGGGTTTAAAATTTTTGTTATAGTGATCTTTGGTGTCTTTGGTTAGGTTTGCTCCCAGGTATTTTTTTTTTTTTTTGAGGCTATTGTGAGTGGGAAGGTCTCCTTATATTCCTTCTCCAATTGCTTACTGTTGGTGTAAAGAAAGGCTACTGATTTTTCTGGGTTAATTTTGTATCCTGCCACTTTACTGAAACTCTTAATCCTTTCTAGGAGTTTTCTGGTGGAGTTTTTAGCATCCCTTAGGTTAATTATTGTATCATCTGCAAAAAGGGATAGTTTTACTTCCTCTTTTCTGATTAGTACTCCTTTAATTTCTTTCTCTTGTCTTATTGACCTAGCAAGCATTTCAAGCACTATATTGAAGAAGAGTGGTGATAAGGGGCAGCCTTGCCAGGTTCCCACCTTTAAGGGGACTGCTTCTAATTTTTCTCCATTTAGGATGATGTTGGCAGTTGGGTTGTTGTATATGGCATTGATTATGTGGAGGAATGTTCCCTTCAGTCCAATTCCCTCTAGAAATTTAAACATGAAATAGAAACAAAACAATACAAAGAATCAATGAATCCAAATGTGGGTTTTTGAAAAGAAAAACAGAACAGACAGACGTCTAGCCCACTTAACCAAAAGAAAGAGTGAGCAACTCCAAATCAATAGTATTTGTGACAAAAGGGGAAACATCACAACAGACAAAGAAAAGATCCAGACAATCATAGGAGAATACTTCAAAACCCTACACTTTACTAAATTTGAAAATCTAAGAGAAATGGATGACTATCTGAAATCCTGGGAATCAACAAAGCTTAACCAAGAAGAGATTGACAGTTTAAACAGACCCATAATATTTGAGGAAATTGAATATGTAATAAAAAAAAATAACCTCTCAACTAAAAAAAGCCCAGGCCCAGATGGTTTCAAAGCTGAATTCTATTAAACATTTAAAGGGGTCTTACAACCATTACTACTCAAACTGTTCAGAAGGATACACATGGAGGGAAATCTCCCAAATTCCTTCTACGAAGCTAGCATCACTGTAATACCAAAACCAGGCAAAGACACAACCATAAAAAAACCAAACCAAAACAAAAAACAAACCAAAAACTATAGACCCATCTCATTAATGAACACAGATGCAAAAATTCTCAACCAAATACTTGCAAATCACATACAGACCCACATCAAAAAGATCATCCATCATGATCAAGTTGGATTCATACCAGAGATGCAGGGATGGTTCAACATATGGAAATAAATAAATATCATAAAACACATAAATGGACTGAAAGACAAAAACCATACCATCATCTCAATTGATGCAGAAAAAGCCTTTGACAAGATCCAGCATCCCTTGTTTTTCCTTTTATATTTTTGAGACAGGGTCTCCCTGTAGCCTGAGCTGATGTTTAGCTCACAATACAGACCAGGCTGGCACACAGAGATTCTCCTTGCTCTGCCTCCTGTGTTCTGGGACTATAGGTGTATGTCTGCCAAGCCTGGTCTGCCATATTCTCTTCATAGTTTTGAGACAGAGTGGCATTAGTTATATACAGACATATTTTATTTTATTTTATTTTATCTTCTTTATTTTTTTCATTTTTTGACAATAAGTAATAATTTATGAGTACAAGCATCCTTCATGTAAAACAAATTTGCAAGTAGTTGCATGCAAACCCACACAGCCCAAGGGTCCTACCATCCAGTGGGGGGGCTTCTATGTACAATCAAGTTGATCAAATAAGTGTCCAGTCTATATTGCTGTAGTTTCACCATTCACCCCAATCACAGCCTTTCCATTCTACCACACCCCCTC
Source organism: Rhizomys pruinosus (assembly GCA_009823505.1). Lineage (NCBI taxonomy): Eukaryota > Metazoa > Chordata > Mammalia > Rodentia > Spalacidae > Rhizomys > Rhizomys pruinosus. The sequence continues at coordinate 232,649 of VZQC01006470.1, forward strand.
TTCCACAGATTGTTCCCTAGGCTTAGAAAAGGGGCACAGGTGGACAAGAGGCAAAACAGTCTACTTTCTCTGGAGCTGTCATTTTGGACTCTGGTCAGTTCTGGCTGTTTCCTTTCATGGGCTGACAGTTTGTCCAGGAATAACCTTTCAGTCCTACTAATGAAGCACAAGCAATTAGATATATAGGTATTTAAACAGTACTAATTGTTATGGTAGGCTACTTTGGTATAGACACAGATGTTTGGATGGTATGTTAATCCATGAATTATGTTTTTTCTGTAAAATATTACAGGGTCTTACTGTGACTTATAACATCTCCTAACCACTAGAGGATGTAAGTTTGTGGCATCAGCCATGGGTTATTTCTCCAAGGAGAGAGCTAATAGCCAATTAGATTTGGGATATACAGGCATATGGCTGCCACTGCTGCACAGTATTTCCAGGCAGGTGAGGTGTAGCTGGTGCTGACGGAGGAGTCTTGCTTGACTCAAGGAGAATTATATTTGCTTTATTGGTTTAGTGGCCTTTGGTAACACTCTCTGGTATTCCAGAGACCAACTGTACACTTCCAAGTGTGGTCTCAATACATCTTTCCCATGCTTATATCAGGTCTTTGACAGCAGGTATCCCAGTTTGGAGGCAAGAAGCCTTTACCTTTTGGGGGGGGGGCTTGTATCCCCTGGCCAGCATCTCCTTGGTAGAATAATCCATTGCTGATATCAGAGCTTTCCTGTATTAATATATTTTGCTTAAATGTACAGCTTAAGGAGACTTTATCATTCTCTTTTACCTGTAGGATGATTTAACTTTAGGAATTAAGTTTGCTTCCCAAGTTAACGACATACAGTCACCTAAAACAGCTTGGGTGAATTTGATGAAATCTGCACCTTGATTCCTGCCTATAGGTATGTGTACTACAACTGCCTTTTTGAGACTCATGGGTCAAAAAATAAAAACCTGAAATAAAAAGGGGGGGATACAGATATATATGAAACATTTTTGTCAAAAACTTTGCAATTTAAATCTTAAAACTAACGACGGGAAGAGATTTGTATGTTCCCACAGGTCAAAATGTCACCAACTTAACGGCTGAGAAAGAAAAGATACAGCTTTGCATTGTGTAGGATGTACCAGGAAGTGCCAGCAGAAAGGTTGGCCCATCTGAACATTGAAAGGAAGAAAAGCCTCAGATTGCTAGAGGCATCAAACCCCTCTGTGAATCCTACTTGTAACAACAATTTATAATGTGTCCTAATGAAACTTACCTTCTAGGTGCCACAAAGTTTTTAATACGAGAGACTTTCTTACCTCCCCTCCATAGAACAAGGAGGACTATGATGATGATGAGGTCGTTCTCTAACTGTAAATTGGAGTCAACTGTTATAGAGGTAATCTCTTATAAAACTGGTAAAACCGCCTTCTTTAATTGACTAATAGACATAGGAACTGTGAAAAGGATTATTCTCTATTCAGAATCAAATATAATGTACAGTCATATTTTAAAGTGTTCATTTTTATGTTCTGTGGGACTGGTGGGTTTTTTTGGGGACATAGTCTATTGGTTTTTTTATATTTCTGTTTCTGCATTACCATTTGAGCATTTATTTTGATGTCTTCTGTTGGTGTGCCCAATAGGAAATTCTATTTTGACTTTGTTTAGTTGAAGTTTGGTTCTGTTTATATTGTTGATGTAGCTTGGCTGTTTTTTGTTAAGGTGTGAAAAGTTAGTTGGTGCTTCAGGTTCTTGTGAAGCTGGTCTGGGTAGTAGGCAAGCCTGTGGCAGAAAAATCAGGAGGGGGTTCAAGAGCAAGGCAGGAGTGGTGTTGGATTGCGGAGAGTCTAACAGAGGAAGCTGGAGAATTGAGTTAGTCTGGGTTCAGGGATGAGGATGTAGCCTGTGTGTCTGGGCTAAGAGTGTAGTCTAGAGATCTGGGGCTGAAAGATCAGGAGCAGCCCTGGGCCCAAGGCTAGAAGGAGGACCAGGTGCAGGGGAGAGGGTGGACCTGATCAAGCTGTGGGGGGTGGGGTGGGGGGTGGCAATGGGGAGGGTCACTGACTTGCTAGGGTAGAAAGTTAATCTCATGGGCTGGAGAGATGGCCTAGTGGTTAAGAGTGCCGACTGCTCTTGCAGAGGACCTGGGTTCGATCCCCAGCACCCACATGGTGGCTGAGAACTGTCTGTAACTCCAGTTCCAGGGGAATCCGACGCCCTCTTCTGACCTCTGTGGCATTGTGCGACACGGGTGCACAAACCTACATGCAGACAGTACACTTACACACATAAAAAATAAATAAAATTTTAAAAAGTTAATCTCAGGAGTCCAAGGGCAAGGTGGGGTGGGGACACCCTGGGTATGGCCAGATACCTTGGAACTGGAGCTGCTATTGGCTACAGAGAGTTGTTAGCCTCCCTCCATGTGGGTGCTGGGAACTGAATCCGGGTCCAGTGCAAGAGCAGCCAGTGCTCTTACCCACTGAGCTATTTCTCCAGCCCAAGATTTTTTATAAAGTGTATTTCAGTAGCTGAAGAATTTTTAGAGAACTTGAATGTAAATCTCCCCAATGCAGTTTATTTATGATGTCCCTTGCTAAATTCCCTATCTTCATTATTATCATTATGATGTACATGGAACAAAGAAACATGATGGATGTGTGACGAAAATTTCAGAGACCAGAATAATTAGAATTTTCAAAGCCTGTATTACTGAGTCTGTGGGCAACTGAAAAGAGATATTAGGACCAATCTACCGAGATTTAATTATACCTCTTTTTAGAGACCCAAAGCGGTAGATCCAAGAGTTGGAATACAACATGTTGAATGAACAAATTTATGTTTACACACAGACAAAATTTCTCTATATGTCCGTGCTACATATACTTATAAAATTTTACTCTCTTTCTCTCTCTTTCCCTCTCTCTCTATATATATCCATAATTTTAACATTTTAATAATTTTTTTATTGATTCCAGGATTTCATTCACTATATTTTGATCATTTTCCGAGCTGCTCCCTTCTTCCCATTCATGTCCTCTGTTATTATCTATCCTTTAAATTAATTGATTAATTAACTTATTTATGGTTTTTAAAATGGCTACCAATTCTAATCAATGCCTCCTAAGTGCTTCATAATTTTACTTTTTTTTTTTTTTTTTTTTTTTTTTTTTTTTCTGAGACAGGGTCTCCCTATATCTCCAGCTGGCCTGGAAGTCATTCTGTAGACCAGGCTGGCCTTGAACTCACAGAGATATGCCTGAGTGCTCACCCTGCTTCCTGAGTGCTAGGATTAAAGGCATGGGCCACCACGCCTGGATTATAATTTTACTTTTTAATGATTGTTATCTGACCTACAATTTCTGTGAATAATCTAGAGTCTATGTGCTCTACATGTTTTTACCAAAATTAAACAAGGAGGTATATAAGAATGCTTGATAAACTATAAAGGATATTGTGATTATTATCATGAGTCATTAATTGTGAAATTCAGGCAAAAATAAGTAGCTCCATATAAGTTCTTAATAAAAGAATCAATTTTATTAATTAAATATGAAATAATATATAACATTTATTAGTGCTATCATGCATCCAACATTGTGATAAATGTTTTAGACCTTTGTCAATATAACTTTAATCCTTCTTAAACTTTAAAAGTTTATTGTGTTAATGTGCAAACACTTAAAGAGCCCTTGAAAACATTTTATTATTTTAAACCACAACTATAAATTGGTTCAATTTTTATGTAGATTTTTAAAAAAGAAAAAGGAAGAAAATAGAGAAAGGAAAATTCCATGTGATTCTATCAAATTAGTGTAGATTTTTTGAAATTTTTTATTTATATATAAATATATATTTTATCAAATCTAGACCCGTGTCCCCCACCCTATCCCCCCACCCACCAGAGCTCATGCATTCTGCCAAACATGCTTTTCATCTCTTTCTCAGTCTATCTCAATATTCTCCATGTGGAAGTTGACTGTTTTGAGCAGAAGTTCACTGTTTCAGTCAGTTCTTTGATGCAGTCCTTTCTGTTGTTGTTGTTGTTTCCAATATGCATCACTCCTAACTGCTTGGACAAAAGCTCAAGGGGCCGTGCACAAGAAATACTTACAACTAGGTAATTGGCACTAGCATTCACAGATGAGGAATACTATTCGTCGTTTGTTTTTCTGGGACTGTGTCAGTTCACTGAGCATGATGTCCTCTAGCTCCAGCCATTTTCCTGCAAAGTTCATGATGTTGTCTTCCTTTACTGCTGCATATAACTCCATTGTGTAGATGTACCACATTTTCTCTATCCACTCATCAGTTGAGGGGCATTTGGGTTGGTTCCAGCTCCTTGCTATTGTGAAGAGACCTGAAATAAACATGGCTGTGCATGTATCTTTGCAGTGGGGTGAGTCTTGAGGGTACATGCCTAGGAGTGGTATGGCTGGGTCGGGTGGCAAGTTCATTCCAAGTCTTCCAAGGGTTCTCCACACTGCTTTCCATAGTGGCTGTACGAGTTTACATTCCCACCAGCAGTGGATGAGTGTTCCCCTTTCCCCACAACCTCTCCAGCACTTGGTATCATTTGTTTTCTTGATCCTAGCCAGTCTTATTGGAGTAAGATGATATCTTAAAGTGGTTTTCATTTGCATTTCCTTAATGATTAGTGATGTTGAGCAGTTCTTGAGGTGTTTCTCAGACATCTCTAATTCCTCGCTTGTGAAGTCTCTGTTCAGTTCTTTGCTCCATCTATTGAGCGGGTCATTTGTTTTCTTTTTTCTTTGTTTTTTGAGTAGTTTATATATTCTGGAAATCAATGCTTTGTCAGATGTATCTGCAGTGAAGGTTTCCTCCCACTCTGTGGGATTTCTCTTCACTTCCTTGATTGTTTCTTTTGATGTACAGAAGCTTTTGAGTTTGATGAGGTCCCATTTGTCAATTGTCGACCTTAATTCTTGTGCAGCTGCTGTCTGATTTAGGAAGTCTTTTCCTACGCCTATGTCTTGTAGTCTGCTGCCAACTTTTTCTTCTATCACCTTCAGAGTTTGGGGTTTCACGTTGAGGTCTTTAATCCATCTGGAGTTGACTTTTGTACAGGGTGAGAGGTAGGGGTTTAATTTCATTCTTCTACAAGTGGTGATCCAGTTTTGCCAACACCACTTGCTGAAGATGCTGTCTTTTCTCCATTGTGGTTTCTTGGCCCCCTTGTCAAATATGAGATGGCTGAAATTGTATGTGCTCAGATTTGGATCTTCGGTTTTGTTCCATTGGTCAACAGGTCTGTTTTTGTGCCAGTACCAGGCTGTTTTTATGACTATAGCCCTGTAGTATAGTTTAAAATCTGGTATAGAGATCCCTCCTGTGTAGCTCTTTTCACTCAGGATTGATTTGGCTATTCGGGGTCTTTTGTTTTTCCAAATGAATTTAAGAACTTTTGTTTCCAAGCCTGTGAAGAAACTCTTGGGGATTTTGATTGGGATTGCATTAAATCTATACAAGAGTTTTGGTAAAATGGACATTTTTACAATGTTAATTTTCCCAATCCATGAGCATGGGAGGTTTTTCCATCTTCTGAGGTCTTCTTCAATTTCTTTCTTTAAGGGTTTAAAATTTTTGTTGTAGAGGTCTTTGGTGTCTTTGGTTAGGTTTGTTCCTAGGTATCTTATTGTTTTTGAGGCTATTGTGAGTGGGAAGGTCTCTTTGAATTCTTTCTCCAGTTGCTTGTTCTTGGTGTAAAGAAAGGCCATTGATTTTCTAAGGTTAATTTTGTATCCTGCCACTTTGCTGAAGCTGTTAATCGTTTCTAGGAGTTTTCTGGTGGAGTTTTTTGCATCCCTTAAGTAAACAATCATATCATCAGCAAATAGGGATAGTTTGACTTCCTCTTTTCCAATTAGTACTCCTTTAATATCCTTTTCTTGCCTTATTGCTCTAGCAAGTGTTTCAAGCACTATATTGAAGAGGAGTGGTGATAGGGGGCAGCCTTGCCGAGTTCCTACCTTTAAAGGGAATGTTTCTGTCATTTCCCCATTTAGGATGATATTGGCTGTGGGTTTCCTGTATATGGCTTTGATTACATTGAGGAATGATCCCTCCAATCCAATTCCTTCTAGGACTTTAAGCATGAAGGGATGCTGGATTTTGTCAAAGGCTTTTTCAGCATCAATTGAGATGATGGTGTGGTTTTTGTCTTTGATTCCGTTTATGTGTTTGATGATGTTTATTGATTTTCGTATGTTGAACCATCCCTGCATCTCTGGTATGAATCCAACTTGGTCATGATGGATGATCTTCTTGATGTGGGTCTGTATGCGATTTGCCAGTATTCTGTTTAGAATTTTGGCATCTGTGTTCATGAGGGAGATGGGTCTATAATTCTCCTTTTTAGTTGGATCTTTGCCTGGTTTTGGTAATAGAGTGATGTTGGCTTCATAGAAGGAATTTGGGAGAATTCCCTCTGATTGTATACTTCTAAACAGTTTCAGAAATAATGGTTGTAGGTCTTTTTGAAATGTTTTATAGAATTCTGCTGTGAAACCGTCTGGGCCTGGGCTTTTTTTAGTTGGGAGGCTTCTTACTACATCCTCTATTTCTTCATATGTTATGGGTCTGTTTAAGCTGCTGGTCTCCTCTTGGCCAAGCTTTGGTGATTCCCAAGATTTCAGATATTCATCCATTTCTTCTAGATTTTCAAACTTGGTAGAATATAGGTTCTTGTAATATTCCCATATAATTTTCTTGATCTTTTCCTTGTCCGTTGTGATATTTCCCTTTTCATCACAGATTGTATTGATTTGGAGTTGTTCCTTCTTTCTTTTTGTTAACTGGGCTAGAGGTCTGTCTATCTTGTTTATTCTTTCAAAGAACCAACTTTTGGCTTCATTGATTTTTTGTATTGTTTTCTTTGTTTCTATTTCATTGATTTCTGCTCTGATTTTTGTTATTTCTTCCTGTCTGTTGCGTTTAGGGTTCATCTGTTGTTGCCTCTCAAGTGCTTTTAGCTGTAGTGTTAGATCATTCACTTGTGCTCTTTCTGTTTTTCTAATGTAGGCACCCAGGGCTATAAATTTCCCTCTTAGGACTGCTTTTAAGGTATCCCATAAGTTTTGTTGTGTTGTATTGTCATTGTCATTCAGTTCCAGGAATGTTTTTATTTCTTTCTTTATCTCTTCCTTGACCCATTCATTATTCAAGAGTGTGTTGTTTAGTCTCCATGTGTTCTTGTAGGCAGGAGGGCTTGTCCTGGTGTTGATGTTGAGCTTCATTGCACTGTGGTCTGACAGGATGCATGAAATTATTTCAATCTTTTTGTATTTGTAGAGGTTTCTTCTGTGTCCCAGTATGTGGTCGATTTTGGAGAATGTTCCGTGGGGTGCTGAGTAGAAAGTGTATTCTCTGGTATTAGGATGGAATATTCGGTAGAGGTCTATGAGGTCCATTTGGTGTATCATATCGTTCAGTTCAGATGTCTCTCTGTTTATTCTTTGTCCTGTTGACCTATCCAAAGGACTCAGTGGGGTATTGAAGTCCCCTACTATGAGTGTACTGGGGTTAGTGTGTGACTTGTGGTCCTGGAGAATTGTCTTTATAAAGTTTGGTGCACCAGAGTTTGGGGCATATATATTCATAATTGTGAAATCTTCTTGGTGAATTGTTCCTTTGATAAAAATGTAATGGCCTTCTTTGTCTCTTCTGATTTCTTTTACTTTGAAGTCTATTTTGTCTGATATTAAAATAGCAACACCTGCTTTCTTTTTGGTACCATTTGCTTGGAATATTTTTTTCCATCCTTTCACTTTAAGGTGGTGCCTGTCCTTGAAGGTAAGATGTGTTTCTTGTAGACAGCATATCGATGGATTCTGTTTCCTAATCCAATCTCCCAGTCTATGTCTTTTGATTGGGGAATTTAGTCCATTAATATTTAAGGTTATGACTGATAGGTTTGTGTTGCTTCCTTTTGCCTTATTATCCATTTGCGGTTTTGGTTTAGGTTTCTACTTCTGCAGTTATGCTTTTATTGATTTCTCTTTCTAGGTGCCTGGGGTTGGTTGCTCCTTTCTTCTGTTCTTTGAATTGCTTCAAGTATTCTCTGAAGGGTTGGTTTTCCGGACATGTATTCTTTCAAGTTGTTTATGTCATGGAAGATTTTTCTCTCTCCTTCAACTATAATTGACATTTTTGCTGGGTATAGTAACCTGGGTTGGCATCTATTGTCCTTTAACACTGGGAATGCTTTGCTCCAGGTTCTTCTTGCTTTCATAGTTTGCATTGAGAAGTCAGTTGTAATTCTGATAGGTTTCCCCTTATAGGTCACTTGTTGTTTTTCTCTTGTGGCTTTAAGGATTTTGTCTTTGTTTTGGGTGTCTAGCATTTTAACTATGATGTGGCGTGGAGAATTTCTTTTCTGATCTTGTCTGTTTGGAGTTCTATGTGCTTCTTGTATTTGTATTGGTTTGTCTTTTTTTAGTTTGGGGAAGTTTTCATCTATTATTCTGTTGAAGATCTGATCAATACCATTCTCTTGGGATTCTTCTCCTTCCTCTATTCCTATGATGTGGAGGTTTGATCTTTTCATAGTGTCCCACAGTTCCTGGTTGTTCCACTTTTGTGTATTTTTAAATTTTTCATAATCTTTACTTGAGGTTTTTAGTTGTTCTGTGTTATCTTCCAGGTCTGATATTCTTTGTTCTGCTTCCTCCATTCTGTTTCTGAGGCTTTTTCCATTCCTTTCCTCTTGATTGGATGAGTGTTTGATTTCCTTTTTCATTTCCTCTTCTGATTTCTTTAGTATTTCTACTTCCTTTTGGAGCTTCTCAATCTCTTCCTGTTTCCTTATCTTTTTCAGCATGGGATCTTTTCAGTGTTTCTACTTCCTTCTGGAGTTTGTCATTCTCTCTCTCTAGGTCCTTCTTGAGTTCTTCATTCTCTTTTCCCAGTTCTTTGTTTTGCTCTTTATAATCTTGTAGTTCTTTAAGTATGTTCACAATTGTGTTTCTGATACCTGTGTCCTGGGCCATCCCCAGGGGGATCCCACTGTAGGAATCTTCCATATGGTTGGTAGAGCTTGGTTTGGGATTATCCTGCCCCTTTCCTGTGTTGTCTTTTCTTCGTGTTCCTGGCATATGAGCTTCTCCTTGCCTGTATGAGTTCCAAATGCCACTTTGCTGTGTTGAAGGCTTGCTTTGCTTGCCTCCTTCAGATGCCTTCGTAATCCCAGTTGGCTGGGGGTGGGGGTGCTCTTTAGTCCATGCCCTGGTACCTGTGCTTCAGCTGGTCTTGGGAGATCTCAGATCTCAAGACTCACACAACCCTACCTTTTATACCAGCTGGGAGGATAACTCCGCCCCCGCAGACACAAAAGCCAATTAAGCCAAAAACAACTGGATTAACTAGATTAAGTCAATCAACAATCAGCCTTGTTGAAGCACCCAGCTCGTACCTGCCTTCCTGCGCTTCAGCTAGTCTTGGGAGACCTCCAAATTATAGAATTATTACTGAATTATACTTTTCAGAATTTCAGAAATTTTAGATAGACACGTTTATTTTTCTTGTTGTGTTTTCTTTTCTTTTCTTTTCTTTCTTTCTTTCTTTCTTTCTTTCTTTCTTTCTTTCTTTCTTTCTCTCTCTCTCTCTCTCTCTCTCTCTTTCTTTCTTTCTTTCTTTCTTTTAAGACATAGTTTCATAATGCACCCCAGAGTACTTGGTATTTACTATTTAGCTTACTCAATTGGTCTTGAACTCATGGCAGGTCTTCTACTTCAGCCTCACAACTAACAGGTTGAATATTATGTTAAAAAAACCTCTGTCTTGATGAGAATATTTATCAGGTCCATACTAAATAATATTGGCAAACAATTATAAAACATTTTTATGGTAGAGGAGCTTTATGATAGAGGAAATAAAAGATGGTAAGGGACGGGAGTACAAGGATTCAGTAACTATCTCCTTAGTGAATAATTAAGCTGAATTGATTACAAAGGTAGAAGTGGATGATGTGTATTATACATACAGGAAGGTACACAATATATGAGTATATTGTGTTAAGAGAAGAGGGTAAGGTAGATTTGAGAGATTTGGTGAGATCAAACATTACTGGAGGATAGTATGAAGGGAGAGGATGGGCTCAGAATAATGAGGAAGAATCATATAGACAGAAGGTCATTAGATCCTTTTAGTTATATAATGAATTGATAAGCTATCACAAAGGGAATAGGATATAATGGAGGTTTTTCAGCAGAAGAGAAAGCTAGATCAACACATGATTTATGATGATTATACAGCTTCATAGAAATAAACTCAAAGAATGATAGAATAGATATAGAGAAGCCATACATAAGCCATTTGTAAAGTTTCAGTGAGGTTACTGTGAGCAGCCATATTTGGCTTTAAGTGAATTTCTGTAAAAATAATAAATTATAAAAAGGTATGTCAGTACAACCTACTATATTGGAAAATCAGCTACTGACTTTCCTTCCCATTCATCAGACACTCACTTCCTATCTTTAGACCAAGTGAAAACTCACCGTGCAACCCAAATTTAATAAGCTAACAGGGGGGCTGGAGAGATGGCCTAGTGGTTAAGAGTGCTGACTGCTGTTGCAGAGGATCCAGGTTTGATCCCCAGCACCCACATGGTGGCTGAGAATAGTCTTTGACTCCAGTCCCAGGGGAATCCGATACCCTTTTCTGACCTCCGAGGCACTGAATGACATGCGTGCACAGACCTACATGCAGACAGTACATTCATACACATAAAAATAAATAAAAATTAAAAAATAAGCTAACAGGGATCAAGAATGCATTTTAGTTCATTTGATAGGAATATAACAAAAATAATCCATCTCAAAATAGCTGTCTTTAGAAGAAAAAAAGCATTTGTGCAGAGTGGAGTTTGATTCTGTCTTTTAAGGTCAGGGCACATTTTTGGCTTTTACGTGATCTTTAATATAAAACAGTTTCACTTGTAAACGTCAAGGTAAAAATGATGATGTAAAGACGTGCAAGGTGCCATATGCCTTTAATCCCAGCACTCAGGAGGCCTAGAGAGGCTGCTATCTGAGTTTGAAGCCAGCCTTGTCTACACAGAGTGTTCCAGCAGAACCACGGCTACATAGTGAGACCCTGTCTCAAAAAAATGTAGTATTTGTCAACCATAATGTTCATTACAACCCAACAAAGAAGATACTATTTAGATATTACTTTGGAGAGATGTAAATCTAAATTTCTTGTACTGTAAATTGCCTCAAAAGAAAGTTGCTACTTAATACTGTCTCAGTCATTCATGAGTTATTATTTAAAGTTGTTTTGATTTATTCATTTTTATTTTCTGTGCATGAGTGTTTTTTCTGCATGCACATAAGCACATCCATGTGTGCAATGCCCATGGAGACCAGAAGAGGGCACCAGATCCCCTAGAACTGGAATTACCCCAGTTGTCATATTCCATGTAGGTACTGGGAAACTAACCCAGGTCTTCTGCCAGAACAGTCAGTGTTTTTAAATGTTGAGCCTCATCTCTAGCCCCTGATTCATTTATTTTTATTTCATGTGTGAATAATTTTCCTGCGTGTATGTAAGTGCACCCATGTTGTGGAATGTCAGAGGAGGCCAGGATAGGGTGTTAGATCCCCTGAAGGTGGAGTTATAAACAGTTATTAGACACCATGTGGGTACTGGGAACTGAACCCAGGTCCTCTTCGAGAGCAGCCAATGCTCTTTAACTACTGAGCCATCCCTCCTCTGACCCTGGCATTTTTCCTTTTATTTGAAATAGTGTTAGCTGCACAGACAGGAAAGACTGTAATTATGGGTCAAGCAGGAGCTATGGATTGGTGATATCCCATATTATCGGTTTGTTGAGGAAGCCTTTGTGTTGGACATCATCTGTTTGTCCTTGCAGAGTGCGCCACTCCCCACTCTTTGCTATCTGTATTTACTCAGAAAGGCCTTGTACGGTGTCTACACGGGTTCTTTTGTCCTTTAACATCCATGCTTTCAGGAGGTTGGTGAATGGGAGGGGAAGCCTGTTATTTCCCTATGTTGTCATCCTCATGGCTCACTGTGCATGGCCCTCTAAAATGAAGGCCCTGTGCCATGTGACCTCTCTATCTTCCTCCGGGAAGTTCGATTCTATTTAACTCTCCCAGGATTCAGAATAGCAGAAGTGCACTATCATGGCAAGTCCTTGGATGTTCAGATATTTCTTAGTTTTCCCATGCCAGAGATACAGCTTATCTAAAACTTCACAAATCCTTCCTCCGGTTACTTCATTTGAGTGTGACACTGTTACCTCAACTCAGATGACGAAACTAACCTTCTAATTTAAAGGTTGATGAGTATTCTTAGTTCTTTAAATTTCTTTTTTTAAAACTTCTTAATTTTTATTGAGCGCATTTCATACAACATTTCTTAATCAAATTTAGACTCATTCCCGCATCCATGCCCACCCCTCATGTCCCCCCTCCCCCCGCACCCCCCGCCAGAGCTCATGGACTCTGTTATGTTAAGTCCTGTCTTGCATCTTTTTCTCAGTCTTTTATAACCTTTTCGATGCACAAGTTTCCTGTTTTGGTCAGTTCTTTGAATAGGTTTTTCTCTCTTTTTTTTTGTTCCCTTTGATTTTATATTATTCCAAAATATGCATATATATATATATATATACACTCCACACATAAATCAAAATTACAAAATCTGAAAAGAAACTATAGGTTAGTTCCAAAGCACATTTAGAGATTAACATTTTAACAGTAAAGTTGCATGCAGGTAAAAAGAAGTATAACTTTACATTCTCTTTTTTTAGAATATGAATATTAATATTCCTATATGATAGAACACACCATAGGATTACATAAGGATAAATTATGAATGGTTGTAGCATGTATCAATAAAGAGAAAATATTATTTTACAAAATATATATATATATTTTATTATTTTTTATGTGTATGAGTCTTAAAAATATTATAGGAAGTAAGGTTTTTATCTACCTTTACTGATGCTTTTAAAGTCTTCTGCAACCCTTAATCCACTTTTCAAAATATCAACATCTGTTATAAAATAGGGATTTAGGGCTGGAGAGATGGCCTAGCGGTTAAGAGCGCCGACCGCTCTTGCAGAGGACCCTGGTTCGATCCCCAGCACCCACATGGTTGCCGAGAGCCATCTGAAACTCCAATTCCAGGAGAACTCCAGTTCCAGGGGAGACCGACACCCTCTTCTGACCTCCGTGGCGTTGCACGTCACGAGTGCACAGACTTGCATGCAGACAATACATTCATATACATACGGAAATAAATAAAAAATTAAAAAAAACATAAATAAAATAAAATAGGGATTTATAAAGATGAATTAAGCATCAGACTAGCGTTAAAGATGCTGGACAGGGGAATGAGGAATTTAGACATACAGTGTGAGCTACAGACTATATTTCACAGTATAGTTGGCAGATTTGGAAATTTAGCAAATACTCAGTGGTACTGATTATTAATTTCTTATTCAGTTTTGTTTCCAGTTCATCTTTTGATCATATTTAATGTTCTGACTTGTTTTGTTGTTTTGCATGTTTTTGTTTTTATTTTCATTTTTTTCTGGTAATTTTAGTAGATACTTCTATATTTTTGTTTGTTTGTTTTGTTTTGATTTTGTGAGACAGGGTCTCCTGTAGCTCCAGCTTGCCTGGAATCCAAGGCTGGCCTTGATCTCACGGACCTTTGCCTGCCTCTCCTCTGGGATTAAAGGAGTGTACTACCAAGCCTAGGCCTACATGTTCTTTATTTAAACACAAAGTTTACACTTTGATGCTCCACAGTTCTAAAGCCCTAGACCTTATCTGCTTCATTACTAAATGAGTATGTAGTTACCAAAGTTACAAAAGGATTCCATATATACAATGAGTACATTTTGTTTACAATAGTCATTGCATATATTTCTTCTCTATATGGACACTATTCCTACTTTTCATTATGCTACAGGCTGAGTACTGAGTACAAGTACCATGTAAGTTTTGAAGTATGTCCAAAGCTTTACTTTGTAAGTGCAATCCACTGAGTCCTCCTTCCAGTCCACCTCTGCCCAATCCACCCACAACTCCTTCTAGCCCACCTCTGCTGACGCCTCCACCACCAAGTCCTCTTCTTCCCTTGCCCTATTGATCAGACCGCTACTGCTCTGGTTCTTCCCTGATCTGGAATATTCCCTAGACTCCTGTCCACAAATGCCCATGCTAGTTGGGTGATCTATCAGAATGAACGCTGCTCTTGCTAGCTGCTGCCCTGTTGACTAGATTGACCAGTAGCCTGGCTCTAGGATCTGGTCAGGGTTAGGGGTCAACTAGCAGGTGGCTGCTGCCCATAGCTGCTTTATTGAGTGGAGCTACTCTGCTGTCCATAGCTGTTCAGCCATCAACAGGTACTCTGTTGAGTGCAACTACTTTGATCATAACATTTTAATCAGCTGTAGGAAGATGGGATGGAAGTACCTGGCTGGTTTTAGCCCTCATGCTAAATTGAGGTTAACTAGCTGTAGTGGGCTTGTTGTAATATTGTAGTCTTGTAGGTGCCATGGCTTCTATCTGCTGTCCCTGAGTGCCATAGGCACATTGACCTGCTTAGGAGGCCAGGGTGATGGTGACTGTAGCAGTGGTGACATCATAAACACCAGTGCCATACTCCAGACAGGCTGTTTATATGCCCTGGAGGGGATGGTTCAGCAGTTAAGGGCACTGGCTGCTCTGGCAGAGGACCTTGGTTCAATTCTCAGCATTCAAATGGCAGGTAACAACCGTCTGTTACCTCCAGTCACAGGGAATCAGATGCCTACTCTTCTGACCTCCACTGATGTTGCATGACACTTGGGCACTAACATCCATGCAGGCAATGTACTCATACACATAAAATAAAAATAATAAATAACATTTAACAAAAGAAATGACATATGCAGTCTGCTCATCAGTGGCAGTGGTCCAGTTATAGCTGACATCTGTAGGCTCCGCACAGGTCCCATAGCTTTGTTGCCCACATGCCTGTGTGGTCTGCGCATATGCTAGAGTTGACTACATGGTCTGAGCACTGTTGCCACTTGACTGTGGTATACTATGTTTCTCTCTTCTTCCCTGTTCTCTTAGTGTTTTTCTTATGTACTCTGTAGGCAACATTGTGGCCTCTCTTTGTGGTGTTTGAGACAAGGCTGGTCTGGAACTGACTATGTACCCCAGACAGAACTGGGCCTTATTTGGTGTTTTTGAGACAGGGTCTCCCTGTAGCCCCAGCTGTCTTGGAACTTACTATGTAGACCAGGCTGGCCTTGAACTCACAGAGATCCTCCTGCCTCTGCCTCTGCCTCTCCAGTGCTGGGATTACGGGCGTGTGCCACCACACTGAGCTTTTATGGCCATATTTTAACAGATGATCACACTATGCACATTCTTCTTTCTGCTTTCTGTGGTCACTTCCATCATCTCAGTATTTTGTGTGTAGCACGTTTACAATAGATTTTTTATTTTACATCTTCCTCAAATACCATAAGGTCACATCAGTAAATTGGAAGAGTAGCTTTTATTTTTTTTAACTATCATCTTCCACAGAACTATCAATTTTGGCAATAACACATTTACAACAGTATCTCTGTGGGAGTTCAATAATTAGAGTAAAAATAAAGAATGTAAGAACAATTTTTCTTTACTTCTATGAAGCATCCTCTAACATAGCACAGGCAGACCTGGGAGAAGCCCTCTTACTAAGGATTTATTAAGCTTTACAGCCTTGGCTAGACCATTGTCTGACTTTTCTCCTTCAGCACGTTGCATAGTACACAACTTTTCACTGCCTCCAAGAAATTTACCTCATGATCAATAATCGACACCACCTAAATGTTAAAGGATGGGAAAAATAGGCCAAGCAAATGGAACTAGGAAACAGGAAGGTTTGGGTACTCTAATATCTGATAAAATAGACTACCAAACTCATCAGAAAAGATAAGGAAAGCCAGTTCATTCTCAAGAAAGGAATAATCCACCAAGAGGATGCTACAACTTTAAACATAGACAAGTGCATTCTGTTTCCTAAAAACAAGTATTATCAGTAAAACTAGGGATGAACCCTGTGGTGGTTTGAATGAGAATGTCCCCCATAGGCTTCAAGTATTCGGATATTTTGTCCCCAGTTGGTGGCGCTGTTTTGGGAGATCTTAGAAGCTGTGGCCATGCTGGAGGAAGTACATCACTGGGGGTGGGCTTAGAGAGTTCAACAAGCCTTGCCAGTCTCCAGTGGCTCTCTCCGTTTCCTCTGCTCACTGGAAGATGTGAACCTCTGCTTTCTGCTCCAGCTCCGGCCACCATGCCTCCCTGCCAGGATGTACTCTAATTCCCTGGAACTGTCAATCATAAGCTCAAATAAACTCTTCCTCTTACAAGTTCCCTTGGTCATGGTGGTTTTATCTCAGCAACAGAAAAATGACTAATAAAAACCCTAACACGTTGATAGTGGCTGACTTCAATATCCTGCTCTCCCCATTAGAAAGGTCATCCAGACAAAACTAATCAGAGAACCACTGCAGTTTAATGACATTATAAATCAGATGAACCTAACAGATATCTAAAGAGCATTTCATCCAAATACTGAAGAATAAATATTACTGTCAGTAACCCCTTGATATTTCACCCAAATCGACCATATATTAGGACACAAAGGAACTCTTAACAAATATAAGAACATCAAAATAACTGCCTGTTTTTATCTGACCATGATAGGATAAACCTTGATATCAACAACAATCGAAACTTCTGAAAAATATTCAAACTCTTGGAGATTAATTACTGAATCACTACTGAATATACAATAAGGAAGTATACAGTTTCAAGGATTGAAAGAAAAGGAAAACAAACCACACTAAAATCTCTGGGCCACAAGCAGTATAATCCTAAGAGGCAAAATAGCACTAAGTGCCTACACCAAAAAATTGGAGCTTCTCTGTTAGCTAGCAAGTACCAGCCCATTCTCTTCCATCTACTCTCCTTGGGCTTTGGCTCTCCCAATGAGGTTTCCAGAGAGCAACTGAATAGCTGGGAGAGACAGGCAGATCCTGTCATGCAGGGTCACTTTCACCTGCTCTGTGACCAGCCCCAGTTCCTTGGCTCCAAATAAGCTCACACCTTCGCTTATTTAATTTGAATAGGACCACCTGATACCCATTACCTCAGCTTGGCTCCTCAACCCTCCTGGAGAATGCCTGACTAGCCTACCTAGATTGATCCAGTCTCTCCAATAAAAAAAAAAAAAAATCAAAAGAGAGAACCTGAAGCCCAGACAAACTATTCATACTGGATAAGCAAACAATTAGCTACATCAACAATACAGACAGAATCAAACTTTGGCATAGCAAAGGCAGGCTTATGTCTCATACAAGAACCAAAAGCAACAAAAGAATCCACATGCCTAGACCAGGATGAAAAAATACAAATACTATGAAAAAGCCTAGGATGCAGAATTAAAAAAATAATAAACATATCAAATATTTTGGTGAATTTAAAGAACACACAAACAATTCACAGAACTCAAAGAGGATAGGGACAAATTCCCGATTGAAGCTCAAGAAAATACAAATATACAGATGAATGAAATGACAAAGACAATTCAGGATCTGAAAAGTGAATTCATTAAAGAGATAAAAATATTGAAGAAAACTCAGGATGAAATGAAGATGGAATAAAAAAAGAAGAGAAAAACTCAACTAGCTAATTTGAAATGACAGGAAAAGCCTCACTGATAGAATGAAGGAAATGGAAAACAGATTATCAGGACTGGATGACTAAGCTGAAGAATTGGACTTCACAAACAAAACATATGAAAAAATTAAAAACATAGGAATGTAATATACAGGAAATGTGGGACACAAAGAAAAGACAAAGTTTATAGGCATATAGGAAGGAGAAGAATACCAGTCAATGGCATTGAACAGATCTTGAACAGGATTATAGATGAAAATTTACATAAATTAAAGGACGTCATACCAGTACAAATGCAAGAAGCACAAAAGGCACCAACAGGACCCGAACAGAAACTTTCTATGATGTATCAAAATAAAAACACTAAATGTACAGAAAAAAGAGAGTACTCAAAGCTTCAAGAGAAAAAATCAAGTCTCATATGCAGGAAATCCCATCAGGTGACTTCAATACAAATTATAAAATCCAGAGGAACCTGCAACAAAGTATTCCAAGTTATAAATGATTGCAGAAGCCAGTCAAGAATACGTTTCCCAGCAAAACTGTGTATCAATATCTGACAAAAGAGACTTCAAATTAAAATGAATAAGAAGAGATAACGAAGGTCAGTTCACTCTGATCAAGGGAACAATTGATGCAGAGACTTAACAGTCATGAATATATATGCACCAAACTCTGGCACACCCAGCTTCATAAAAAGAGTACTACAGGATTTCAAGACACAGATTAACCCGAACTCAGAAATAGTAGGTGACTTCAATACTCCATTCTCTTCTTTTTTTCTTTTTTCTTTTTTTAAATTTTATTTATTTATTTTTTATGTGTATGAATGTATTGTCTGCATGCAGATCTGAGCACCCGTGTCATGCAATGCTGCGGAGGTCAGAAGAGGATTTCGGATTCCCCTGGAACTGGAGTTCTCCTGGAATTGGAGTTACAGATGGTTCTCAGCCGCCATGTGGGTGCTGGGGATCGAACCCGGGTCTTCTGCAAGAGCAGTTGGCGCTCTTAACCGCTAGGCCATCCCTCCAGCCCCGTCCATTCTCTTCTATAGACTGGTCCAGTGGACAAAGAATAAACAGACATTTTAATTAAATGATACCATACATCAAATGGACCTAACAGACATCTACTGAATATTCCTCCCAAGCACCAAAGAATACACATTCCATTCAGCAGGCCATGGAAGTTTCTTTAAAATAGACCACCTTGGGGCACAAAACAAACCTCAACAAATAAAAAAAAATTGAAATAATTTCATGCATTCTATCAAACCACAATGCAATAAAGCTTAAAAAAAGGAAGAAAACCTCTAGTAACTACCCAAATTCATGGAGATTAAACAACACAACCCTCAATGATGAATGGGTCAAAGTTGAAGTCAAGAAAGAGATAAAAGCATTCCTGGAGTAAATGAAAATGGTACAACAACATAACAAATCCTCTGGGACACATTAAAAGCAGTATTAATAGAGAAGTTTATAGCTCTAAGTGCCTACATTAAAAATCAGAAAAAGCACAAATAAATGACTTAATGGACTTAAACTCAAGACTCTGGAAAGGAAAGAACCCAAACCTAGGAGATGAGAAGTAAAAATCAGAACTTAAATTAATGAAGTAGAAACAAAGAAAACAGTACAATGAATCAAGGCTTCTAAGAGCTGGTTCTTTGAAAAGGTAAACAAAATAGACAGACCCTTAGTCTCTTTAACCAAAAGAAAGAAAGAGAAAATCCAAATCAACAAAATCGGAGAGAGAAGGGGAGACATCACTATAGATACTAAAAAGATCTAGAAATACATAAGAGAACATTTTAAAAACCTATATTCTATTAAATTTGAAAATCTAAAAGAAATGGATGAATTTATTTATTTTTTTTTTATTTTAACATTTTTTTTATTGATGCTTTGTGCATTTCATACATCATTTTCCAATTCAGTTCAGGCATATTTCCCTTTTCTAAATTCATTGAAACCACCAAAGTTAAACCAAGAAGAGATCAACAGCTTAAACAGGCCCATAACAAATAAGGAAATTGAGCCTGGCTTGGTGGTGCACGCCTTTAATCCTAGCACTTGGGAGGCAGAGGCAGGCGGATCTTTGTGAGTTCAAGGCCAGCCTGGTCTAGAGAGAGTTCCAGGACAGCTGGGGCTACAGGGAGAAAAAAAAAAAAAAAGGAAATTGAAGTAGTAACACAAAGCTTCTCAAATACAAAAGCCGGGGGCCAAATGGATTCATAGCTGAAACTGACCTGAAACTTGTCTTCTCCGACCTTGTCTTCTCTCTGAAGACAAGATTTCAGAGTATCAGAGGATACTGTACAAATCGTTAGTGGATAAAACCAATCAATAGTTCTACTCAGCTGTGAAACCTACTAAACAACAATAACTGGCCCAACAAACTTGCTATTGGGACAATAGTGACACTTTTATTTTTTTTGGTCATTTTGAGACAGGGTCTCCCTTTACTCTCAGTTGGCCTGGAGCTTGCTACGTAGACCAGGCTGGCCGTGAACTCACAGAGATCCACCTGCTTCTCCCTCCCAAGTGCTGGGATTAAAGGAATGCTCTACCACACTCAGCAACACTTTTTATCTTGGGGATAATCAACAGCTAATTGGAATTCAGGCCGATATTTACAGACAAGAGTACCTGTCATCCTTCATCAAAGAAGGAAATAAACAGATTGTAAGAGCCAGAGTGGTGGATGACCAGGGAACAGAGTCTTCCAGACCATTGGTCAGATATTCATTCATAAGAGGTCTTCTCAGCAATGGTGACAGTATGCATAAGTCCTATGCAAGCTCAAACCATATAAAATATCAAAGTAATCAGGGCAAAGTGGGTAAGAAATGTCAATCTTAACTATGAAACTTTGGGCAAATAATGGCGGCTATGAGGGAAAAAGATATGTCTTATATTAATGTTATTCTTAGTGGGCCCGCCCTGAAGGAGTGATTGGGTACACAAACCAGACTTTATAAGATGTTTATATATGGATATATTAAACTGGGTAGGAGATGGGGGGAAGTATTGAACTATCATCATAAGAAGATTGCAAAAATTTAGTAAAAACTAAAATAAATTAATAAAAATATGTGGATCTCCTAAGTAATCACCACCTGTTACAAAAAGAAGCTTCTTGCTGGGCATAATGGTGCATGCTTTTAATCCAAGCCCTCGGGAGGCAGAGGCAGGAGGATCTCTGTGAGTTCAAGGCCAGCCTGGTCCACAGAGAGAGTTCCAGGCCAGCTGGGGCTACAGGGAGACCCTTGTCTCAAAAACACCCAAAACAAAACAAAAACAAAAAGAAGCTTCTTTGATGCAGAATGAGAGTTACATGTCTATGGTTTTAAGAATGAGATTTTAAAATACAGTTAGGAATTGTATTGGTTTAGAAAACGGCAGTATCAGGTTCTCCTCTAGGGTCCTTGACCTTTCTAATCATGGGTATTTGGTTCTGCTTGCAGTACAAGGCATGAATTCCCTCTTATTGATGAGACCTTAAATTCAATCCCACAGTTGTTTATCCAGTAGATAAAAGTGCCATTATTGCAACATTGGGATTATTTTGTTTGGCTGGTCTTTGTTGTGGTTCACAGACTTTACATCTGGGTAGTACCACTGATTGGTCTCCTCCTTAGGCAGCTTACATAACACCTCCTGGTAGTTATGAGAGCTGGTCCTCAGGGTTGAGGCTGCCAGGTCAGTTGCAGCTTGATTTCTCCAAGTCCTGTGTCTTGATTTTAGCAATAGGGTTCACTTTCAAGTTCTGGAGGGCAATCAAAGGCAATGTCAATATATATATATACATATATATATATGTATATATATACACATATATATATTACATATATAATATAATATATTATATATATTATATGTATAATATATTATATTATATATGTAATATATATATTATATACAATAATATAATATATACAATATATAATAAATATATATATGTAATATATATATATATTTAAATTTCTTTGGCTACCCTGGCCTGCAACTCAAAGTGAGGTTTTCTATACCTTACCCTGAGATTTTGTTAGATGGTCTATACAACATTTGGCTTAACTCCATCATCTCTACTTTTATTATTTTGTGTTTTCCTTTTCGTTAATTTGGATAAACTTCTATAAGTCTTGTATATATTTTCCCAGAATCAGCTCTTTGTTTCACTTTGTTTTTTCTTCAGTATTTGTAATTCCATTTTCATATTATGCATTGACTTCCTTATTTCATTCATCAATTCATCTTTTTTTCCTTGGCATCCACATGTAAATTTCCCTTTAAGCTATCTATCTATCTATTATCTATCTATCTATCTAAATATGTATCTGTCTTCCTAAATATCTATCTTCTATCAATCACCTATTTACCTAAATATCTATCATCTATTGATCTATCTCCTATCTATCTATCTATCTATCTATCTATCTATCTATCTATCTATCGATCTATCTGTCATCAGTCATCTCTCTATCATCTATCTATCTAATCTCTCAGTCACCTCTCTATCATCTATCTATCTATCTATCATCTATCAGTCATCTCTCTATCATCTACCTATCATCTATCTATCTATCTATCTATCTATCATCTATCTATCTCTATCACTCACCTATACATTTATTTATCATCTGTCTATCTATCTATCTGTCTATTTATCATGATCTATCAGTCATCTCTCTATCATCTATCTATCTACCTATCTATCATCTATCATCTGTCTATCCCATTGAGCCCAATTATGTTTGTCCCATATGTACAAGGTCATGAGTAATCTATAAAGACCATATTCCTAAAGAAAACGGAATCTCCCTGACTTAGCAGGTATTAGTGCCAATACTGACCACATCAGCTAGGAGTGGGGTCTTGGGGACATCACCTTTCTCCACGCTGGACTTTCTAAGTGGCTTGCTCTTGTGGTACTTTGAGCTCACATGAGGCACAGCCATGACATGTCCAGGCACATCATTTCAGAGCATTTCTCCCTATAATTGGCTCTTACATTCTTTTTGTCCTTCTTCCATTATGTTCACTGAGCCTTGGTACCTACATGTGTGGTGGTGGGTGGATGGTTGACATAAATATCCTATTTATGGCTGAGTACTCACAGTCACTTGTTCTCAGAAATGAGAAACTTCTGACAAAGGTGGGAGCAGTACACACACACACACACACACATGCCATTTTGATATGACCATTTAGAAAAGCAACATCAATAGCTTCTCTCCTAAGCCTGATGGCTTCCCTGGTCGTTTCACAATTGATTTCTCCGTGTCTTACAGTCAGTGCGCTGTGTCTTCAGCAATAGCAATTGACCGTTTTGTTTTGAGCATTTCTCAGTCTCTCAAATAACTCATAAGGACACATCCTGTGTCTGTTACTGAGCTTTTCATTTAGTACTGTATGTGTTCTGTGAGCAGCAGCTCTTCACTAATGCAGGGTGGGGTATGTCTATTGAAACTCCTTTAAAGAAGAATTACTTTTCAATTATCCTACGAACTAATGAGGTTTCCAAAAACTTCATCATTTAGCCTTAGTTTTGATTAAACCATCCCCTACCCCTCTTTTCCTCTAATCCTTGTCCCTGTTGCTTAAACCCTTAGATCCCAGTACCCCCCTACTGTTCACTGTTCTTTCATGTCACACACACTCTATCTCCTCTTATTATATTTTTTACTTGCAATGCAACATCATAGCTTCCCAAGTAGCTACTTCATGTGCATATAATTTTGGGTTATGCCTTTGAATATATTTATAATCATTCTTTCTATTTCTTTGTCTTGAATTTCATCTAGTTCTTTCTTATTTTAGGCAGTTACTCTAGGATTGAAGGTTTTTGTAGGAGAACCATTGTCCTGTTTTTCCATGTCAGTTGTGTTTTCTATTGGGTCTTTCTTGTGGATCAGAGTTAACTGGCTAATTATTTTTGTTTTGTTTTCTAGATCATCTTTCTTTCGTCAGTGGGAGTGTTTGCAGTGTTCTGAAGGGATTAGATTGCAGTGTTTGAGGTAACCATTCATTTCCTCCATCAGACTAGCATTTAGGGAATGAAGCTTGAGACCCAGTTTTTTCTGGAAAACAGTGCACCAACAATAGAAAGTATTCAGGAGTAGAATTTCTCATTGTGTGTTATCTTTGAGTTCCTTTCCCAGTTCCTAGTAGAATGCCTTGCACCGAGTTCTTCTATGATAAGGATCATATTTATGAAGAATTTTCCGGACCAGGTCTGGCTCTTGCACTGGCTCTGGCTTGATATCTGGAAGTAGCTCTGCAAGTAGATTCCTACCTTTAGAATCTAGTTTCTTGCATACCAGCATTGACTGTTTGTACTGATGGTTGGTGTTTCCTCAGTTTAGTTGGCCTTGGCTTAACTAGGTGTTTTGTGAAGCTCAGCTGTGGAATTTCTAAGATGATTCTGTGTCCACTAAATGGTACACTTGCTGACCTCACCACAGCCTTATGCAGACAATACAATTTGGCTTTAGGTCTGGTGTATGGTTTCTGACCTTAGGACAGACAGGTCCAGGTAGGTGGTCAAGTGTGTGTGTGTGTGTGTGTGTGTGTGTGTGTGTGCTTCTACCAATTCCATAGTGTGGTCTCTGACATTAAGATGGGTCTCTGCAGGTGGGCAGGCTAGGGTGGTGGCTTGTTAGTATGCATGGTATCTGACCTGAGGTTACCTTGGTGGGTGTAGATAGTGGAAGCTGCTGGTTCTTTTAAGGGGGCTCTTGTTTGGACTTTTAAAATCACCCATACTTTTTCAGTTTGGAGTATTTGCAACTTTGGACTAGTTTGTAGTAATGTTGAAGTGTAGATATCACCTCTGGACTGGGGCTATGGCTCCATAGAGAACCCCTTATCCCACATAGTCAAAGCACTAGGCACAATCCCTGGCTGCACCTAGAACATAGATATTAACTGCAGAATTAACCATAACTGCTGGATAATCCCATTAGGAACCTTTGGTACTAGCCAATTATAAACAATCATACTTCCAATTCCAGTAACTTTGAGAAACACAGGAATGAGGATAACGTGGTACATAGTGGGACTAAGGGTAAATGAAAGACAGCTAGCGGAGTAAGAGTATCAGCTAGTATTAGGATGACAGAGAAAATATAAGAAATTAAGGGAAACTGAAGTGAGGCACTATAAAGAACAAGGGAGGAGGTAAGACATCTTAAGCTAAAGGTGGAATGAGAAGAGAAACAAAATACATGATCAGCCAGGTGGCACTTGGGGAGGCTGAGGTAGGCAGAGCCAGGCCCAGGCCAATCTGTGGCCTATGGGAGAATTTGTAGCAAAAAGAGAGGCAGCATCAACGTGGAAGATAAAAGGGGAGGACAAAGCTGGTTTGCCAAATTAAATATTTAATAAAGGAAGTATAAAAATAAGGGGAGGTGGGCTGGAGAGATGGCCTAGCGGTTAAGAGCGCCAACTGCTCTTGCAGAGGACTCAGTTTCGATCCCCAGCACCCACATGGTGGCTGAGAACTGTCTATAGCTCCAATTCCAGGAGAACTCCAGTTCCAGGGGAATCCGACACCCTCTTCTGACCTCTGCGACATTGCACGACACGGGTGCACAAACCTACATGCAGACAGTACATTCATATACATAAATAAAATAAAATAAAATAAATATTTAAAAAAATAAGGGGAAAAGAACTGAATGAGGTAAAGCATCTATGAGTTCACTTACCTGAGCCTAGCTGCAGACACTGTGTCTGTGAAGTTCCTTGTGTGGGCACAGGTGCACATTCTTACTTTGGTCACTCACTGGTGATATGGGGAGATAGAGCGCCCCCTAGAGGATGCTTAGTCTCACTCTTAAAATAATTTAAGGATGGTCTCAAACTTTAGAACAATTTTATTGGAATTTAAAGAAAAATACTCGAGGCAGGCAAACTGGTGATCTCAGCAGCTACTGTGAGGAGGAAAATGGGGAAGAGAGGGAAAAAAACCCATGAGGCCATGCTGGTTTAGGCCCTGCATGGAGGTCAGACATGCAGTGGACTGGCAGCCATATAATGGGGAAAAGGGAGCTTTAGAGAAAAAGTAAAGACATACAAGGTGGTAGGGCAGCCCAAAGCATTAAAGAAAGCATGTTTAGGGGCTGGAGAGATGGCCTAGCGGTTAAGAGAGCCAACTGCTCTTGCAGAGGACCCGGGTTTGATCCGCAGCACCCACATGGCGGCTGAGAACTATCTTTAACTCCAGTTCCAGGGGAATCTGACACCCTCTTCTGACCTCTGCGGCATTGCATGACATGGGTGCACAAACCTACATGCAGACAGTACATTCATACACATAAAAATAAATAAAATTAAAAAAAGGAAGCATGTTTAGAAAGACATATGAAGAAGAAAAGGAGAGAGATAACACTTTTCTGAGTAATTCAGAAAAGCGGACAGATTTACAGAGACAAGCACCGCCCAAGGAAGCAGGATAACAGGCAGGGAAAGTTCACTATCTCATTAATGGACTAGGTAATCTATTTAGCTTGGCTTAAGGTGAACACCCTCCTAGGGGTGGTCCTATGAGGAGGTGGAACCGAAAGGTGAGTCTTCCAACAGATTGACTAGAGTTTTTATAGTCTTGACCAGTTGATCTTATGGGGCTTTTTGCTACTCTTGGTGTGTGTGGGGGGGTGGGTAGGTACAGTCTGTCTCTACACTGGTGGTGGATAGGGAGTTCAGCAAGCTGTCTACATCATGACATTGTCCATACTGCTGCTCGTCCTTTCCTAGGGAGCTGAAGAGTTTCACCCAAGTGTACGGTGGGACCACATTTACAGCCTGGGGGACAGTGAATGATCTGAGTCAAAGTTGAGTTTTTTTTCTTTTCTCTTTCCATATCTACTGAGCTGAGTTTTTCCTGATGTCTCTTAAAATATAGTTCCCTGACCCTTACCTTGGGTTACCAGAATAGGCCTTGCAAGGAAGGATCTCTATTTCTTGAACCACCCTCAGCCTGGATATTTTTAATATGTTCTTGCCACTACTCTGGTCAAATGTTGAGAAGCCAGATCTTACACAGTCACTATCTGGTACGAGGACCCCAAGAGCCATGTCTCCTTGGACTGGACACTGACTCAGGGATATTTGTGGTGTTGCCTGTGTTATTTTTTCTACTTAGATTTCTGTTGACATAGCTACTACATGGGCTCTCCCCTCCCCTCTTCTGTTTGCTACCTGTTACTAAAGCACAGTGAAGATTTTCTTAGACCATTTTTGGTCTTAGGCTGTGGCTCCAAACCTCCACAGCTGCCCTCATGTAACATTTGGAGCACATTCTTTCTGTTCTGCTTCCTAAAGTTTCTTTCAAACTAGTGATTTTTCACCATAACTTACTTCCTATGTTAGCTAAACCTGGTTCATTCTCTGAAGATTATGGCAGTTGGCGCATGGATGCTGATCTCCATTTTCCTTAGATAACAATTGTTTAACAGTTAATTTTTATGCTGTGTTGCTAGTGTGTCACATATTAGCTCATTTCTATTTGTATCTGTTTTTACTTCATACATAAATAGGGTAGCATGTAATATTTTATCTTTGTGTATGTGTGTATGAAGATATTCACGTATGTTAGTAGGTGCATGAGTACCACAGTTCACATGTGTTGGTCTGAGGACAACCTCAGATGTTGGTCCTTGCTTTTCACCTCATCTGATACAGGGCCCCAGGTGGCTTGCTGCTGCCTTTACTAGGCTGTCTGACTTCTGTGGATTCTTTGCTCTCGACATTTTATCTTGCCGTAGGAACCTAGACTTTACTTGGATCTGGGGATACAAACTCAGATCTCCATGCTTTGCATGGACAGCACTTTATTTATTGTGTCATATCTCTAGGCCTATGTGACATTTTGATAAAGGTGTGCATTGTATTGTACTCAAATTTGGATAAACATACTTAATTTTTAGATTTATTTTTGATGTTCTTTTTGAGGCTCTCACACAGGAGTAAATTGCATTTTCATAGTTTCCACCCCTCCCACCTCTTCCAATATCCCCCTCTCAATTCCATGCAGTCATTTATAATTGTTAATAAATGAAATATAGTTAGTTGTTATTTGTGTGTGTGTGCTTGTGTATATACAAGATTTTATTTCAATTAGTGTTTTCTTTATGTTCATAAGAACAGGGCTGAATACTTGGTCATGAGCAACCAATCAGGGGACTACTCCTTGAAGAAAAGCTCTCCTTCCCTTAGTATCTGTTGATTGCTTGTAGCTTCTCAACTAAGAGTAGGGTTTTGTGAAACTTTTTCCCATCCATGTTGGAAGACTGACTGGTTTTCTCTTTTGCCTGTGACTGCAGTTATTCATGGTGAATCATCACTGTGCTCTTCAGGGAACCAAGATTCAAGGGCATGGAGGAAGTGTGTACAACTGGTGAGTAGCATGCAGTGTAGTTTACAAGCAAATACTAGCTCAGTGAAGCCCTTCATCATCTAACAAGAAGTCCAATTTATCCCAAATGTAATCAAAACAATTAGAAGATTTTAAGCATAAGAGTGCTATGATTTTATTTCTATTTTACAAGAATAATTTTGTTATTGATTGGAGAAGATACTCTATGGAAGAAAGGCATAAAACCAAATTCCAGATAGAATATTGTTGCGTTTTATAACTCAAAAGTTATGAATTGTTATCAAATCATGTCGCTCAAATTAGTTAATTTTACTTGAAGTTATTGCTGTGTCTCCACTTCTCTTTATACACCATTATACACCATTCGAGTATATTTTGGTATAGTCTGTGCATACTTCTTTTGCCTTGTCTTTTTGAGATAGACCCAGCTAGCCTGAACTGACTATGTGAACCAGGCTGGCTTCTTTGTAACTGTGTGCTGACCATGGTGACTCTATTCTGTTTAAGAGAGTAATCACGGAGACCTGCTCTGTCAGCAGCTTTAAACTGGAAAACAACTTCAGGAAATTCTAACTGCAAAAGTAACTCTTTCCTTTGTGAAATATGTTAGTCCCTGATTAGTGCTTGTTCTGGCTTCTGTAAACTCGCCTCCAGCCACTGTTAAGATTCCAGCCACTGGTAAGAATAACTGAAATGTTATACACAGCTTGAAATTCTGCAGAAATGAAGTAATTGTGGGTTTTGCTTCTAAAAGCTTCCTCCCTTTTTAACTGGAATTTCATTCTCCTCCTCTGATCAGGAGGTTGCAGTTGTTGGTGGCCTGTTGGTGCCTGCTCAATAAAGAATTTGGCTGATTAGATTTTAATTGTATCTGAGTGCTCTTTCCCCCAGTGGTCTCAAACTCTGTAACAACAGAGATCGCCCTGATCCTGCCTCCAGAGAGCTGTTTTAAAGGTGTGTGCCACCATACCCAGTTCCTCTTAATCCTATGTAAGAGTACTCAAAATTCTTTATATGGGCATCCCACAGATGAAATGTCCTTCCTACCCTACCTTGAGTAGACAGATCTCTCTGGAGAAAAAGCCAGGAATAGTCTAGAACAGAGTAGTGGGTTTGTATTAGTTAAGTTTGCTTATTACCATTAATATCTCCTTGCAGTTCTATAATATATGAGAAGTTGCTTAACCTCTTTCAGCTTTGTTGTATATCTGTGTTGTGTGATGTTATTTCTGGGGAGACATGAACAAATGAATATGGAACTAACAAAAGCCAAAGAAAGGATACCTCCCAAATCTAACTCAGGGAACCAATGGATTTTATTGAGTGTACTTAGATTTAAGTGTGAGGGGATGGTTATAAGAGCAGAAAAAGACAGCTGTATTATCAAAAGGACACCCCGGCTTGGGTGATAGCTCATGAAATGAGAAAGCTGGAACATACTGCACAACCTGTTGGCAGCTCAAGAGGTGGGAGGTGTCCTTTCCAGGTATATCAGTGGTCAGGGTCTCTTTCAGGCAGCTCTCCTGTTTCCTGCCTCCTCCAGGCAGGTTCTTTTTCTCCAGGCTGGACAGCTGGTCTCTGCTTTTGCTAGGTAGACTGATTTATCTGAGCATGTCTCTCAGCAATCATTAGGGCTTTTATATGCTAGGGAAAGAAGGGGTTTAGGGAATCTGGTCAGTTTCCAGGGACTTCCTAAAGTTATTGACTTGTTTAATTCCTGAGTTTAAGGAGCTTCTTTGCAGGTTGGAATGTTTCATCTCCTTGAAAATATCCTGTTTATTTTTCTACCTTTAGACAGTCTGTTGTTTACACAACTTGCCTCCAAAATGAAGTTTTCCCTGGGAGGTAACTTCTGCACAACAATTTAGCAGCAATGGATTACTATGGTAGTTTTGATGAGTAAATACAATCCTCTATGAAATGACTGTAATGAAGAATTTGATACAGAAGAGGTGTCCAAATAAAAGTGCTGGTTGTTGTATTGGAAACCATACTGAAAATGGTAAAAAAAAGATATGTTACCATTTTCTTAACTCTATTCGTTTCTACCAATGATTGTTTGTAGGTGTCTGGATAAGAGGAGTATGTGGTATGCTATAAAATTAAAGAATAACTTAAATTTGTTTAATGATAGCTATTTATTTTGTGTGCTAGGGCATATGCAACTACCATGGTACATGCATGCATGCCATGGCGCATGCATGCCATGGTGCATGTATGCATGTCATGGAGAATGTATGCATGTCATGGTGCATGCATGCATGTCATGGTGCATGTACGCAAGTCATGGCACATCATGGTGCACGCATGCAAGTCATGGTGCAGGCATGCCATTGTGCACGCATGCAAGTCATGGTGCATGCATGCCATTGTGCATGCATGTAAGTCATGGTGCATGCATGCCATTGTGCATGCATGCAAGTCATGGTGCATGCATGCCATTGTGCATGCATGCAAGTCATGGTGCATGCATGCCATTGTGCATGCATGCATGTCATGGTGCATGCATGCATGTCGTGGTGCATGCATGTCATGGTGAATGCATGCATGTCACGGTGCATGCATGCATGTCACGGTGCAAGTCAGAGTAAAGCCAGCAGGAGCTGTCTCTCGTACCATGTAGGTCCCAGGGATGACACTCGGGCACTTCCCCGCCCTTCACCTTTAAAAAGCCACTACCCCAGCTCAGGTTGGGGGGGGGAATTATGTCACTGACCTAGGCCTGTGAGGTCCATGAACTCTCCCAAGAGTGATCTTTTCCTATTAAACCCTGTTTTTATATTTTAATTGGGCTAATCTGGTTTTTTTGCCTCTGTGGAGAAGCCTTTCAGGTGTCAAGTCCCTTTATCCACTGAGCCATCTCACCAGCCTTAGTGAATTTAAAAGGGGCTGGAAAGATGACTTCGCTGTTAAGAGTATGTCCTATTTTTCTCGAGGATGAGAGTTCAGTTCCCACACCAGTGGTACCCAGGCACCTCTAACTCCAGCTCCAAGACTCCAGTGGCCCTCTCTGTCCTGCTTTTACTCAGAAAGTCACACACAGATACATATGAATAAAAATGAAGTACACTTAAAAATTTTTTTAAAAAGGTACAGTAATAAAAATACTGTAGGTTGTCTCCTAATGTAGGT
The DNA here is from genome assembly GCA_009823505.1 of Rhizomys pruinosus. Taxonomy (NCBI): domain Eukaryota; kingdom Metazoa; phylum Chordata; class Mammalia; order Rodentia; family Spalacidae; genus Rhizomys; species Rhizomys pruinosus. The sequence continues at coordinate 263,864 of VZQC01006470.1, forward strand.
GGTCTCCTAATGTACATCTCCTGATGTAGATTAAACATCAGTATATGTAATCTCATTCTTCCTTCCTTAAAACATACACACATGTACACACACATGCATGATCCTGTGCACATGTGTGCACGCACACACAAAGATTTGAGCAACTGTTATGTTCCAGGTTCTATATCAATTTCATATATTGGGTGAAAGACGACCAGAAAACTTTACCTTTAGAACTCGTCTTCTTGGGCTGGGAGGATGGCTGATGGAGTGCCAGTGCTTGCTGTGACAGCAGGAGGTGGTGGATTCAAATCCACGGTATACACGTAAAAGACATCTGTGGCCGCATGTGCCACCACTGGTGGAAAGTGGAGAAGGGGTGACCTTGGGGGCTTTCTGGTCAGCCACTGTAGCCAAAATGGGAATCTCCAAGACCATTGAGAAACTGGTCGAAAAGAAAGCTGGCTGTTGAGAAAGAAAGACATCCTTTCCCAACCCTAATGGCATATGTCTCCCCAGGTGCACATATACTACATACCACAGAGGCATGCACATACACAACCCACATGAACATACACAATAGAATGAAATAAATTAAAAGAATTTTCTTTTTTTTTTTT